>MU223519.1:1626560-1652185 GCA_018584345.1 Thuja plicata | reverse complement strand
TATCAGGTATTCTGTAACACTCTGGTTATAAGGTAACCATTTAATTGTTTACAAGTTTCTTTCAAGGAAAGAATTAAATGTTGTGAATGATTTCAAGGAGCATACTACTTTGTTTAAGGATTTGATACAGTAGTCTTGAGGTGACAGGATAGTTTGTAAGGCAACCTATCTTAATTGTATAAGTTGTAAGGCAGTTCAGTGTATCTTGTTTCGGTGATATCTTTGCTTATTATCGACTCTGCAGCCCAGGGGATAAGCACTAGTTCAGAAAATTGTCTAATTATCTATATGTGTCTAAGATATTCCAAGTTATCAAAACCAAATCAATTAAATACTCTGTTACTAAGAACATACAAGCTGAACTTGTTAAAGGACCTCTGTCAGCAGGACACTGTCCATATTATTGATTCCTTGAAGAGTGAATCTCTTAGGTTATCCCTCCTACAGTAAAAGGAAGAAGGATTAGAATCCTTATATCACTGGTTTTTGTCATATTTAAGGTTATGATTTGTATGGTTAAAACCTATATATGATTATGCTTTATGCTTGGTCATTTACAAGGTAATTTATAAGTTGGTTCAGTAAAGATACATGACAAATCAGTGTCCACATCAATAAATACTGTGTTAACAGCAATCTTAAAAGGTAAAACCTGCCTGAGTATTTGTGGAGCTCAAAACGAAGAAGGACCCTATCCAGTCCTTAGCAATTAGGCTTTTCTTGTCTCTGAATCAGTATTAGAAGGCATAGTGTTCAAGTAGTTATTTCAAGCACTGAGGTTCATACAAGAAAAAGTGCTAACAGATTAATTATACAATATTAAGAAGACATGCATATGGAGTAAACTATATACAAAGAAGACATGAAGCAAACATGAATCTGATACGTAAGACACAAATCATATATGAGACAAGAAGAAAACATACCAAACACATAAATAGAGGTAATAGACATTGCATGCAAGACAATTAAGATGTATATAATGAAAATATATAGCAAACAAAGATTACAAGTTAGAGAGGTAATGAGACAGATATGTAAGCTTCTCTTCATACTAAAAATATATAGCAAACAAAGATTAGAATTCAGAGAGGTAATGAGATAGCTATGTAAGCTTCTCTTGATACCAACTGTCATCTTCAAAATACAACAAACACATTGAAGAACTTAATAAACACACAATGTAATTCAAGGGAAATATAGAAATTGAAGAAGACACATATAGGATGTAAAACATACATGAAACAAACATGATGCAGACACTTAAGGCACAAAACATATATGCAATAGAGAAAACACACAAAGCACAAAGCAAACACACAAAGAATGTGAGACAAAGAAAATATTAAACACATAAGACACACAAGACAATTACTAAGTATAGAATAAAAATGATTGCGATACATATAACAAGATATAGGAGATTGTTATTACAATTTAGAATACACAAATCATATATGTGAGACAAGAAGCCAACACACCAAACATGCAAAAGAGGTAAAACACATGGAATTTAAGACAATTAAGATGTATATAATGACAAAAATTAGACATGAACCAAATCTGATACAAACACATAAGATACAAAGCATATATGCAAGACATGGAGAAAACACATAACACACACAACACATAGAAAACACACATGACATGCAAGAAGATTATGTGATGCAGAGGGAAATTAGATATTAGACTAATGATACCATATTTTACGATAGAAGATTCATTGAAAATGTAAACTCCAACTTGTACCAAGGACATTACCAAGTCATACTTCCTGCCCAATTAGGTCTATCTTCTAGTAGCCCTCCTACAAGACATTTCTTGGCATAGCTCTTCATACAGAGGTCGTAACCCAAAAATCAGAGAATTTTGGAATACCCTTTTTGTCCTTTGTCAACATATCTGATTTATAGATAGGGTTGTTCTGGACCAAATGGCTCAACAATTGACTAGTAACTAGGAACTAGGCCTAATTAGGCCACTTTCGTAAAGCAACTATTGGGTTTTCGCACACCAAAATTCCAAATGAGTATTGGATGTCACATGGGGCCTAAATAATCCAAATTCAACAATTTCTAGGGTCTCCTAATCACCAATCTCCAAAACCCTCCTTCTACCTAGTCTTTTTAGCCTAATAAACAAGGAATATTAGGCTAGGGCTTCCTCCAATTTAATCCAAACACCATGTTTTCTCTTGTAATTTTCAAAACTTTTAAATGCATCCTAATAACTCATTTCTATCGAGTTATTGATTTTTCTAATAGTGGAATGGGCCACAAAACATGATTTCTTTCACCAAACCCTTGAAACTACGTTTTTAGGACTGTTCTCGATAATTTGCCTCTAGAATTTACAAAGCTCAATGAAAATAGATGAGACCAATGCCAATTGAAAGGTAATTCAAAATCCATCCACTACAATCAGTCTTAGATCACATGGATGTCGTACTATTCCATATAATTCTCTGCAACAGTGAGGAATCAGGAAAAACACAAGAACAATGATGGTTTCATTTCTTGAAAATCACCAAAAGACATCCAACCAACTATTGGTCAATGAAGAAAGAATATTTACATGGTTTGGGGACCTTCCCAATGGTTACCAACCAAAATTAAAACTTCCACTAACTAAAAACCAACTTTGTTCATTATGACAACTTTTTCAAGAAAAGTTGCTTGACAACTTTTTTGCAACTTTAGCAGCTTTTACAAAAACTTGCATACTTGACCCCATATGACTTCAGATTATTACAAATGGTCTAAGTAGACTTTATTACAACCAGAACATGACTCAACATATCAAAAATGCATAATTTACCAATAGGTACAAATTTGAACTAGGTGCCCCTGCGCCATTATGTATATAATGAGAATGTTAACAAACAAACTACATTTAAAAATTTAATCAATACACAATGTCATTGTTTGGAAATATAGAATATGAACAACAGACACATAGGGCATAAATTATACACAAAGTAGACATGAATCAAACATGATACAAAAATGTAAAGCACAAAGCATATACTCAAGAAAATGAGAAAATACAAAATACAGAGCAAACACATAAACCACGTAAGACACAAAGCATACACACAAGAGATGCAAGGCATAGAATAAATACATGAGACACGCAAGAAAATTAGGAAGCATTGAATGAAAATGATTATGATACACATATAAATAGATTAGAGATTACTATTGTGATTCAAAAGACAGATAAGATACACAAGACCAAGAAAACATGACAAACACGCAAAAGTGGTAAAACACATGGCACACAAAACAATTAAGATTTTTATAATAAAAAAGATAGAAAATAATGATTCTAAGTTAGATATGTGATGAGACATTGATATGTAAGCTTCTCCTCATATCAATTGTCATCGCCAAATTTACAAAAAACATATTGAAGAATTTAATGAATACACAATGTCTTTCAGAGAAAATATAAAACATGAAGAAGACACATTTAAGACATAAAGCATACATGATGCAAACCCGTAAGGCATAAAGAATACATGTAACACATGTTGAAAATATAAAAAACACGAAGCAAACACACAAAATACACAACACAGACCAAACACACATAACATAAGAAGTATATAATGAGAATGCTACCAAACAAAGATTCCAAGTCAAAGAGGTAAAGAGACAAATATTTAAAAATTTCTAAATACTAGCTATTTTCCCCAAAATATAACAAACACATTTAAAAATTTAATTAATACACAATGTCATTTCCAAAAAATACAGAACATGAAGAAGAGACACATAGGGCATAAAATATACACAAAGAAAACATGGATCAGACATTATGCAAACACATAAGGCACAAAGCATACATTCAAGATAGGGAGAAAACACAAAACACAGAGAAAACACACAAAGTGCTTAAGATACAAAGCAAACACACAAAAGATGCAAGGCATAGAGTAAACACATAAGACAAGCAACACAGTTAGAAAGCATAGAATCAAAATTTTATGATACACATGTCAAAACATTAGAGATTTCTATTGTGATTCAAAAAATGAAAGCAGGTCTTAGAATGATATATAAGGAGGAACCTTAAAGGACTTAACAGTGATAGAGCTAGCATTGATTAAAGAAAATAGTGTAAGAGGTGATAAAAAATGGTAGGTATTTATAAAGGACAATGGATATTTAATATTAGAAAGGCAACAAGATGCTTGAAACCAAGAGCAAGAAAAACCACATCTACATGCTAAGAAAAATATGCAGTTACTGACAATTGAGAAAACTTTACAAATTCATTGGCTACTGCTAGTGTTAGATCAAGTAATAGCTTCATAGATGTCATAGGCACATGTTGCCATTGGGCTTCTTGTACTTGTTGGCCTACTATATGGAAATGTAACCACCTAAAATTGGTCTGTTGCAACTATAGACCCTATTTGCCCTAAGTGTGATCATGCCCTCGATTTATGTCCAAACGACCCTGTTACTGTTTGGCATATTTCTTTTAATCAATTTAATGTCCTAGGTGATTTTTATCACTGATTTATATTAACTATTATAGCCATATAATTCAAATCAATTTCGACCAATCAAATCAAATCAAAATCAAACATGGCTATAGTATTTAATTATAAAGGAATTAAATTGATTAAAAGAAATTTGCCAAGCAGTAACAGGGTCGTTTGGACATAAATCGAGGGTATGATCACACTTAGGGCAAATAGGGTCCATAGTTGCGACAGACCAAATTCAGGTGGTTACAGGAACAAGTAGTCATGTTGTGAAGGAAAGCACTATTATGAAGGTAACTAAACAACTCTATAGTACAACTGAGCTATGATTGCAATAAAGGAGTAAGCCACTGATGAACAAGAGAAATATATTGATTAAAAGTGAGAAATAGAGAAAAAGAATGAAGAAATCTCTTCACACAAGGATTCTCCCTCTTCACAAAGGACTTCAAAGCCCAAAGGAGGAAAACATTATCCACTCACTACTAAGGCCTAAGAGGTCAGGATAGAAAAAATTGCCATTCTTCAACGTAACCAAGAAGAAATTCACATGCAAGTCAAAGATTATCAAATCCAAAGAGTTAATCTTGGGTATTAAACAGAAGAAGTAAATCATAAATGTCAAACAAAGGTTTTTACCATCCTAGGTTGTATGGATAGAGTGAAGAAAAGAAAGATGACCTTAAAGTCTAAGCTGGTGAACTAAAAAATTATATAATGTACCTTTTAGGACCCATAGATACATATGCACCTACTCCTACACCCTTAGTAGCATTCAATAAATCACTAAAAGGAGGAGGAGGATTGAGGAGAGTAGTTTACGCCACTAGGCCATGAAGTGACAAATTATATTCCCAAGGAAAGAAACTAATCAAAAGGGCCACCAAGTGTTTATCATTAAATCAGCGATAAAATACATTGTGCAATAGAACTTGAAGAAAACATACATGATGAGTTCATTTCCTTGGATGATAATTGGCCTTTGCTCAAAAGAATGTTTGAAATTCAGTTTTTTGCTTTGGCAATGAAAGGAGTCCTCCCACATGGAAACTTAGAGATAGTATTGAAATGGTTGAATGTCACAAAATAGAGAAACAAAATCTTGCAATAGTGCAAGATGAAATTTTGGAATAGAAAAAAAACAAGAGAACAAATCATTGTTGAATTCAGATTTTCAGGGAATCTATCCCTGCAAATTCTGAGAAAGTCTTGATAAGATCAGCCCGCAAGGCAGCATTGTTAAGGAATTTGCAGATTTGTTAAAGAATTACATAGAAGAAATCATAAATGGTTTTGATAATAAACCAAAACTTTAATATGTTTGAGGCATGCTTGGAAGAGATAGAAGCCCCAAAGCAGATTCCAAAAACTCTCTTTTCAAAGAAGATACATTTCCCATAATCTTACAATTTTAATCTCTTTTGAGAAATTAATGAAAATATTACCATCTATCATAAATCTATCATATGTTTTAACTATTGTAGTATATTAAATTTGATACTAATCTGTCATGTACTCTAACCATCAAATCTTCTTGCTTGACACAAAAATTTCATATGAAAAATAGTAGTGACTATAATCTCTTTAATAGTAAATTAAAATTGACAAATCATAACATATTCCTAAGGAGTTTACAACATATGCTTAGCATGTGTACATGTCCTTAACAAAGAAGAACTACTATATTGTATCCCCAAAGGTAAATTTCATTGTATCAAGGCCTATGGCGCACGAAATAACATCCACCTCAAGTACAATATGTATAAATCATACAATGTATAACACTTCTTCCTAAATATTTTGAGTTATATGAACTTTTACAAGGAGACATAAAAAAAATATTTTTCTCCTATTTCAAGGCCAATATCTAGTACCATAAATATGGAAAAAAAGAAGTTCAGAAATATAATGATTGAACTAGTTACTGAATATGAGGACCATAAAAATAAAGCAAAGGGGATATAAATTCATATTTTTAAAAGAATGGTGCAATTAAGGCCTTAAATGTGTGTCATGCTCCTAATCCTCATATTAATAGATGTTAAGTTATCAAGTTAGTGCAAAGAGATATCTATGATTTTATGTAAATATTGGGTGAACCCAATCATTCCATTACTTTTACAAGAGATGCAAAAAGATGATACGATCAGGGCCAAAGCAGCAACAAAACACAAGGGCTGAAAGGCCAAGGTCGACTCGTGTATTTAATACTTAACGAGTGCTAACCATACCCCAAATCCAGATAGAGAAAAATCAAAATAATGAACCTTGCCAATTTTTAACTCTAGATTGTGTTGTTCCATGCTTAGTTCAAATTTGCAAATTAAACTAATATCAGCATTGTGCAACAGAAGCTAAATGATATGTAGTGTCCTTTTTCTATTAAACTTATATTCAAAATGAATTGGGAGAGGAAAAAATGTAATGTCAATTATCCTTATTATTATATTGTTCACAATCTTGCACCATTTGGGAGATATTAAAGTGTTTCTCATGATAAATTTCTCCAAATAAAAGTTTCAAACTCAATTGAGGACATAAGAAGCCCTGGAAGATTTGAACATCGGAAAAACACATCCTTAAGATTTGTTTTCATTGTTAATCTCTTCATGAGTTTTACAATGATAGGTCATAATATCAAATCGAATGCCTGAGTGTTGCAAATAACAACAATGGTGTCAAGGCATGGGACTAATGATAGAATGCAGATTGGTGATCAGCTAGTGGTCTACATTTTGCCCATGGGAGGCAAACCTAGAGTTTAGATGAATGAACACATTATGGAGCAGAATCAAGCAAGGATGCCATGGATCATCAATGATGATGTTTCCAAACCAAGAGTAAAGATAAAGTTGTTTTGTTTTCTGACATTATTTGTTTGCAGGTTTCCAAGAGGACTTGGAACATCTTTAAAGTTGGGGAGTATGGTGGAGGGGCGCCATGGCAAGAAAGCACACTTTGGGGTTATTTGATGATTCAAAGGGAAATGAAGTTGATTAAGACCTATAAGGTCCCTTAATGATGTAATTGTGTTCATTAGTTCTATTTTGACATAATTAAATCAAATTTGTAATGAACAATGCAATAAAAATGTAATATGTCCTAGAAGTCCTAGTAAAGGACTTTAGACCAAATTTAATGTAAGGGTGGGAAATAGTGCCAAAGGGGATATAAGTTGATTAGATGGGGTTAATTTCATCCTAGAAGTAATTAGGAATTGACTATATTAAGTTTGAATAAGTTTTAAGCAATTAAAATTTCAAAACACAAGTTAATAATTCAATTTTTTAAATTTTAATGGCTTGTTTTTTTTTGGTGGGAAAATGAGTTTAGGAGTTTAAAACATGTTATAATCACTTCCAACCACTTGGGATCGGTTGTGGAAGTTGGAAAATTGTCTATAAATGCCAAAAATGCAATAAGATTCATAAGTTTCTTGCATATTTTGATCCCTTATTGTATTTCTTTCATGTTTTGATCATTGAAATGCATTATAGGATAAATTTAAAGTTGGTTTGATCCATCTTAGAAGGTATTCATTTTGAATTTTTCTTTCATATAGTCAAAGTGTTGTAGATAGCCATTTTCACATTGGTTTTCTTAAGTAAAATGATGTAACCATCCCCTTTTTATTCTAACTGTGAGTTGGGGATGGATTGTTGACTTGTAACATGTGTACTTATGCATAATAATTCAGGAATAAGATAGAGAATGCAGATGTTCGTCAATTTGGTCAAGTTGGAGTGCTTGGGTGCATGAAAATGCATGGAAATTCATGCCACAAGTATATCAGCAGGGGATATAGATTAAGGAGGATATGTTTTTGTGTGAAATAGAAAAATCACATGTCAAATAAGTGTTGAATATTGAAGGAGGGGTTCTGGAACCGAGTTTTGAGTCCTTTTTGAGAAGGCCCTAGTTTTTGGAGCAATTTGGTGAGGGTATGTTAGAAACCCCATAGGGAAACTTGATATTGACAAAGAAATCTGATATTCATTGGTTTTGAACCATTATAAGACTCTATACCAAGTGGCATAATGGGGTAGTAGATAGAAATGGTACTTCCTTTGTAAATCCATGCAATTAGCCCTCTTGGGAAACTGGCAATAGTCACATTTTGGGACAGTTGGTCCAAAGTAACAATATCTAAGTTTTAGATATATTTTGTAAGGGTATAATGGCTATCTAGAAACCTATTTTTTTCTGGAAGTTGTTTTGCAAAATATGGAGTTAATTAGCAGATTAGGTTGTTGTTGGGCTACAAGAGTCTAGGCCTAATAGGAGTGATTTCAAGATGAGAGTGTTGGGTGGGGTTTCTGACCAAATAACATTTTGTATTAGACCTAAAGAAGTACTTGGAATCATTTTGGGCATTGGGTACAGCCTTGGTTGGGTTTTGGGACCCTTGGAGCCTTTGGTGTACTTGGTCTTTAGGAGAGTTTGGGAACCTTGTATTTCCCTTATAAGTTTATGCTTTCTTTGCAACCTTGATCAATTCAATAACCACCCTCCCACTCTGCCCTCCCACTCTGAATTAATTAGTTTCAGAGCCTAGGATCATCCTAGGTGAGAAGTTGAGAAGTATCTTTTGGGGCTTGGAATATTTACCATCATTTGTTGATGCTTGGAGTTGAACCATCCTCTAAGAGTGTTCCAAAGTGGTGACCCTATATCAGAAGAATCCTAGATTGGTGTGAAGAGATAGAAATGAAAATGAGTGAAATATAATTGGCCAATTTATTGATGCAATAATTGGATGATGAGAGAAGAAGCAAGAAGACAAGAAGAGGAAAGGTTAAGAAGCCTAGAAGAGGCATTGGAAAAGAATCAGAGAAAGTTGGAGTGGATTCCATCACTCCTTGAACAAGAAGAAGATGAACATGTTAAAGAGAAAAAGATAGAACATGAAGAAGAGGATGAAACTAATGGAAAAGAGGTTCTAAAAGTGAAATCAAAGGTCCAAGTTGAGGATGCTGATGGATGCAATAGTGGATCAAGTCATGAAGGGCTTGAATGTGATGGACTGCTTCAAGCGGGTATAGTAATATGTCCTTTGGTGGTGATAAAAGATGGAAAACAACAAGGTACCATGGCTAAGGATGAAGCCACACTGGCAAGTGATTTGTTGGTGTGCCTAGGTGAATGACATGGTGAAGACCAATAAGAGATGGAAGCAGGGGAGGAAGAACCTGATTATGGAGTCATTGGAGAGGCTAAGGAAGTAGCCATGAATGTTGAGGAAGACTTGGAATGCCAAGATTTAAGACATGGGATCAAAGGTGTAGTGGTCTTAATGGGTAGAGAGACCAAGTCTGAAAATTGTGGAGTGTTGCAGATAGAAGCAATGGTCTCAAGGCATGGGACTAAAGATAGAATGTAGATTGGTGATCAACTAGTGGTCTACATTTTTCCCATGGGAGGTAAACCTAGAGTTCAGATGAATGAGCACATTATGGAGCAGCATTGAGAAAGGATTCCACGGATCATCACTGATGATATTTTCAAACCAAGAGTAAAGATAAAGTTGTTTTGTTTTCTAACAATGTTTGTTTGCAGGTTTCCAAGAGAACTTGGAAAATCTTTAATGTTGGGGAGTATGGTGCAGGGGCACGAAGGCAAGAAAGCACACTTTGGGTTCATTCGATGATCTAAGGGGAAAAGAAGATGATTAAGACCAATAAGGTCCCTTAATGATGTAATTGTGGCTATTAATTCCATTTTGATGTAATTAAGTCAAATTTGTAAGGAATGATGCAATAAAAATGTAATATGTCCTAGAAGTCCTAGTAAAGGACTTAGGATGAAATTTGATGTAAGGGTAGACAATAGTGGAAAATGGGATCTAAGTTGATTAGATAGGATTAATTAGGTCCTAGGAATAATTAGAAATTGACTCTGTAAAGTTTGAATAAGTTTTAAGAAATTAAAATACCAAAAACACAAGTTAATAATTCAAATTTTTCAATATTAACGGCTAGTTGTGTTTTGGTGGGAAAATGAGTTTAGGAGTTTAAAACATGTTGTAATCACTTCCAACCACTTTGTATCAGTTTTGAAAGTTGTAAACCCTTCTATAAATGCCCAGGAATTATTGGGAAAGCATATGTACAGACTTGAGAAGTATTTGTACGGACAACATTCTGAAAATGCAATAAGATTCATAAATTTCTTTCATATTTTGATCTCTTATTTTGTTTCTTTCATGTTTTTATCATGGAAATGCATTATAGGATGTATTTGAAGTTTTTTTGATACATCTTAGAAGGATTTCATTCTAAAGTTTTCTTTCATATAGTCAAAGTGTTGTAGATAGCCATTTTCACATTGTTTTTCTTAAGCAAAATGATGTAAGCATCCCCTTTCTGTTCTAACTGTGACTTGGGGATGTATTGGTTACTTTTAACATATGTAATTATGCAAACAAATTTAGGAATAAGATAGAGAATGCAGATGTTCATCAATTTGGGCAATTTGGAGTTCTTGGGTGCATGAAATTGCATGCAAATTGATGCCACAAGTGTAGCGGTAGGGGATCTGGTTTAAGGAGGGTATGTTTTTGTGTGAAGCAGAAAAATTACATTTACAATAAGTGTTGAATCCAGAAGGAGGGGTTCTGGAATTGAGTTTTGAATCCTTTTTGAGAAGGCCCTAGTTTTTGGAGCAATTTGGTGAGGGTATTTAGAAACCCCATAAGGCAACTTGATATTGGCAAAGTAATCTGATATTCCTTGGTTTTTAACCATTATAAGACTTTGTACCAAGTGGAATAATGGGGAAGCATATAGAAATGGTACTTCCTTTGTAAATCCATTCATTTAGCCCTCTTGGGAAACTTGTGGACAGTCACGTTTTGGGATAGCTGGTCCAAAGTAACAAATCTGATTTTTGGATATGTTGTCTAAGGGGATAATGGGTATCTAGAAACCTATTTTTTCAAGAATTTTTTCTAGAAAATATGGAGTTAAGTGGAAGATTAGGTCATTGTTGGACTACAAGAGCCTAGGCCTAATAGGAGTGATTTCAAGATGAGTGTTGGGTGTGTTTTCTGAAAAAATAACCTTTTGAAACCATTTGTATTAGACCTAAAGAAGTACTTGGAACCATTGTGAGCATTGGGTAAAGCCTTGGTTGGGTTTTGGGACCCTTGGAGCCTTTGGTGTACTTGTTCTTTAGGAGAGTTTGGGAACCTTGTATTTCCCTTAAAATTTTATGCTTTCTTTGCACCCATGATCAAATAAATAACCACACTACCACTCTACATCAATTGGTTTTAGAGCCTAGGAGCATCCTAGGTGAGAGTTTGAGAAGTACCTTTTGGGTTTTGGAAGATTTAGAGTCCTTTGTTGATGCTTTGAGTTGAACCATCCTCTAAGAGTGTTCCAAACTGGTAACCCTACATCAGAATAACCCTAGATTGGTGTGAAGAAATGGAAATAAAAAGGAGTGAAAGAGAATTGGCCAAGTTGTTAATTGAAGAATTTGTTGATGAGAGAAGAAGAAGAGAGAAGAAGCAAGAAGACAAGAAGAGGAAAGGTTAAAGAAGCCTATAAGAGGCATTGGAAAAGAATCAAAGAAAGTTGGAGTGGATTGCATCACTCCTTCAACAAGCAGAAGATGAAGATGTCAAAGAGCACAAGATAGCACATGAAGAAGAGGATGAACCTAATGACAAAGATGTTCTAAATGTGGAATCAGAGGTACTAGTTGAGGATGGAGTAGTAGATCAATTCATGAAGGGCTTGAATATGATGGACTTCTTCAAGTGGGGATAGTACTATGTCCTTTGGCAGTGATGAAAAATGGAAAATAGGAAGGTACCATGGCTAAGGAGGAAGCCAAAATGGCAAGTGGGTTGTTGGTGTGCCTAGGTGAATGGCATGGTGAAGACCAACAAGAGATGACATCAGGTAAGGAAGAACTTCATTATAGAGTATTGGAGAGGCTAAGGAAGTAGCCATGAATCCTGAGGAAGACTTGGAATGCCAAGAGATAAGGCATGGGATCCAAGGTGCACTGGTCTCATTGGGAAGATAGACTAAGTTTGAAAATAATGGAGTGTTGCAGATAGCAGAAATGGTCTCAAGGCATGGGACTAAGGATATAATGTAGATTGGTGATCAACTAGTGGTTTACATTTTCCCCATGGGAGGAAAACCTAGAGTTCATATGAACGAGAAAATTATGGAGAAGCATCAAGCAAGGATGCCATGGATCATCAATGATGATCTTTTCAAACCAAGAGTAAAGATAAATTTGTTTTGTTTTCTAACATTGTTTATTTTTCAGGTTTCCAAGAGGACTTGGAAAATCCTTAAAGTTGGGGGAGTATGGTGTAGGGGCACCATGGCAAGAAAGTACACTTTGGGGTCATTTGATGATCGAAGGGTAAAAGAAGTAGATTAAGACCTATAAGGTCCCTTAATGATGTAATTGTGTCTATTAGTGCCATTTTGAGGTAATTAATTTGAATCTGTAATGAATGATGCAATAAAAATGTAATATGTCCTAAAAGTCCTGATAAAGCACTTAGGACCAAATTTTATGTAAGGGTTGCCCAAAGTGTCAAATGGGGTCTAATTTGATTAGATAAGGTTAATTAGGTCTTAGAAGTAATTAGGAATTGACTCTATGAATTTTGAATAAGTTTTAAGCAATTAAAATACCAAAAGCACAAGTTAATAATTCAAATTTTTTAATATTAACGACTAGTTGTGTTTTGGTGGGAAAATGAGTTTAGGAGTTTAAAACATGTTGTAATCACTTCCAACAACTTGGGATCGGTTGTATAAGTTGAAAAATTATCTATAAACGCTAAGGAATGATTGGGAAAGCATATGTACAGACTTGAGAAGCTTTTATACGGACATCATTCTTAAAATGCAATAAAATTCATAAGTTTCTTGCACATTTTGGTCTCTTATTGTATTTCTTTCATGTTTTGATCATTGCAATGCATTATAGGATGTATTTGAAGTTGTTTTGATCCATCTTAGAAGGATTTCATTCTGAATTTTTCTTTCATATAGTCAAAGTGTTGTAGATAGCCATTTTCACATTGTTTTAACTTAAGCAAAATGATGTAAGCATCCTCTTTCTGTTCTAACTGTGACATGGGGATGGATTTTTGAATTGTAACATATGTAATTATGCATAATAATGCAGGAATAAGATAGAGAATGCATATGTTCATCAATTTGGGCAAGTTGGAGTGCTTGGGTGCATGAAAATGCATAGAAATTAATGCCAAAAGTGTAGCAGAAGGGTATCTGGCTTAAGGAGGGCATGTTTTTGTGTGAAACATAAAAATTACATGTCAAATAAGTTGTGAATCCTAAAGGAGGGGTTCTGGAACCAAGTTTTGAGTCTTTTTTGAAAAGGCCCTAGTTTTTGGAGCAATTTGGTGAGGGTATGTTACAAACCCCATAGGCCAACTTGATATTGACAAAGTAATCTGATATTCCTTGGTTTTGGACCATTATAAGACTCTGTACCAAGTAGCATAATGGGGCAGCGGATAGAAATGGTACTTCCTTTGTAAATCAATGCAATTAGCCCTCTTGGGAAATCGATGACAGTAACATTTTGGAATAGTTTGTCGAAAGAATCAATATCTAAGTTTTGGATATATTGTGTAAGGGGATAATGGGTATCTAGAAACCTATTTTTTTCTAGATTTTGATTGGGAAAATATGGAGTTAAGTGGCAGATTAGGTTGTTGTTGGGCTACAAGAACCTAGGCCTAATAGGAGTGATTTCAAGATGAGAGTGTTGGGTGGGTTTTCTGACCAAATATCATTTTGAAACCATTTTTATTAGACCTAAAGTACTTGGAACCATTGTGGGCATTGGGTAAAGCCTTGGCTTGGTTTTGGGACCCTTGGAGCCTTTGGTGTACATGGTATTTAGGAGAGTTTGGGAATGTTGTATTTCCCTTATAAGTTTATGCTTTCTTTGCAACCTTGATAAAATGAATAACCACCATACCACTCTACATCAAAGGTTCTCCTCTTCAACCTATCAAAATAAATACACAAACTTCCAAAACTTCCCTTGCCCAGACCTTTGGGCTCTGATACCAATTTGGTGCAAAGGAAATGAGTGAAAATATGATTTTAAATCAAGTGACCTTCAACCATTCAAATAATACATCATGGGAAAGCATAGGCCTTCATCCCAAGACATATACCATTGGATCTATTTTAGTTTTCTTGGAAATATTTACACAAGACACCTCAAATGATGTTGATAAACCTATTACAAGAATCAATGAACAGATGTAACATCCTTTCGTGGTCTACAACAATGCAACAATATATTGAGACAACACTCATTGACTTGTCAATATAGAGAGTATAGCACTTGTAGTTTAAGAAAATACAAACATAAAACCTTGTTCCAATATGTTAAACAAATACTCCCAAAAATTCTAACTAAAACCATTGAGGGCATTCTTTGAATGTTCATTAAACCTCATGGTGTTTTTCTTTCAAAAATCATCCTTGCTGCCCCTTTGGAATGTCACACACTGTCCTCCTTGTCTAGAATACTTTGACCATCCCTTTTGGTTATGAACTTGACAAATGACTTCTAACAGGATTCCAACCTGCTTAGCATGCCATCTTATGAAAATGTTTTGCCAAGTAACATCAAGTGGGGATGGATGTATCAAATACCAACTTTTGTTGTCCTGAATTCTTTTATGCATTGTTTCAGACTAACAATCACTTCAAAACATGTGCAAACCATGTCTTCAGGCTCTGCAACCTTGGGGACTTGGAAAATATGTTATCTCATATCCATCCACTAATTTTTATCATTTTCCACCATACCAATCAAGAGAAATGAATTTTTTTCATACTGGAAACCCTACGCACGGTTTCAACCTTCCAGCACTTAAATTGCCATAACTTTTACAAAACAAAATGAAATTCAGTCAAACCAAAAGTTTTGGAAAGGTAAGAGAACTATCCAACTCATCCAATTGGTTTTAGGTCTTTAATTTACAATAAATGTTAGTACAACATGAAAGAACAGGACTATTACACAAAACTACAGAGAATTTGCTCCAAGATGATTCAAAATCTTCATTCAAATGTTCACCACCTGTCCAAATGAGTTTGGGATCCAAATTTATACATTTCCAAACATTATTAGCTTTTTTAAAGTAATTTTTGATTGGTTTATTAAGTAAACATCATTTTGACACTTTTTGCCAAAGTTGTTTGACAACTTTTTGAGCAACATTGACAAATTTTTGCAACTTTTACAATATTGAACAACTTGACTTCAAACTTGCCAAAATGGATAAAAAATTATGCCGAATGGTCTTAAATGACCTTATTTGAAAAAAATTGAATAAAACAAAGCACAAACCAAGATTTTTCATCATGACCCTAAATGCATGCAAGGATGCCCCCTACGTCATACTCCCCATGGAAAAGAAATTTAAGTTTGATCTCAAATTATGGTCTTCTTTATCTTTCTCTTCTTTCAACTGTGTTGCATACTTATTCATTATATGAACTCCTCTTGATCCTCCTTGTTCTTAGTATGATTTGATCCACATTTCTTGGTTTGCAACTTTTCTTTCTTGCTTTCTTCTTGCATATTCTCTTGCTTATCCGCTCTCTGCTTGAAGGCTCCAAGATTCTATGGGTCTATCATACACCTCATTTCTGCTGTCCATTTCATCCTCTTTATTTTCTCCTTGGTCTGAACTTTTACAAGCACTATTATCAACATGCATTAGAACTGAAACATGGCGACAATTTACCTATTCTTCCTTGATCTCAGCTATACCAAATTTATTATCAATTGTCTAGTCATCACCAATCTATTGGCTCCTTGAATGTACCTCTTACCAATGGAGCTCAACATTTGTGCCTAATTGAGATCAGTGTACTACCATGATTTGTATGCTTGCTGGAAAATAGTCTTGATCTCCTTCCATGTTCATGGCAATGAATGTCTCTTCTTCCTTTGTTTCATCTTCTCTTTTCAAAGTAACCAACCTTTTCTTTCTCCTTTTGTGAACAATCATCCTTATGGGCCATTTCACTTTCTTTCTCATTGGCCAAATGGAAAACATTTTCTCAATATGCTTCCTCAAGACACTCATATACTTCCTCAAGAACCTACTTCATTTTCCGTTCGAACTTTGCAATTTTCCTATAAAAATCTTCATCAGATTTTGTCTTATGGAATTTCTACTACTGCTACATCTTACTATCTCTTCTCTTTTCTTGAATTCTTCCTATCATACCTCACCTAGGTTTCTTTCTTTTTCTTCACTACCTGGTCTTTTGGCATAAAGCTTCTCTTCAACCTATTAAAAGAAATACACAAACTTCCAAAACTTCCCTTTTCCATATCTTTGGGCTTTATTACCAATTTGATGTAGAGGAAAGGACTGAAAATAAGATTTTAAATCAAGTGACCTTCAACCATCCAACTAATACATCAAGGGTAAGAATCAGCCTTCATCCCCAAACATCTACCATTGGATCTATTTGAGTGTCCTTGGACATATTTGCATAAGACACCTCAAATGAGGGTGAAAAACCTATTACAAGCATCAATGAACATATGTAACTTCCTTTTGTGGTCTGCAACAATATATTGAGACAACACTTATTGACTTGTCAATATAGAGAGGACAAGACTAGTATTCTAAGAGAATAAAAACATAAAACCTTGTTCCAATATGTTTAAAAAGACTCACAAGATTTCTAACAACCTTAGAAGGCATTCTCTGAATGCTCATCACAACTCATGGTGTTTTTTTCTCAAAATTCCTCATTGTTGCCCCATTGGAATGTCACAGACTGTCCTCCTTGTCTAGATTAATTGGATTGTCCCTTTTTGTTATGAACTTGAAAAATTAATTCAAATAGGTTTCCAAGCTCCTTAAAATTCCCTCTGATGACAAACTCCTGCTAAGTAACATCAACTGGGGATGGCTGTATCAAATTGCAACTTTTGTTGTCCTGAATTCTCTTATGCATTGTTTCAAACTAACAGTCACTTCAAAACACGTGCATGCCATGTCCTCAAGATCTGCAACTTTGGGTAATTGAAAAATATGTTATCTCAGACCTATCCACCAATTTTTATCATTTTCCAGTATACCAATCAAGATAAATGATTTTTTTTTCAAACTGGAAACCCTACATAGGGTTTTAACCTACCAGCACTAAAATTGCCATAACCTTTACAAAACATAATGAAATTTACTCAAACCAAAAGCATTGGAAAGGTAAGATAATTATTCAACTTCTCCAATTTGTTTCAGGTCTATAATGTACCATACATGTCCGTGCAATGTGAAAGAACAAGACTGTTACAAAAAACCACAGAGAATTTGCTCGAAGATGATTCAAAATCTTCATTCAAATGTTTACCACCTCTCCAAATGAGTTTGGGATCCAAATTTATAAATTTCCAAACATTTCTAACTATTTTGAACTACTTTTTGAAATTTTTGTTATCAAAACATCATTTTGACACTTTTTGCCAAAGTTGTTTGACAATTGAGCAACATTGACAATTTTTTGCAACCTTTACAATATTGAACAATTTGACATCAAACTTGCCAAGATGGATAAAAAATTATCCCAGATGGTCTTAAACAACCTTATTGGACTAAAATTGATCAAAATAAAGCACAAACCAAAACTTTTCATCATGACCCTAAATGCATGCATGGATGCCCTTGCATCAGTCATAGAGATAAATAGACATACTTATGAAAGATTCTCTAATTACCAACTGTCATTCCCAAAATATAACAAATACATTTAAGAATTTAAATAATACACAATGTCATTGCTTAGAAATACATAACATGAAAAAGAGACACAAAGGACAAAGTATGCATGATGCAAATATGGAAGTGTAATGAACCTGATTTGGTCTCATCTTTAAACCATCTAATTCTTATCAATTTATCTAAGAATCATGTGTTTGGCATTTTGTCAAACAGTTGGCAGGCAATCACTGTAATGAGCCTTGTTGGGCTCTTACCCAATTTCTTTAATAATTCAAAGTCTTTGCCAGAATTACTAAGTTCTTGAAGTTAACATCTCTTGATTTTAAATGCTTCTGTAAAGAGTTGCTTCTTTATTTACAAGCCAATACTTCTCCACCAAGGTATGGAGGTTACAATTAACAACACTCTTAGCAAATTTAGAATTCTAGAAATCATGAAAAGATACTTCTCTTTCTTTTGACAAAGTATTTAAATTGTTGGACCAATGTATTTATCACTTTCCTTGTATTTTCACAATAACACAATGCATATATTGAAATCTTATTACAAATCTGATAAAAATGTATAGATTCTCAGAATTCATTCCTTATTACTTTACTGGATACATTACAATCCACCTTAGCAATGAATTCTTATTTGCTACTTAGGAAAAATATTAAAAGGAACCTCATATTCTTTCCCGCAGCCTCCAAGTGATTCCTTGACGTGAATGCTAATTGCCGCTATCTCCTATGCGACTCACTGCCAACAGACACATGGCTGCCAATTGACATGTGCATAGCTACCTTAGGCACAACAACTCCAACTCACCTGCGATTACCTCCTATGCAGGTCACGCCAATTTCTAGCCTATTCTCAACCCCTCTGCAGTCGCAGAAAGTAGTCACGTGGCTCTTGAATGGAGCCCATGTTTTCCAACACTGGTTGTATATCCCACATGGCTCAGTGTGTATACTTACTGGCTGTGAATGCTAAAACTCTCTAGTGATACATTACTTTGAGAGATTCCACCTCTTTACCACCCATCTAATGATACTACACTCAGCTCAAGTGTATTTTGATGAACCAGAATGTCAACCTCTGAGCAGGCCTCAGTTCAAAGATCAGAATTTAGAAACTCTTCAATCGTATACAACAACATGATGAAGTTGCAATCGATTATACAAAAGCAATCGATGGACAATTAGTTCAAGAAGAATGAGTCTTTGAGAAACTAATTTGACCCTTTTAATTCAACAAGGGCTCAGATAATTACTAGGAACAATTCCCAAGAACAATTTTCAATATTCAATATTCTATCCTCAGCACTAAGAATGACTCTGTATTTATAACTCCTCGGTAGCCATAGTTTCCAAAAAGGATATATCGGTTAACCAGTCTCCAGAATAGAAACTTCCAAATTATTATAATAATAAAGTATTATTATAATAATATGATTTTATTATTAATTAATAAGATATCATTATTAATTAACATTAATTAATTAACCAATATGCATTTCCAGTGATAAACTTGCATCCACTACTGATCCTGCCAGACTGACAGAGCCATCCACTGCATTGCCACAAATAGCAGCTGCCAAAAATAGACTTACTAAAAATAGTAAGTCCCCAACCAAGGAACATGAACAGACTGAACATTATCTAGAAAATTGACCACTGCCAATACTGCCCTGCCAGAAATGGAAACTAACCAGATTGACTTACTAAAAATAGTAAGTCCAGACTTACTTAAAATAGCAAGTTTGCCAATTGGGACCCTTAAGACCAAGCATTAGCTCACGAGGGTCACGATGATGAGCTGACCAAGCCACCGCCAGTACCTGCTAAAAAGGGGGTCATCATAGTCCACCCTTTCCAAGATTGCTTGTCCCCAAGCAATCCCTAAGCAACTATATATCACAATCCACTTGGATCCCAAGGGTGAGCATGTGTAATATCACTGTCGCACACAACAGGCCCCTATAGCATCAACACCCAAATCACTGACATCAAAGACAACATCATCTGAAAACTAAATATAGGTGTTGATGGGAGAAACAACTCAATGAAACTCAGCCCAACTGTAACACTAACTCTACCCATACCTGAATCCCTTCCACTGAAACCAACCTCTGATAAACTGTTCTAGGTGTATCGACACTGCAAGTGGCCCAACTTGCAACTGTCAATTTCATCTGTGAAGGATGGTACTAACCCATTGCACATTGGATGGTATGAGACTAGATCTAACCCACATCGATGTAAATCCTCCATCTGTGGGTCAAAGGTAAAATTATGAGCACACCTTTCCGTATAGTGCCCATAGAAAGCCCCAATCTCCATCAAAGGCTCATCACTACCAAACTAGGAATCAAGAGATGGCTCCAATCTCTAACTCCGCCTAACTGCAGGCTGGGCCAGGTCCTAGGCAATCTTCTCAACAAACCCAACCATAAAATCCATGTTGGGAAGCATTGTAGCCAAGGTCTCCATAATACTCCCCACTAAGCGTCATATAGTGCAACAACCTCGAATGGGAGTACCCTCTGATACTCGGTATGAACTCCCCTGCAAGTCTGAACTCTTAAGAAGATACTCCATAAATGTCTCGGTGCAATAAAAAACTATATGTGGAAGCATCAACCTACTTCCCTGCAACCCACAACTGATCTTCCTAGAAATGTGGCACTACCAACTATCTACTACCACCAGCTATATGTAATGTGGTAATAGATTCGCTTCCCACAGCAGGAAGAAAATCACTGTGAGAGCTCATCTCCACTGATGCTCTCACCTCCTCTATACATGTTGTGCCCAAATCCTGGATGGATGTGTCTGCCACATCAGTACGTCCCTCATCCCCAACCGTAGAAGCCAACTCACCACCAACCACCTCAATGTGCAACTAAACTAGGTCTGGGTTTGGTGTAGACCAAACATGCTCCAACTCTACAATCACCTCCTCCAATCATGACTGTTACTCCTATAAGGCCAACTAGGTACACTACAGTGAGTCCATAGTCACCTCAAGCTCCTGGGTAAGCTCAACCACCTCCTCCTCTTTCCCTAACAATGTCTCATAACAGGTACTCCCCTGCTCCCGAAGGTAATCCCTGTCAGCAACTAACTTCGTATAATTATGCTTTAAGACCTTGACAGCCTCTCAAAGTGCATGTATCTCTGCTAGAGAAAGACTACTATCACTATGCTCATCTGACATAGGAGCACACCAACCAGATCTGGCTAACATTTGATGGATCACATCAAATTGCTCAACAACTGAAGAGATGTCCCTATCACTCACCTTTAGCTGACTAGACACATGATGCCCATGTAAGCATTGCCTCCTATGTAAGCTCTTTGTCCCACTAATTGCAATGTGATAGGAGACTGAATCAAAATTGCTCACCCCATGTCTGCTACTATCCTCGCACACATCTGCAATTGTGATCCAACTTGTGGGTACCTCAACCAACACCTCAGAAGAAACAGAAACCCCAGTAGGATTGCCAATAATAGAGAGTCTCTGTGAGTCCTGATCTGGGGACCCATCCAAGAGCTCCTCAGAGTCATAGCCCAATATCTGATAAGGAATGTCATCCCCTATGCAGCCTATATCATCATCTGATAAATCATCCAAAGTGTTCACACTCAATGCATCTACATCCCCTAACAGGTGCTCAGCTGCTATCTCCTGACTCTGTGTATCTGAATCAATGTCAGCATGTGAATCAATAACTCCCAAAAAAGAGCTGACATCTACCAAATCAACTATAACACCCTGATCATTAATATCACAACAAGGTAGCTCCATGATCTCGCCTATCCCACCTGAGAGGGGTGCTGCCTCTCTCTCTAGAGCTACACTATGACAGCTGACATATAAATCTCCAATGACAATTCCCTCCTCGAGAGAATCTGGACCATCAGAGGCAGTTACTGTAGCATCTGTCTTTGTACCAACTGCAGCAACTACTTGGTAAGCCTCAACATGCAAAAGCTCAGTGTTGCAGTCTACTACAGGTATGGACATGTCCACTTGTCTATGCGTGGAGTGGCTATCATCAGATACATGAGTAGATGTCATACTATATACTAGTGGGTCTACATATTAGATACCTATCAGGGAAAGCTCAAGCCTCCTACCCTATGATCTTGATGATGGCCTATAGAAAGCAAAAACCATGTACCTTTTTTCCCTATCTACTATCTCTGGATCCAACAAACTTGCTGCAATCCTCTGCTGATGAAGCCTAAGTCTCTCCATTAATATATCTATCTTGTCATTACTCCTTGTACTGTTGCGCCGACTCTCAAAGCTAAGATGCCTATATCTGTCCATCTTAAGAGTGCTGATCACTCTAAATATAACAACAAATTTGCATTCATAAATATTTTCCTACCCCACAGGATGGCAAGAAAATAGCTCTGATACCACTGTAATGAACCTGATTTGGTCTCATCTTTAAACCATCTAATTCTTATCAATTTCCCTAAGAATTATATGTTTGGCATTTTGTCAAATAGTTGGTAGGCAATCACTGTAATGAGCTTTGCCGGGCTATTACCCAATTTCTTTAATAATTCAAAGTCTTTGCTAGAATTACTAAGTTCTTGAAGTTAACATCTCTTGATTTTAAATGCTTCTGTAAAGATTTGCTTCTTTATTTATAAGCCAATACTTCTCCACCAAGGTATGGAGGTTACAATTAACAACACTCTAAGAAAATTCAGAATTATGGAAATCATGAAAAGATACTTCTCTTTCTTTTATGAAAGTATTTAAATTTCTAGACCAATGTATTTATCACTTTCCTTGTATTTTCACAATAATACAATGCATATATTGAAATCTTATTACAAATCTGATAACAATGTCTGGATTCTCAGAATTCATTCCTTATTAATTTACTAGATACATTACAATCCACCTTAGAAATGAATTCTTATTTGCTACTTAGGAAAAAATATTAAAAGGAACCTGATATTCTTTGTCGCAGCCTCCAAGTGATTCCTTGGCATGAATGTTGATTTCCACTATCTCCTATGCGGCTCACTACCAATGGACACACAATAGCTACCAATTAACATGTGCACAGCTACCTTAGGCGCAACAACTCCAACTCACCTATGGTTACCTCCTATGCAGGTCACACTGGTTTCCAGCCTATTCTCAGCCCCTCTACAGTTGTGGCAAGTAGTCACACGGCTCTTGAATAGAGCCCACATTTTCCAGCGCTAGCTGTATATCGCACATGGCTCAGTGTGTATGCTTACTGGCTGTGAATGCTGAAACTCTCTAGTGATATATTACTACAATAGATTCCATCTCTTTACCACCTGTCCAATGATACTACACTCGGCTCTAGTGTATTTTGATGAACCAGAATGTAAACCTCTGAGCAGGCCTCAGTTCAAAAATTAGAATTTAGAAACTCTTCAATTGTATACAACAACATGATGAAGTTGCAATCGATTATACAATAGGAATCGATTGATGACTAGTTCAAGAAGAATCAGTCTTCAAGAAACTAATTTGATCCTTTTAATTCAGCAAGGGCTTAGATAATTACTAGGAACAATTCCCAAGAACAATTTTCAATATTCAATATTCGATCCTCAGCACTAAGAATGACTCTGTATTTATAACTCCTCGGTACCCATAGTTTCCAAAAAGGATATATTGGTTAACTAGTCTCTGGAATAGCAACTTCCAAATTATTATAATAATAAAGTATTATTATAATAATATAATTTTATTATTAATTAAAAACATATCGTTATTAATTAACATTAATTAATTAACCAATATCCATTTCTAGTGATAAAATTGCATCCACTACTGATCTTGCCAAACTAACAGAGCCATCCACTACATTGCCACAAATAGCAGCTGCCAAAAATAGACTCACTAAAAATAGTAAGTCCCCAGCCAAGGAACATGAACAGACTGAACATTGTTTGGAAAACTGACCACTGGCGATACTACCCTGCCAGAAATGGAAATTGACTAGACTGACTTACTAAAAATAGTAAGTCTAGACTTACTTAAAATAGCAAGTTTTCCAACTAGGACCCTCAAGACTAGGCATCAGCTCATGAGGGTCACGATGATGAGCTGACCAAGCCACTACTAGTACCTGCTAAAAGGGGGTCATCATAGTAAGACATGAAGCATATATGCAAGACACGGAGAAAAGACACAAAATAGGCAGAAAACACACAATACACAAAGAAAACACAAAAAATGTGAGGCAGAGTATACACATACATGTAAGACAATTAGGAAGTATCAAATGAAAATGATTGGGATACATATAGCAAGAGATTAGAGACTATTATTGTCATTCAAAAGATGAAATAAGATTTGAGAATGAGATGCATAGATGAACCTAGAATCAAAAGTTGAAGCTAATTGGGCTATAATCAAGCAATATATGTCAATTTCCTCAACCTATTGTAACAATATCATGTGTAATCCTATGCTATAAGGACATAAACTCAAACATGCGCTCTGCCAAGAGTGATGCCCAATCATATACATGGTCGTGCTTGAGACCATTCATCAAGAGGATCCATGGAAGGGCTATGTCTGAGGTACGGCTAAACCCTATCAGCTAACTCTTCACCACATCCATGATGCATCTACATGACCCTTATATAATGAAGGACTTCTTCATTCCTCAACCCTTAGAATATTTTGCCACCGAATCCATCTTTGCAGGTGTGAGAGTTTGTTACACTATTTTGATGCAATATTCTTTCTCATCCCTCATTATATTCTTTTCTTTTAGATCAATATTTTTTCCATTTCTGCCAAGTATGCCAAATACTCTTGTGAATTCTATGGTCACGAAGGAAACCTTCAAATCATGCGCTAAATACTCAAATGTGCTCAAGCGTGAGAACCTGTCAAATATCTCAATCATCACCCACAGAGGACCCTCATAGTCCCGCATGCAAAATACTGGCATCATGACGGCCCACTGCACTTCCACTTTTTTCAGGATTTTCTTTATCAAATCTATGTTGGGAGTATCTTGCCACAATTTCTGAGACTCTAATCCATTCAGCCCTTTGAACACCACAGTCTGAGGTGTGACTGCATCTTTTTGGGTAGTCATTTGTACCTTCAGCCTTAGCTTTTTCTTTTTACCAGAATCCATGTCCAGCCTCCCTACAATCTTCATGTCAGAAGGTAGTGTTCTCGTATCCCTATTCATTCTAAAAGAACTACTTGAGGCCGCCTATTGTGTGTGTGTAAATGGGTACCTGTCAGAATCAACACAAACACTCAATAAGTCATTATATTAGTCCAAAAGGGTTAGAAAAGCATGTAAAACCCACTAAAACTGACCTATTGCCTACTAACTAGGAG
>MU223519.1:1582156-1594379 GCA_018584345.1 Thuja plicata | reverse complement strand
TGCTACGGTTGATGATTTATTCAACTCTCTATTTGATGAATGACTGGATACTTGAATGAATTGATACATGGTGATCTTTTAAAATTAAATGCTCTCCCTTTTTATAACTTCCAATGTGAGGGAGTCACAATTCTTTATAATAATTAGACCCTTTGCATGAGTTATAACCTTCCATAGTTAATCGCTACCATTAGGAAATTATATTTTATTTTAATAAACTTACCAAATTCTTCATATATGCTTCATGCGGAGGGTGGTAGAACACTACATCCAACCAAACAAACAAGTAACCTTTTTAACAATCACCACTAACAAAATTTTCCATCTGACTCTTATTAATAGCCTCATACTAATAAAATGATATTTTCAGCACACTTCTTTACAAGTATCAATGCCTTTTTAACTCTCTGAATGTCTTTTTATACTCCTAAAGAGATGCCTCTCTGTTGGGAGAGATGCATCCTCTTAAGGCAACATAACTCTTGTTAACAAACCAACCTCATCTTGTCTACAACTAACTCGTCAACAAACTCATTCTAATCAAACTTCATCAAATCTCTTGACTACAATATCACTATAAAATCTTTAGCAATTTTGCATTATTTCACCACCTTCTTGCATTCTTTACACTGTTGTTTACCCACAATAACTATTTACCTACTGCATTATAAGAAAAGTATATATTAAGGACTCAAAAAATCACTAATTCAAAAGTTAGGATGGCTATTACGTGAGGCTTCATTCAAGTACATGGAAGCTTATTCTTTGTGCTAAGAGGGGAAAGAGCAGACTCTATCATCTCACCTATGCTCTGTACTTGGCAAATGTTACAAGTAAATAGGGTAAGAGAGAATAGTGAGTTCACTGATTTTCATTGCCAATGTCTCTATCAGCAATTAAAACAAACATTGAAGGCTTAGCTACGTTCCATACAGGTATCAATTAAAACTCACATGCTGGTTGGAGAAATAGCATAGACAATTCATAAATTTTGAGTAAGACAAGCCCAGGAAAGGAAATTGGAAAGACCAGATCGATTCTTCCCTAATTTAAAAAACAACATGAAATCTTAAATAACTCTCTCCACCTATTTCCCTTTCTTTCATACATTTTAACAGAAATACAGAGATTTATGACTATTTCCATACTGTTTTACAGGAGTTTGAGAGTAATTCCTTCCACTCTCTTTTCATTTGTTGAGTTCCTCCACCTCTTTGATCCCGATGTGGGTTGAGCTCTCTTCCTCCAAGATTGGGGGTTCAGCCCTCCACACCAGTCACCTCTCTGCTCATGACCACAAATTGAACAATTGAACTATCAACCGCTACTATCAAACATCAATTATGCAGAGACTAACAGAGAAATAAAACCCACCTGAGCCTTATTCATGGTTTGGGAAATGGCGAGCATAAGCTTGGATGTGATGTGATATCACCGTCTTTTACCCTGTGAGTGTAATCACCCTATCTTTTACCCTGCGTTTTGAAGCACCCACACCAGTCACGTCTTTGCTCAGAAAATATGAGTCAGAAATATATATCCCAATATGAGTCAAAAATATATATCACAATATGTGGAATTAAATTTCACATGCCTGAAAGAAGAATTTGTTCTCGATTGTCCGACCTCTTCCTTTTCTCTGCCAAAATTATGTAACACCAAAATCTTTAAAAAAGTTTGAAAGAAAGAATAGAACAAAAGTATGATGGACAGGAAAACCCGTGTGCATGCTAAACACAACCAAACTAAACAAACACCGCAAACAAATTTGAACAAACAGAGAAAAAACAGAAAGAAAGAAAGAAATAATAGAACAGAACAAAAATAAAGAATGCATGTAACTGAAATTGAATTTGAAAAAAATGGAGAAAGAAATAATAGAACAGAACAAAAAGAAATAATTCCTGTAACCCAATTTGAATTTGAAAAAAAATAGAGAAATAAAGAATAGAACAGAACAAAACAAGAAGAAAGAATGCCTTTAACCCCATTTCAACTGTTTATCATTGTCTCTAAACGGAATTTCTTTTTCCCAATTTGAAATTGGAATTA
Source organism: Thuja plicata (assembly GCA_018584345.1). Taxonomy (NCBI): domain Eukaryota; kingdom Viridiplantae; phylum Streptophyta; class Pinopsida; order Cupressales; family Cupressaceae; genus Thuja; species Thuja plicata. The sequence goes on along the minus strand of MU223519.1, from coordinate 1,592,327 downwards.
GCAATCGATTGTTTATGGTTGTCTCTACCTAACTGAATTGCTTTTTCCCGCACTCTAACTGAACTGCTTCTTCTGGCACGTTCTCTCAACGGCTATCTTTCAAAATCATTCATTAATTTAAATAAATACAAATAGATCAATAATTTTTAGAGAAAAAAATAAAATAAAATTAAGAACAATTGATAAGTATATAATTAAAGTAATTAAAGTTATAAGTGGTGATAAAATTAGATTGAAAATATAAGGTACGATAACGTCGTGTAAGTTTTGGGTACCAACATCAAATTTTTATCATCTTGACTAAAACTATGAGTGATTTCCTTGAATCTTTATTTATAAAACTTCATAATTCCCTATTATTTATCATCCTTATATCTTTCTTGAGATATTTCTTTTATCTATTTCTCATTATAATGGCTAAGGCCAACTAGGAATTTTGACCATAATTGAAGTAAATGGTTGGAGCTACTCAAGGTTGTGACCCTTTCATAAGTAGTACGGCTTGAGCACATCTACATTCCCCATTCAAGAGCTTAGATGTGTTTACCCAACTCAACTAGTGATATTTAAATATCATTCATGAGCTTTAAAAATGAGAAGTTATTCCTTGAGTGTCACCTAGGTTTTGTTTCCTTGGCAATGAGCTTCCCACCCTTGGACAACTTGGACAGGAAGAGTCCCACGAAGGTTAGATATCCAAGGGAAATCAGTTTCATCTAGTAATGCATGGTTGGTCACCTATTTGATTTGGCCTCCATGGGAATCTCCTTTTTGTTTGACTTCCCTTCCCCTTTCATTATGTGGTATGTATATTCATTTATTAATGCCCCAAACTACGTGGAAACACCTCCAAATCCCATTGCATCTATAAAGATGGCTTTGGAGGAGCTAAGGCTTCATATAATAGTAAATTAGTGGACAAAAGTGACACATACAATATAATCTACCCTTGAAGAAAAAAAATGCTTCATTTGATGAAGCAATAATTACGTGATATTGTCCTTTAGGTATGAATCTAATCTTAATGGATAATATTTTGGAATCTCCATCTATCAAGAAAGATTCCCCTTTGATTCACTAAAAATATAATATATTTTCATTATACACTTCCTTCAAGAAACAAACGTGAATATAATGAATTCCTCAAGCCCTTTCCAACAAATTTATTTTAAAATTATATTATGCTAGATATTGTATGAATGTTACATAGAAGTTGTTTTTTAATCCTTCTATTCTTATCATTCATGTGTATATCTACTTAAACAAACATATTTACAAATACCTACCCACATACCTAATTACATGTAATTAACATAAAATTTAACTTATTATTAAATAGGGTGGCTCACAAGAGGGTACATGTCGCATACAACTATTTGAAGAGTACATGATTATACCTAGAGGAAGAGTGAACCAGTGTAATACTTTACTTTATGTTTTGAAAACATAAACAACATCAATAGCAACCACACAAGACTTAACAATTGTGCAACATGAGAGGAACACAAGGAGAACACACAATTCAAGTGGATACCATTATGGGGGAAAACCACAACTAAATATTGTTTATATATAAATCTCTCTTAAATATTTGTAGGAACCAACTGCAGGAGACCCTAATCCCCTCTTATATGATTTGTAGGCACCAATCCCCATCGTTGAGCACCAACTCAGAAAGAGAAACCAATCACATCTTGTGCGAAGCACTAACTTCAAAATGTGTAAGTTCCACCTTCAAGATATTGTTTCTTTAATGGATGATGTATGTTTGATTTCTCTTCACAAATTCTTCTTGCTCTTTGAATTCTTCTCACATATTTGGTACAATTTCTATAGATAATTTTCATTCAGATCTACTTATAATTCTGATACAAATATGCTTATAATTCTAATTCAGACATGGTTATAATTCTGATTCAAAATCGCTCTAATATGGTTTGTAAGTCTGTTAAAAAAATGCTTCATAAACCTGCTAAAAAATACTTCATAATTATACTTCACATATGCTCATAAGTCATCTTATAAATCTACTCATAAACTCTTCACAAAATTTTCTTTTAATCACTTTCAAAATCTATTATAGATTTTCCTTGTAGATATGCTCCAATATGCCTAAAGGTCTACTATAATACATTCCAAAGATCTATTTTAATATGCTTAAAGGATATGCTTATAAATTATCTTTAGATCTACTCATAAACCTTTTTTGTATGTACTCTTAAATATTGGTATATATTCTCTTAACTCTACTATGAATAGGAAAGATATTCATTAGTTGCTTGACAAATAAACTTCAAGTCTTCTTCTTTATATACCTTGCAAAATGTCCCTTCAACCAAGAGATGCAACCTTCCAACTAGGTTTGTCTAAACAACATATAATTTTTTTAATTATTTAATCTTTCTTGCACATGATGAATGCTCATCCCAAGGAAGTCGTTCTAAATAAATTAATATGTATTTTTCTTAAAGAAATCCATAAAGGAAGGGTGCCAAAATAAGGAGGGTCGACCTCTTTAATCGATCATTTTTTTGATATATAAGTCTCCATAAATTGGGACAACACCCTGAGGGGGGTCATCCCATTGTTCTTATAAATATTTTGTGTCCTTGCATGATGATGTCTTTATCATAGTGTCATAGATTCCTCCATCACTTTCGCCATGACTTAATTTTGACATCAATGGCAATATCATCTACATGCCTTTGACAATGGTGACTATTAATCTTCTTACCTTTGACATCAGCAACAATATGTCCAACACTACTTATTTTGAACTATATATAAAAATAGTAACTATTTAGATCAAAATACATAACATATCCACTTGACCCAAAGGGAACCAAAAGATAATCTTGATCATACAATTGTGAAGTCATCCTATAGCCTCTACCACACAAATTAACACACTTTACATCCTTGTACTAATCTACCAATTTCCCTATACATAAAATCATAATACCACATGAGCAATAACATGAATGATGAACATATTTTTAGCATATTAATCAATATTTACCATTCTATACTTGTATTATATTATACACCCAATCATAGTCTTCTCAACTACATCAACATTAATGTCTCAATGACTATTCAATAGTGTATATGGCACATCTATTTTCATGCCCACTAACCTCACTTTGCTCAAATTTATTGGTTCTAGCAAGCTCTGTCAACTAATATAATAACTAGTGCATAGTGCATATGATATATCTACCTTAGTTCCCAACAACATTGGCCTCACTTTGATCAATATTGTTGGTGTTAGTCAGCCCCATCAACTTTTATGATCATGAATAATTAATTGATGGTCAATACACTCTAAGGCTCCCTTTATCAAGAAAAGGTGAGAAGTCTTTTCTATAAAAAAGAAAATTTTTTGTGTGTGTGTGGAAACATAGAATTTGTTGAACCAAAATGTGTCCTTATTATGATGCTTATCACTCCAAAAATACCCTTATAACCCCAAACATAAACCCATGATTTCAAAAACACCACCATGCAAAAAAAACTTAAACATTTACTAGTTTTCATCTTAGGACCTATAAGTAGGTAAATGCATTTAAAATCCTATTTTACTACTACACTTAACATATTCTTTCTCGAAACAATAGATAACTGTGACTTAAATTCTTGTTTTCCATAATTTATCATTCAAGAAAAACAATAAAAGGAGTTTTGAACTTGAGACCTCTGCAAGTCTAGCTCATTCGATAACTTTGAAGATTAACTATTCTACTACTCAATTGTAATTATTTTCCTAGCATTCTATCTAAGAAGAGTTGTTTTGACATTTCAAAAATGTAAAAGATATATTTCCATGATAGCCTTGACGATAAAGGGTGTTGGATACAATGGTGTAGTGGGAAGCTCTTCGAATAAGGTTTTGGCATTGGGTTGTGGTGAGATGGGGAGATATGATACCATTCTATAGATAAGCATGGATATTGTGGTACCATGGGGATTGGGGACCAACCAAGGCACATATGCGATTCGATTCATCATTCTCATAAGCAGGAGCATAGAGTTTCTCAACTAAGAATTTGTATTGTGTAGAGTCGTGAGGAATATCTAAAAGGGAGCCAATTGTGGTCATGGCGTCAACAACCTTGTTTTGTATTCTTGTCACTTGTGTCATTTGTAAGTGGAGAAAATGCTCTTTCATCTTGTCAACCATCTCCTTATATGGCATTAGTTTGTCGCCTTTTGTTTGATACTCATCCAAGACCTGTTTGATGATGAGCTGGGAATCGTCAAAGACATGTATATCTGTGATGTTCTATTCTACAGCCATGCAAAATCCTATGACTAGTGCCTCATATTTTGCAATGTTTTTCATGTAGGGGAATCCCAATTTAAATGACATAGAAATGTAGTCACCTTGAGGTGTGACAAAAAGTATTCCTGCCCCTGCACTACGGGCTGTGTAGGATCCATTAAAGTAAAGATTCTAGGTAGGTTTCTCTTCTACCATGCACAAATGTTCATCTAGAAACTCTATGACCAAAGGATAGGCATCCACCAATGGTGCTTCTGCTAGCTGGTCAACAATGACTTGCCCTTTAATGGTTTTTCTGTCTATGTATTGAATGTCAAACTCGCTTAGCAACATAACCCATTTTTCCATTCGGCCAGTAAGAGTAGTATTAGATAGTAAGTACTTGAGAGGGTCCACTTCTTAAATGATCTTTATTTTGTGACTAAGAATATAGTGGCAAGGTTTCTGAGTGGCAAAAACCACTGCCAGGCATGCTTCTTCCATAGGGGAATAATTGAGCTCATAACCCACTAAGGTCTGACTGATGTAATAAATGGCTCTTTCCTTGCCCTCATCATCTAATTGAGCAAGGAGTGTCCCCAGTGCTTTTTTAGTAGCAAAAATATATAGGATGAGTGGTCAACTTGGTACAGGAGGTACCAAGATGGGTGGACTTGCCTAATATTCTTTGATCTTTTCAAAACTCTTCTGACAGTGAGGATCCCATTTAAAATTGTTATCTATTCACAGGAGATGGGTAAATGGTTGACACTTATCTGCCAACTAAGAGATAAAATGGCACACAGATTGTAATTTTCCTTGTAGGCTACACAGTTGTCTGAGTGTCCTTGGTGGAGGCATTTCCATGATGGCTCGTACCTTTTTTAGATCTATTTCAATGCCTCTTCTGGATACGATAAACCCTAGGATCTTTCTGGATGTGACTCCAAAAACACACTTCTTGGGATTGAGCTTTAGGCAATAATTTTCAAGCCAATCAAATACACACTCGAGAACATCTAGGTGATCTTCTCTTTTGATAGATTTAGCCAGTATATCTTCCACATAGTCTTCAAGAATCTTATGGATCATGTCATGGAAGATGGCTGTCATGGCTCGTTCATAAGTTTCCCCTACATTTTTCAAACCAAAGGGAATCATATTATAGCAGAAGGTACCCCAAAGGGTTGTGAATGTTGTCTTATGTTGATGTTCTTCTGCAATGTGGATCTGATTATATCTTGAAAACCCATCCATGAGAGACAACATCTCCTGTCCAGTGGTAAGATCTACGATCAGGTCAATATTGGGCAAGGGGAAATCATCCTTGGGACATGCCTTGTTGAGATCCCAAAAATCCATGCATATCCTAATTGATTTATCAGGTTTTGATATTGGCACCATGTTGGAAATCCATCCTGAATAGTCAATGGCATGAATGATTTTGGCTTGTAGAAGTTTTTCCAATTCTACTTTGACCAATAGTGCTACCTTGGGATGCATTTTACAAAGTTTCTACTTAACTGGTTTGATAGTTGGATCTATGGCCAGATGATGCACCACCAAGTTAGGGTCTAATCATGGCATGTGAGAATAAGACCATGCAAATTTATCAATTGATTCTCGTAGGAGAGAAACAAGAGTTGTTTCTTCTACTTCTGATAAGGATGTTCTGATTAATAAAAATAGGTTTTACAAGGACCCGAAACCTTTACAAAAAACCAAAGAGTACAACAGGTTTTACAAGGACCTGCAACCTAGTATTAAAGATACACAGTTTGAAAAGCATAAACATCTTTGCCAGGGCAATAGAACAGAAAGGGACAGCAACACAACAAATCAAACAAAAGAAAGTCCCAAAGTTAAAACAGGAAATAGCAGGGACAGCACAAAAAAGACCAACCAAGAAAAGCAGAGAAAAAAAAAAATTACATTTCTTTAACTATCTCTTCTGCTTCCAAGACCATGAGTTGCATGTTGCTAACCAAGGTTTTTAGTTCCTCAGTCTCTTTGTCCTCCTTTGGGCTCTTTTTCCTCACACTGGCTCTGGTTCTCGATCCCGGTCCCGTCTTCTCCACAATGCTGCTGTCTTTTTCCTTATTAATCACTTCCAGTTTATCCATGAGGATTTGAGCATGACCACAGTAGGCTTTCAAACTTATGAGACACTGTTCCCCAATTTTCTTAACAGTAGTCTCCAATCTTTTAATTTTTTTGTGCAAACTCTTGATGTCCTCATCCCTGTTGTCCTTTTCCATATTGTCTTTAATTTGTTTAACTTGTTTTTCCATACTTTCCACCTTGTTGGCATATTCCACCTGTGCTTCTAAATTACCGACAACTTCCTTCATCTCCTTCAGACATTCCGCCACTTTTTTGTCCCCTATCCCCATTCTGTTAAGGATTTTCATCTCCTCCTGTGTTTTCTCAATTTGATTTTTGAGAGTAACCTGATCATTATACATAATTTTAATGAAACCAGAAAAATCGTCAATAATACCTTTATTATTTTTCTTATCAGATTCTCTTTCTTCCATATTTAGAGGGTTTTCCATGAGCCCGGAGTCCCCATCTTTATTCTGGTCCATACAGACATCCTCCTTCTGAATGTCAGTTTTCAGCTCCCTCTTTTTGATCTCTGGGTCATCTTTTTCATTCTGTCTGTCTTCTGTTTTCTTCATCTCCCTCTTATCCAGGGATTTCTCTTCCTCATCGGATGTTATAACTATTCTTCTTGAGCTGGTATTATATTTTCTACGGGTTTCTTTCCCCTCAACTCTCTTCCTTTTTTTGATCTCCTTTTTACTAGTCTCTTTCTCCGTCTCCGTTTCAGAATCCTCCATCTGGGATTTCCTCTGTTTTTTCTTTTTGTTACCCACCCCCATTTCAGTCTCGGGCTCTGAGTCAGTAGTCTGTGTTTTCTTCTGGGTTTTAGCTTTACCCTTTTGTTTTCTACTTTCAATTTCCCAATCCTCATCGCTTTCCTCTGTTTCTGACCCTTCCTGGCTATTTTTCTTCTTCTTTTTCGGGTTACCCTTTTTATTATTTTTTGGTGTTGATAAACCCTTAGCCTCTCCTTCGCTTTCTGTGTTTTCCTCAAACATGTTGTCATCCTCCTCTCCTTCAGTTTCCTCCATATCTTTAATTTTCTTCTTCTCCACAGACCTAGCCTGTTTTTTTGTTTTCATCACTTCATAGACCAGCAGCATGAGGCCCTGGTGTGAAGCATGATCCCCCTTGGGATCTTTCTGGTAGCTAGTAATCGTAGCTTCTAAGGAGCTAAGCAAATAATAAGGAAAGCTAATTTTCACCTTATGTCTGAAATGATTTAAAAGCATAAAATGATGCCCTGTAGCTCTGGTAAACCTACCATCCAGCGTTATATAACTAATGAGGACATACAGAACATACCTCCATGGCCTAGATATGCGTTTAGGATTGTGATACGAAGTGTCAATCTTCACTAGTCTCTTCTTTTCTTTCTCATTAGCTGGGAAAGTCTCCCAGGCTTTATCTGATACCATCCTATCGTGGTAGAACTTGAGCCCCTCCGTATCCATGCCCGTAGCTTCAGCGACAATCTCCTCTGTCACTTCCAAATAATCACCATCCACTAAGATTTTCCCTTCCTTCCAGGTTTTCTGAAAAATCCTGGTGATATTTGGGTCTCCCCCATGCAACCTCTCCAAATACACAGCGAGGCCACCATCCTTCAGAATCCTCCATACCTCCTCGTTCCTTTTCCATTCACTGCAACTCACAGGTTCAATACGCTTCTTATTTCCTCCCATTATCTCTTTGCAATTTCTATAAGCAATGTTCTCCGCTCTACAAGTAATGCCAAATACTTCTTTTTGAGAGAGGAAAATGACCCATAAAACGTGCCAAATCCCACTTGAATTGATAGCCTTATGCTGCCGCCTTTTATGGCCATAATGACACCTTACCTGATAATCATTGATTTCAAAATAACTTTCCATTTATGATAACTTTCTGACAGCTCTTCCGGCGCTCATCCTCGAGCTTTAACTTCACTTCAATTGGCAGCATATTTTCATTATTCCACTGATCCACCTCATCCCTTTTGCTAGCATAATTGGCCGCCCAGTCAGCTATACCATTTGCTTCGCAGTAATTATGTGTTATAATACAGCACTCAAAAGACTTTATTATCTCCTTTGCTTTTTGAATAGTATTTTGAATTGTCCAAGACGCGAGAAATTCATTGTTTAAACACTTGACTATGTTAAGAGAATCTCCTTCAACCCATAGTTTGGAACAGCCTCTCTCTTTGGCATATCTGACACCTTGAAGAGCCGCACAAGCTTCGGCCATATGATTAGTCTGATGGCCGATAGGTATGGTTTTAATACCTGTACAAACACCATTTTCATCTCTGAGTACAATCCCACAACCAGCCACTCCTGGGTTGCCCTTAGAGGCACCATCAAAATTTACTTTCTGCCATCCTTTAGGAGGACAATCCCATCTAGCATTTTCTCTGTTGTCATTAGTAATCTTTTTATTAAGTTTTCCATTTATATTCCAATTTTTAAAAACTGAAATGTCATTCTCCTGATTTGACTCTGTGACCTCATCCTTCAGCTTAACATTCTCTTTTATACCTCTTTTGATCTTGTAAAAGACATCCTTTTCCTTAGAGCTCTTATCCCTAAAAAGTCTATCATTTCTTTCCCTCCATACCCCCCAACAGACATGTGGGAGGACATATTTCCACAATTGATTAATAGTTTTATTTTTTGAGGGATATATCCAAGCTTTAAAAAGACTCTCCATATTGTTAGGAAAAACCCAATCAATACTAAAGATTTGAAGGAAAAAATCCCAAATTTTTCTGACATAGGGACAGTGAATAAAGATATGCTCTACACTTTCTTCCTCCTAATAGCATAAGTAACATCTATTCACAATATTCATACCTTTTTTTCTAAGATTATCTGTAGTTAAAATCTTATTCTGCAACATTATCTAGAAAAAAACATTGATTTTTGGAATAAGGGTTTTATCCCAGGCTTTAGCCCAAAAAGGTTCTATAACAGTCTCAAACTCCAACTGATACAACGAAGAGACAGATAAATTGCCATCTGAGCAATGATTCCAAACAACAGTATCCTCTTCATCAATCAGGTTAACCGAGTTGAGATAGGACATCAGTTGTCCCATTCTTTTGTCCATTTTGGTAAGATCTTTCCAATGATCCTCATCCCAATAATCAGCGACATTTTTTCCATACATAGCTTTACATTGGTTCTCAAATGCACTCCATTCTAAACTATCTTTCAGAGGAGTATTAAGAATCCATTTGTCCTCCCAGAATAGGATAGTTTTCCCATTCCCCACTTTCCACTTAATACCATTTTTTATTCTCTGCTTGTTTTTCATAACATTTTTCCATATAAAGGATTCCAGTCCATTCTCCTTTTGACTTATGGTATCTCCATATTAGTTTCGTAAGAAGATTATCATTAAGATTCTTTATTCTTCTTAATCCCAAACCCCCTTTCTTGATCGGACAGCAGACTTTCTCCCATGCAATAAGAGCTATCCTTTTCTTCTTCTCCAATCCGGTCCATAAATTTTTTTTTTGAATTTTCTCAATAGCTTCACTATATTTTCTAGGGATTTTGAATAAGCTTAAAGCATAAAGAGGAATACCTTGAAGAGTAGCTCTAAGAAGTTGAATTTTTCCAGCCTGACTTAGCAGCAACCCTTTCCAACCAGCCAATTTTTTATGAAATTTATCCACAAGGGTGCTCCAGAATGATTCAGGAGGTTCCAAACAGAGAGGGAGGCCCAAATAAGTACTCGGAATAGTCCCTTCATCACAACCTAGAATCCTTAATATTCTCAGCTTCCTTCTCTCCGACACATTAAAAAAATAAACTGAGC
>MU223519.1:1537745-1569651 GCA_018584345.1 Thuja plicata | reverse complement strand
TTGTTTTTTACGCCAAGAATCAAGAATCAAGAATCAAGAAACGATGAATATCATGTCTATATAAGAGATAAGTTTAATTCATTTCTGTATGCATGGGAAGGGGAGTGAATAGAAAGAGGATGCTGAAGAGAAACTGATGAAGAAGAACTTCATACAGTCCTGATCAATCAAGTTAAAGGAGAGCTAAAGAATTCTGCAAACACTAATGAATAGTAAGCACAACATCACAGAGAAGAAAGTGTGGAGCACAAAGAATTGAATTGATACATTGATTAGAGAGGTAATGTACTTAAATAGATATGAAAATTATGCTATTCAAAGTTGCACTAGAAATAGATCACAGTGTTTTAGTTTAACCATTGAAGCATCATGTCTCTTAACCGAGCAAGACTTAACAGTCTTTTATATATTGAGATAAATCCCAAGGAGTGCCAAAAAGGTTGATTCCTGAAAGTAGCATTGGACTTGCCCAATACCTATTGACAGTCTTACAAGGAGGATGATTCAAGGATGGTAGCAATAGATGCCTGATACTAAGTGACAACCTCTATGCATAAATTCCTCTAACTAGGTCACACTTAACAGTGTGTTTGTAACCTTTAACAGGGTTGGCTCCTAACAGGGCTCACTTCAGAAGAGTGAAAATTTGGGGTACCAGTCCCAGTGGTTTTTCCCTTAATAGGGTTTATGCAAGGGGCAGTGCCAGGACAGTTTGTGAGGAATTTATTTCATGAATGTGTTGGGGAAGTTTAATGGAAGGATTCGGTATTGTGTGGAGAAAAGTTGTGTGAAGTCCCTCATCAAATGCAGAAAGAAGACCACCATTTTCTGCTAACCCTAGGGAATCACATATGACTTTTGTGAAAATAATTTTATGATATCTAAAGAATACTAAGGAATTTGGCTTATGGTATAGAAGAGAAGACAAATTTGAACTTAAGGTGTTTACTGACGCTGATTGGGCTGGAAATCTTGATGACCGAAAGAGCACAACTAGTGGAGCATTCTCTATGGGTGACAGACTTGTCACATGGATTAGCAAGAAGCAGGGATGCATCTCTCAGTCTACTAAAAAAGTAGAATATGTTGCTACTACTACAAATTGCTCAAACATTGCATGGATCAAATAGTTCCTGGAAGGTATGCATATGAAGATCTCAGAAGTAGTGATTATCTATTGTGATAAAACCAGTGCAATAAACATTTCCAAGAATCCAGTCATGAATTCCAAGACTAAACACATTGCAATCAAGTATCATTATTTAAGAGAACAAGTTCAAGAAAAAGAGGTGATACTTGATTATGTGAAATCAAAAGAACAGATAGCTGATATCTTCACCAAGCCACTACCCAAGGATACGTTTGAGTACTTGAGAAAGAGACTATGGGTCAAACCCTTGTCTACCAGTCAATAAAAGGCGGAAGGCTACATTAAACTACACATTATCAAAATATAATTCATGTTGATGTGAGAAAAAAGATGAACTTCAAAGATACATCTATATACAAAGAGGTATATATCAGAACCAAGCACCAGAGCATATTAATGTATTGCTGATGGATAAGGGAAATTCAAGGAATATATTATGGATGGAGAGAAAAGATTGTTTGACATGAATGTCAGATATTTGTAAAAATGTTTGTTTGGCATTGTTTTCAAAGGGGGAGAGATTATCCATATTATCACATTCTTCTAAAAAAGAGAGAGATTATCCATCATCAGATTACTCCAATAAGGAGAGATTATATCCTTAGGGAGAGAAAATTGTAAGAAGGTTTATACAAAGGGAGAGTTGCTAAAAAGAGAAAAAGACATCATAAAAGAGAGAACAAACAAAGGAGAGAAATTGACACAAGAAGAAGACTCAACACATCAGAAAGTAAAAATCTACAAGAATCAAATCTAAGCTAAAACAAAGCTTACCGGTGATCAGACATTTATCGGTTGATAGAAAAAAATGATTGGTAGTTGTATGAATCTCAACTGTTGTATTTCATATTGTATTAGAAATAGTATAGTGTGATAATATATTATGTTTCCATCAATGCCAAAGGGAGAGATTGATGACATAAAGCTGATTGAATGTTTGACAATGTTAAGTTGAAGATAATGCAAGGAATTAAATTAGTTAATGGTTTGTATTGTCATTGATGTCAACTTGATATCATCTATACGGTCATGTACATAATGCCAAAGACTTTAGAGAATCAATGGAACAAAGGTTTTTTCTTTTAGCAATGCATAAATGTCAAGTATTCACCAAGTGATAGACAACACCGATGGAGTGCACACCATCAGTAAAGGCAAAGAAGGAAAGTCACAGTGATACCGGACGAGTAGAAGACAACATTTTCCAATGAAGAAAAACCACAAGATGCCCGATGAGGTAAAAATAGAGTTTCCCGATGAGTAAAATCCAATGATGCCTGATGGATAGAGATACTGAAGCTAACTGGAGTCACACTGATAGAAATGGCAGTTATGACTGATGACTAACTGAAGAGTTGACCGACAAAATAGAGAGTTCAGAAAATGACAAAATATCTAGCTAGCAAGAGCTAAAGATAGACTTAACTGGTTGTTTCTTTTGTTTTATTTGACCAGAGTTAAGTAATTGATTTAAAGCTAATTTATATAGCTGGCATGAAGATAACTACAAGACAAATTAGGAGTTATGCTTTAAATCAAATTGGCTGGATTGTTTTTTACGCCAAGAATCAAGAATCAAGAATCAAGAAACGATGAATATCATGTCTATATAAGAGATAAGTTTAATTCATTTCTGTATGCATGGGAAGGGGAGTGAATAGAAAGAGGATGCTGAAAAGAAACTAATGAAGAAGAACTTCATACAGTCCTGATCAATCAAGCTAAAGGAGAGCTAAAGAATTCTGCAAACACTGATGAATAGTAAGCACAACATCACAGAGAAGAAAGTGTGGAGCACAAAGAATTGAATTGATACATTGATCAGAGAGGTAATGTACTTAAATAGATATGAAAATTATGCTATTCAAAGTTGCACTAGAAATAGGTCACAGTGTTTTAGTTTAACCATTGAAGCATCAAGTCTCTTAACCGAGCAAGACTTAACATTCTTTTATATATTGAGGTAAATCCCAAGGAGTGCCAAAAAGGTTGATTCTTGAAAGTAGCATTGGACTTGCCCAATACCTATTGACAGTCTTAGAAGGAGGATGATTCAAGGATGGTAGCAATAGATGCCTGATACTAAGTGACAACATCTATGCATAAATTCCTCTAACTAGGTCACACTTAACAGTGTGTTTGTAACCTTTAACAGGGTTGGCTCCTAATAGGGCTCACTTCAGAAGAGTGAAAATTTGGGGTACCAGTCCCAGTGGTTTTTCCCTTAACAGGGTTTCCATGTTAAAATCCATGTGTTATGCGTGTATGGTTTATTACTTTACTATTTTACATTTCACATTTGCATTTCTGGATTGATTGGTATACTCTGCTTATTTACTAAGTTTTGGTAAATAGTTTTATTGCTTATCGATAATCAAGGAGAATAAGGATAGACAAGGAAAACCGACAGACAGTTAATCATTATAAGTATTTCATGGCATGCATCTTGTAGGGACTTAATAATTAGAGGTTTATTTGATTGGTGGTAAATATTTGAAGTATAAATTTTTGAGACCACTGATTCACCCTCCCTCTCAGTTATTACTAACATAGGGCCCAAGTCCCTTTGACTCAGATTTCCTAGTTTCCTAAATAGCAACTCCTGAATAATGCAGAATGACAACTACATGCAGTAAAAGGTTTCATAAAAATATGTCCCTTTGATACTTTATTTAGTTATTGTAGATGTACATCTTGCTATTGCATTGATGTTTACATAAATGTACAGTTCTAAAAGATTTGATTGTAGCATGTTGTTTTTAGGGATTTATGCATTGTTTAGATCCAACTTGGATCTAACTACTCTCTCTCTCTCCATGATGAAGGGAAAAACCAGAACAAGACTCAAAATGAGACAAGAATGCAAAGCCAACAAAAAGATTTGGGTAGGGACAAAAGGACATGCAAATTCAGATGACCAGTTACCAGAATGTAGAAGACCTCTCCAAGGCAATGCTTAGATCCCTAAATCTTCTATGCTCCTTTCTGGCTTTCATAAATGGATAACTTCTCTAAGTTTACAATTTGAAAGTTGTAACCTATGAAGGAATACTTGTTTATTACATTCAATTCGAATGTTCAATGTAATGATCAATTATGAAATTGAAAGTTTAAATCTGATCAATACTTAGAGAACAACATTAGTGTTAACATGAATGCAAAAGAAATATATTTCTATCTTTAATATCTAAATAGTAGTGTCGAATAGATGCACCTTTATGCAATCTTTTGATGTTTTTAGTTATTATGTTGCATGTGTACTTTCTCTTCTAAATTTAAGCAATTCTGCACTTAGGACAACAAATATCAAATCCATAATTCAATGTAAAACAACTATCAATTTACCAATTTAGTGTGCAACTAAAATGATAACAGGAAGGTGGATGGGACAACTTGCATAGAATGAATCCAAGGGGGTCCAAGGAGGATGTTAAAGGGAAGGTCAAGATAAACAATGTGACATATCATATCTTGCACTGCACGGCCTAACTGAATGGGCAAGGAAATAGTGCCTTCTGATGTTCATTCCAGGTTGTCATATGCCTTGATTGTGATAACATTGTTCATTATGTCCACTTTGGTATATCCCAAATTTTTAATGAACTTTAAAGTACATAAATTAAGGGTCGAACCATTATCTATCATGATCTGTTGAATGGCAAAGTCATTAACCAAGACCATGATAGAGAGGGGGAGATTGTGGTTTGGTTCAACTTGGGGCATGTCAATTGGCTTGAAAGAGATTCCACAAGATGTGGATAAGTGGCCCATAAGATTATGAAATTGTGCGAGAGCATTGTCACTAGGGACACAAGGTTCTTGTAGGGCTTTGTTAAGGATTTCTTGGTGGACCAATGAAGTGTGGAGGAGATCCAAGATGGAGATCTGTGTGTGGGGGTTCCCTAGGTGTTCCAATAAATTTTGTTGTGCTCCAGAAGGAGGAGAACCACTAGCACCCATGACAATGATTCTTCCTCGGTGGGTGGTAACCGCATAGTGGTTGTCCACACCCTTGATATGGATGACGTTGACTGAGGGTTCAGCTTGGGAGATACAACTGATGAGCTTATCATAATTGATATATGCAAAAGTGTAGTCTTTCTTGTCAGTGTTATCTCCTTGCTTTCCCTTCCCTATGTTAGAGGGTTGAGCAGGATTGGCAGGGCCTTTCCTAGTGTCATGTTGACGAAATACATTTTGGCAGATTTGTAGATTGGTATACAATGAGGGTTGACTAGGTGCATCGATAGTGATCTCCTCTTTGTCTATGAGATCCTGAACATAATGTTTGAATTTCATGTACTTTGCGGTTCCATGTCCCTTAACACAGTGATATTCACAATACTCATTATCCCTATACCATGTAGGTTTGGGCACCAATTCGTCAAAAGGTTGCGTGTGTGGGTACAAAACTAGATCGGCCTTAGCCATCTTCTAAAATATGATGTCTATGGATTCACCCAGAGGGGTGAAAGTGAACTTTGGTAAGTTTTGAGCATGAGGTTTACTTTTTACCCAGGGGATGGATATAGCATTCGTTTGATTAGCAGGATTTTGGAAATTGGATTGAAATTTTTCCCTCAGAGGGGGATACGCCAGAGCACTATGTTGGGTAGTAGTAGGTTGGTATGCAAGTTGTTGATACATAGGTTGTTGTTGATACATAGGTTTTTGTCGATATATAGGTTGTTGTTGATACACAGGTTGTTGATATATAGGCATCGATTATTGGTATATAGGAGTGGGCACTTTAGGTCTAGCAAAAAAAATCTGGACATGCTTGGTGTCTATGGCACCATCATTCATGGCACTTTTTTTTTTGTTCTAGTAGCGAGATCTATCATTATTGGATCTTTTGTGACTCGTCTCTTTGTAAATTTTGATGGTTCCGTCATTGATAAGACCCTTTTTGAGGTCCATGCCTTTTCTGTGAATCTCTTGATATGTTTGTAAATAGTTCATGCAGACATGATGTACCAAATTAGGGTGCAAATTGTCAATGAAAATTTTGATCAGATGTTTTTTAGGAGGTTGATAAGATAATCAGGTAGTAAGGCCTTGCCATCTTTGGAGATAGTCCACTAGGCTTTCACCTCCTTTCTGCTTGGAATTGCATAGGTCTAGTAGGAGAGATAGCTCAATCTCAACAAGATGCACATATTGGGTCACAAATTTCTCTGACAACTCTCCAAGTGATATGATCAAACCATAGGGGATCTTGTAGAACCATTTGAGAGCCGATCTTCCCAAACTTTTGGGAAAGAGGCATAGGAGAAAGTTATCATTGTATGCAACCTCTTGACATGCCATGTAAAATTCTTTAACATGGCTAGCAGGATCTCCCTTCCCCATGTACTTGTTGAATTTGGGAGTTTCAAAATGTTTGGGGAAGAGAACTGTTGTGATGGATTATTCGAATGGCTAGGGACACACTTATTCAAATTTGAACATTTTGGTCTCGATCCCAGCTCAGAGCTCCTTGAGAGCATTCTTCATTTCTTCCCACTCTTGATTGACTGGTGGAGGAGGTGGTCCTCCCATCATGTTAGATCCTAGTGTATGATATGGGTCAAAAGACGTTGGGGAATAAGGAGGATTTTGTGGAGGCTATTGGGGGTTTAATAAGGAGACTGGTAAATAGGTTGTAGAGGTGGAAACTATAGTTAAGGGATGTACTACTTCTGGTAGTGTGCTTGAACTTGGTGAGGTAGTTGATAAGAAGGAGGGATTTGGTTTAGCCCTACATAGACTGGCGGAATGGTTGCATGGTTGCACATGGAATGGTTGGTTTGTGATTGAGTGCCCCTAGTGGGAGGAGCAAGGTAGTTGGTGTAATCAAGAATGTTGGTTTGCTGAGATGGGATGACTTGGGATGCAATAGATGGAGGCATAGCCAATTAGTTGGTGTAAACTGGTAGCGGTTGTTGGGTAGGTTGCACAACGGGCTATGTGGCAAAGGGGTTAACAAAAGATGGTTGCACTTGGGAAGTGGAAGGGTTTGCATTACCAAATTGTGTTGGTATCCCAAGTGCTTGCATAGTATCTCTTGAGAATAGCCCCAAGAAGAAGAAGATGTAGCTTGCGTGGTTTGGCCAACTAGAGGAATCTGTTGAGAGGTTGGCAGATTATTTTTCATTTGCACAAGCGATGGGAAGAGCGGTGCTGAGACAGGCTGAGTGACTATTAGTTGGGCATGGAACGTGGGCCCTTGTGAGGAGGAGGGCTGGTCAAAGGCTCCTGTGAGTGGCATGCCAGTAGTGAATTTTTGCTGGGCTGGGGGTTGGTTTGAAGTTCTCGCAACTTGTGTAACTAATGGTTGCAAGGAAATTGGTTGAGTATGGATTGGTTGAGCAATTATGGATTGGAATATGGTTGGCTAAGAAGCAATGAGTTGAATAGGTTGGGATGCTTGGACTGGTTGCAATGGCTGTGAGACCGGGGGTCCCACGATGGAAAATGGTGTTGGTTGTGCAATTATGTGCACTATGGGTTGCGTAGACATTGATTAGAATAGATGAGGGATAAGGGATCCAACTTGGGATGATCTGAATCATGGATCAAAAAATTCCTCCACTATGGGGCGGGAAAATTTAGATGGGATGTTCAAAGATAGTCCAACTCATGGTGGAATATTACCAGATGGCAATTGGATTCCTTCTTGCTAAAACTTAGCAAGAATAGAGTGACTATTATGCCTAATGATGGCACTGACCATTTGTGCATGTCTAGGAAGGCTCATGACTGCTTCCATGGCAATTTGATTAGGTGTTTCATCTGGGTCAGCCCATATGTGTTCACTTGGCACTTGATTCTGAGAGTCAAAAGAGACCATGGTGTTGTTATGGTCTATTTTTGGATCAGACGAACTAGTGGCATGGTTGGTACCCATGTCTCTCCTCCTCTTAGATTTTGTTTCGGATGGCATGAAATGAATGTTGCTAATGGAATGTAAGATGCTAATGCAATTTCCTATGGATGATATACAAGATGCCTAGGATGCAGGATTAAGGGATGATGCTAAATGATGAAAGGATATCCTAAGGACCTAGGATGACTTGATCTAACAAGGATTATGAGTTGCTTTTCCTAATTTAAGTTTGATGATGGTGTCAACCTAGGAAAAACTTATGGTCTTTGAAAGATGGGATTCTTCGTCGATGCAAACCAACCATTTGCTCAAGGTGATGAGGTTACAAAGACAAAGTGGGATATCTTAAACAATGCTTAGTTAAGGAAGCCTAGGAAGGATTTGGATTAGGATGTAGGTACTTATGCAACTCAAAAGAATGTGACACCAGGATTTGATTGTTTTTTTTATTTTTAGATTTTTGATTGGATAATGCTAGGATTGACTAGATGTTTGCTATGTTGGTTGGATTATGCAATTCCTAAGGATGAGGATCAAAATGAGGTTCCAAAAGTGAAAGTTAAAAGGACATAAGAAGAGGAGAAACTGGGTGATGTAGCGATATGCCAGCTACTCATATTGTTTGAAATTGACAAATGCATTGTTTATGTGATACTTGTTTCTGAAATGTGTGACCTTGTTTTTATAGACAAACTTGTCAGATTCTACGCACACGTGAATCTCTTTCTTGATGGAATCAAGGATATGTTGATATTTCTTAGCCTTGTGAGTAATCCCCTTTTGTTCTCGGATCACAGGAGGTAATAGGGTCTTGAATTTCTTATGTGTTCCTAGATTTGACATGCCATAGGAATCAAACATTTGCGATTGGAAAGTTGTTTATTGCTGATAAAAATCTTGGTTGTTTTGTTCAATGGAAAGAACAAGTTTTTAATCACACATCAAGGAAGTGACTACCCTAAGTATACCTTGAGTCAAACATGGTCATTCCAATGTCAAAAAAAATCCATCAAGGGACAAAGAAACCTTGAGTAGGGGGATGTGTGTGATGAAATTAATTTGTCATTAGTATACAAACAAAACTTTCAATAAGCTTACACCGAAAGATAGTAAAGGGAAAACCGAAGATCAGATTAGAAGATCACCAAAAATGGCTAAGTACAGAGAGAATTGATGACACAAGGTAGTGTGTACACCAAAAATTGCAATGCAGAAAGATAGAGTGGAACTCGATAGAGGAACCCAAAATGCAAGTTACAGTGTAGACAACAGGTTCAGTGTAACCGATAGTAAAAACCAAAGGACAGTCAAGCATGACCAAAAGACAAAGCCCGCAAAAAGTGGACCTAACTTCCATGTCAGATAAAGAAAGGGTATTCTATTTATAGGATATTTAATTGTTTTAAATCTATTTCTTTAGGGACAAGAAAAATTAATGTAAGTGTTTTAATCAGTCTAACTGATTTAAAACACATAGACTAGGAGATCTAGGTGCAAGTTGTAAACCTAATCTTAGAGTTAACATTGTTTTTATCACAAATTGATGAAATCAATCCATCTATAAATAGATGATGTAATCATTCATTAGAATGTGTGTGTAAGAGAGAGGAGAACATAAAAAGCATGTCTATGGATTGAATTGAGAGTTTAAAGAACCAGAATAGAAAAAGAAGAATTTGGTTGGCATTGATGACATATAACTGATTGAATGTTTGATAATGTTAAGTTGAAGATAATGCAAGAATTTAAATCAGTTAATGGTTTGTATTGTCATTGATGTTAGATTGATATCATTTGTATGGTCATATAAATAATGACAAATAATTTAGAGAATAAATGGAACAGAGGTTATGCTTTTAGCAATGCATAAAAGTCAAGAATTCACTAAGTGACAGACAACACCGATGGAGTGCACACCATCGGTAAAGACAGAGATAAAGTCACAGTGATGCCCGACGAATAGAAGATAGTGTTGCTTGAAAAATTAGAATCACAGGATGCCTGATGAGCTGAAAACAAAGTTTCCCAACAAGCAAGATCCAATGATGCCCGATGGACGAAGATCCCGAAGGTAACTGAAGTTGCACCGATGGAACTGGCAATTGTCATCGGCAACAAACTATAGAATTGACCGACATAATAGAGAGATTAGAAAATGAAAAAACATCTAGCTGGCAGAGCTTAAAGATAGACTTAACTGGTTGTTTTATTTTTTTTATTCAACCACAGTTAAGTAAGTGATTTAAAGATGATTTATACAGTTGGCAAGAAGATAACTATGAGATAAATTAGGAGTTAAAGCCGTAAATCAATTTGGCTGGATTTTTTTTCACACCAAGAATCAAGAAGCAAGAACCAAGAATTAAGGAATATCATGTCTATATAAGAGACAAGCATAATTCATTTCCAAAAGCACTCAAATACACAGGGGAGTGAATTGAAAGAAGATGCTGAAGAGAAACTGGTGAAGGATGAACTTCATACAGTCCTGATCAATCAAGCTAAGGTAGAGCTAAAGAATTTTGCAGACACTGACGAACAATAAAGCACAACATCATAGAATAGAAAGTGTGAAGTACAAAGGAATTGAATTGATACATTGATTAGAGAGGTAAAGTACATAAATAGATCTGAATATAAAGTTGCATTAGAAATAGGTCATTGTGTTTCAGTTTAACCATTGAAGCATTAAGTCTCTTAATAGAGTAGGACTTAACAGTCTTCTATAATTGAGGCATATCCTAAAAAATTACCAAAAAGGTTGATTCATGGCAGCAGCAGCGGTCTTACCTAAATCCTATTGACAGTCTAAGAAGGAAGCTGATTCAAGGATGGTAGTAAGATTAGCATAAAGCCTATTGACAGTCTAAAGACTGATTCAAGGATGGTAGCATAGATGCCAGATACTTAGTGACAATATATGTATAAAAATCCTCTAACAAGGTCGCACTTAACAGTGTGTTTGTAACCTTTAACGGGGTTGGCTCCTAATAGGGCTCACTTCAGAAGAGTGAAAATTTGGGGTACCAGTCCCAGTGGTTTTTCCCTTAACAGGGTTTCCACATTAAAATCCTTGTGTTATGTGTGTATGGTTTATTACTTTATTGTTTTACATTTCACATACACTTTTATGGATTGATTGGTATACTCTGCATATTTACTGAGTATTGGTAAATAAGTTTTACTTCTTATCGGTAATCAAGGAGAAAAGGGACAGACAAGGTAAACCAACAGACAGTCATTTGTTTCAAGTATTTCAAAGGCATACATCTTGTAGGGACTTAATAATCTAAGGTGTATTAATTGGTGGATTAAAGTTTAAAGGATAAATTTTTGAGGCCACTGAATCACCCCCCCTCTCAGTTATTACTAACAGGCATAACCAAGAACAGAGGAAACCGATAATCAGAGGTATTATTCAATCACAATTAAGGTGATAATATTTTTATGTGAAATACATAGGATCTATATCAGTAATAGAAGATTGCATTTACCAGGTCAATTTGTAATTTTCTATCATTCTAACAAGTGGAGAAAAGTGTAAAAAATCCTTTCAAGAAAGGTGGATTTAACAGTCCAATATCAAATCTCTTAACCGAGTGCACACTTAATAGTGTTGCTAAAATATCTTAACAGAGTAGACTTTAACAAGTCTCCACTGATACTCCTAACAGGGTAGATCATCAGAAGTGATCAAAATTGTAAGCCTTAACTGACCCCTTCTATTCTACAGATAGTGAAGTTTTGTGGGTGCCATCCCCACCGTATTTTTTACTTCCTAACATGAGTTTTCTGTGATATCATATCTTGTATTATGTGTCAATTATGTTCATGAATTTTTTTATGAATGATTCACATGTTTATTAATGTTATGAATTGATATAACTTACATAAAGATAATATAGATCAGATTGAATGGACATACAATTGATTACTAAGGTTAATTGATTAAAGGATAAAAAAAAGTTTTAGAGGTACTGATTCACCCCTCCCCTCTCAGTACTACTTCCCATTAACCCCAACAATTGGTATCAGAGCTAAGTATCTTCTTGGAAAGCTCAAAGGCTTAAGAGAAAAGATCATACAATGGAGAAGTACAAACTTGATAAGAATTTTGAGAATAAAAAGCTTGAGATACAGATGTTCTATGAACAGTATAAAGAAGCTAGAATCAAGATGAAAGAGCTGTTGGATGAGAGGAAAGGAATGGAAACTCAAAGAAATAAAAAATATTATCAAGAAGAAGATATTCCAGATTTATTTGAGTCTTCAGGATCAAATGCAAGAAAAGCATCAGATACATCAGAAGAGAACATCACAAATCTAAAGGAGATCAATAAACATCTGACAGAGCAAATAAAGATGCTGCAAATAGGTCAAGAGACCCAAATGGTAAGAATGATTGATGTGATGAGTTCTGCTAGATAAGCTGAAATAGAAAGAACACTAGCTATTGATGACAGGAGGAAGATTACAAAGAAACTACAAGAAAAGGAGTTATAAATTCAAAGACATGTTGAGCATCACCATGAGCTTATAAATCAAATTATACTTATGAGTCAAGAAGAAAATAGAATGAATGTTGAGCTCATTGAAAGAATATAGATTATCAGTGAACTAAGAGAAGAAAATGAAAAACTAAAGCATGAGGTTAGAATTCAGAAACAACATAATGAAGTTATCAGAAAGGCTGAAGAAAGCAATAAAAGAATGGATGATTTTCTAGAAGGACAATGAAGAGTCAACAACAAAAATGGTTTAGGCTTTATGAAAAATGAAGAATCATCAAATCAATCCAATCCAAAAAATGTTTATGAAAATCCAAGACCATGAAAGCTTACTTGCAAACACTGTGGAAAGCAAGGTCACACATCAAATGTATGTAGAGGCAAAATGAAAGGTATTCTTAAATCTACATCTTCATTCATAGGATTCTGTTATAAATGTAACAAGAAAGGACATAAAGCATATTAATGTAAGTCTAAGATGGATCAACCAAAGAAGGAAACCTACATGGATACATACTATCCTACATGCAAGATGAATGGGCACACAATTCTTGAATATTGGAAAAAGAAAAGGCAAGCATGGAAGCCATAAGGTCAAGAAACTCCATATCAACTGAAGAGAATCGGTAATCAATATGTATGGGATTACAATACTTGAAAAAAATGTACAACATGTGGTAGATATGGTCACATTTCTACAAACTTTATGAGACTATGGACTAGAAAGTCTAGAGGATGGACTAACCCCGGAATGACATGCTTACACTATCATAAAGTTGGTCATCTCAAAAAGGAATGCAGAGACCAAATGATAGAGACAAGCACATATCCCAATGGAAACACAATTGAAGATATCTAAAGGGCTAGAGACAAGATGTGGAGAAAAGACTCAAGCAATGATGAAGTTGGAACGAGCAATGCAAATGATGACACCTCATCCAATGGATCCGGTGACATCACCAACCCCACCTAAGAAGAATAAGTAAGTATGGAACTGCATTAAACACTAAGCTATTACTTTACATCAGTTCCATAATATGATGAAATAATTACAAATTAGTATAAGAAAGATGCATCATGGTTATACTTGTTGAAATACGTAAGAACTATGTCTTCGGGCTTATATACTAAAACTCGTCGGTATACACTTGAAGCAAAGACTGCCTACATTTACCAAGAGGTGTCGGTTATAAACAAAATTTGTTAGTATTGATCAAGACACATCAATAAGAATGCACATGAACAAGCTTTCTATGTTACTAAAACCTATCGGTAAAGACTAAGTCAACTTTGACTACTCAGAAACATTGTAAGCATCATCGATGGTAGTAAAGCCTTCACTGACAAACTCAATCTTTAGACACCAATGAGTTGGTGAGCATTTATTACATGCATTTTAGGGCAACAACTATAAATAGGGCATCAGAGTGACTCATTTTTCATGACACCCAGAGCAGAGCAAGCGTATGTAATTTTGAGCAGAAAGAAACCAATTTGCAAAGCTATCACGACTCAACCTCCAAGAAGTTCAAAGTAGTTTAGAGATCATTGCAAACACAAAAGTAAGTTCTACAGACCGACAACTCTATGCTTTCATGCATTTATAGAGAAGCCCTAATTTCTAAAAATGACATCAACATCATGATCCATAAAATCTAAGAATGCAAAGAAGGATGAGTTCAAACTCATCAAGAACACTGCATGTGAGGAACCCAATTCAAGATTCATCTAGAGGTTGCCTCACAACTCGATGGTGCTAGTGCATTTTTGCACATTCTAGCTAGGGTTTTGCTGGTTGAAGATGTCTGATCCTTCATACACTACAAGATTACAGAGATTGGAATGTCAGAGATGGAGGAAGCTTACTAGAAGCTTTGTAACAATGATGGAACCCTTAAGGAAGAACACAAGCACATTGAGGTAAAAGGGCTTACCAATGCCCTAAAGCTTCCTAAGGTCTTCAAAACTAACTGGATTCAGTTAGTACTAAGAAAAATGCATAACAACAAGTTATGATTGTATGAACCAAAGGAAATCACCTAAGATGTCATCCATGTGGTCACCGGTTACTCTGTTACCAACAAAGTAAAGCACTAAAGCATCCACCGAAGGCAGAGACTGGAAAGATGACTGGAGCCAAATGGGATGGCCATGGATTGAAAGTGACAAACATAACCGATGATGAGATTAAGTTTGGTGCATGTGTATTACGCTACAAATTATTTTAGGCTAGTAGATCAAACAATAATGCATCAGGCGCTATGGACACAACTTACAAAATTGTGAAGAAAGGTACACAGTTGGACTTATCTGAGCTACTCCTAAATTAGTTGAAGGAAAATCTAAAGACAATCAGGAATGCAAAGTCAAACACGTGTAAGTTTGGCTCATTAATCATGTGTATTTTCTTCTATTTTCAAGAAAAGTTCCCATCAGTAGGAGATGTGAAATGGGACAACACCAAACTAGTCACCATGCAAATCAGTGAGCACATAGATGCACTGGGAGATAATTTTGAAACAGTCATGGATAAATACTTTAATGTATTCAAAGACCGAATGAAAGAGGGTAAGAATCCCCGAGCAACTCATCGAGCAATATAAGGATGAGATATGCTTCATGTTTAACATAGATCATACTTTCATCAAACCTTTAGTAGCAAGGACAACATGATTGCAACTACTAGAATATGAGATCACCATTGATCTTGCAACAAAGGAAATTGATGTCTTAATCAATGAACCATTGGAAAAAAAGCAACCAAGGTTTGGCACATATGAAGAAGTTAAGTCAAGAATTAAATCAGACCTAGTTCTCAAGAAGATAGTCAAGAAGAAGGACAAATGGTAAAGAATCTCAAGAAGATTCTATCTGTAGATGAGGAAGAAGCTGAGAAGGATAAAGAAATTGAACAAGAGGAGGAAACCAAAGAACATGTGTCTATCGGTAAAGATGAAGAAAGGACTAACTCGGAGGAAACAGAGTCAGATTCACCACCTCCTCCACCATCAAAGAGACCAAGAACTATAGTTTCTTCAAGGAGCAAAACCCAAATGTCCAAAGAGTCTACTCCTTCACCTCTTAAAAAGGGAAGAGTCAGGACTTACAAAAGAAAAGCTCCAACACCGAAGAGAGGATAAAACAAGAAGGGTAGAAAATATGTTAGAACCTGAGAGGATATTGAGTACACCGAGTGAGATAAAGCCTTAGAGGCAGAAAATGTCAAGGTAAAAGAGCCTGACACCATTGATGACATTTGTGTTTATATTGCAAATTCTGGATCCATTACTGATCCACACATTAGGAAATGGGGGAAAAGAAATCAAGAAGATCAAAATAAAATTAAAAAAGCCATGATAGCTAAAATGTATAACTTCAAATATGTACCCATTCAATTTGAAGGAAGTTATGTTCCACGGGAACTCTTAGATAGATTATCTTCCCGTTGGACATTTGCTTTGGCAAATGAGAAAGAAATCAGATAGAGAGAGTACTTGTGTCTCTAATGCTGCCTGAATCTACAAAGGTAGAGATAAATGAAATGATGGAGAAACACAAGAAAGCATTCTCACCAAAGCTAAGGGTATACAAATTTCTTGAAGGAAAGTTGATTGAACTTGAAAAGGACAGTCACAATAAATGGTGCAAAATCATGAATAGACCAATTGAGAAAGATAGCCCTCAAAAAGACCTTCAACAACAAGGTGTTGATAAGGCAACCCAAGATGATACATTCATTGAGCTAGATAAAGAGGAAGATGATACAACAAGGAATAAGAATGCAGATGTGGTAGATGAAACATGGGATGATACCACAAATGACAACGTTGTGGATACCAATGTCATTGAAATTACTGATGACCCAACAAATGAAATCAATAAGGATGAAGATGTCACTATTGTAAAAGATACAACCGATGAACAAGACACAACAATTGATGGAGCATACGTGAACATTCCAAGAAAACTACCAATGTTGATACAAGCTATCAATATCATGCAAGAATCAAGTAAATCACTTGACAAGGAAACTCCAAAGGATGCAAGAGAAGAAGCAAATAAAGAAAACACTGATGGTCAAAAAAAATTGGAGATACTCAAGATGTAACTAAAACTAACAAGGTTACAGAAGGAGATAAGGAAAAAGACGTGGAAACTCAAGACAAGAGTGAGAACACCAAAACAGATGATGCCAAGGACACTAATGAAGGAGACAAACCAAAAGATGGAACTCATGATAAAACAAACAAAGGTGCTACCAACGATGCTAAGGTGAATGTAGATACATCTGTACACACCCGATGAGCTGAAATAGATGCAAAGCAATAGAAAGAAGAACAACAAGTCACATCATCAAGTACAATAGAAAAGGCTAAGAAATTAGCAATGGTGCTATATTCCACTAAGTCACAAAAGAAGAAGAAGAAGACAAATAAGAACAAGTTAGATGTTACACTAGATGAAATCATTGAAATACCAAAGTGTGACCCCACTACACTTGACATGGATGCACTAAAATAAAATGGAGAGATATGGCAAAGGAAAGCATTACAAGAAAAGATGAAGAAACATCATAAGGAATCAATTGTACTAGAGACAACATGAGACATTCTACACCAAATTGTACCTGATGTTGATATTGATCAAAGAAAGCCTATAATTGATCAACTAGCTATCCTCACCGATGCCATCACAACTCAGAACATTGATGTTGAGAAAGCAATTGAGGAGAGAGAAGAAATGAAGTACCAACAAAAGCTCCTATAGAACATCAGCCAAGATGTGGCAAGAATAAGGTAAAGCTGTCAGAATTCATATCTAAATTAGACCCCATCATATTTGAAGCTATAACCTTAATTCAAAATTTAAGCACAATAGAAAAGTTCACTCAAGAAAATAGAGAAAATATAGCAAAGCTAGATACAAATCTAGCAAACAGTGCTAGTAGCTTAACCACAGCTGGAGAAAATGTAGTAAAACTACATTATGAAAAGATCATAGAAGTAAAATAGTTAAGGCAAGAGCTATGGGAGTTAGAGACATGATTCAAAGAAGAAGTAACCGAGCTACAGGCTCAACTTCTGCCAAATCTTACATTGCTACAACAACATATCAGTTCTGCAAAGCAACTAATATCAACTCCCGAGATGTCTGTAGCAGACAACATCTATGATAAGGATGCCAAGATAAAACTTGAGAAAATGGCTCTAGAAAACCTAAAGGAGAAATGGGAGAAAATGATGGATGACATGAAGTCTTCTCATTCACACATTTTTGATAAGCTCTAAGGTAATTGACCTTTGCCCTTAATATCAAATAAAGGGGGAAATGATACTTGTACAAAATGTCATTGAAAATATTATGTACACTCATTCAAAATAGGAAAAAGGTAGATATGTATATGTATATCAATAAAGGGACAATGATATGAAGAAGGAAAATATATCATATATACAAATATACTGGGATATACATAGGGGGAGTCATTAAATGACTAAGGATTATATATATATTGTATATAATTAACATTTTGTTAGTATTTTGCACATATCAATTTTTGATACTAATGTCAAAGGGGGATATTGATGACATTAAATTTTTATTAGTATACAAAAAACACTTTTGGTAAGCTTATACTGAAATATAGTAAAGAGAAAACCGAAGATCAGATTAGAAGATCACCAAAAATGGCTAAGTATAGAGAGAACCGATGACACAAGGTAGTGTGTACACCAAAAATTGCAATGCAGAAAGAGAGAGTGGAACCCAAAATGTAAGTTATAGTGCATACTGACAATATAGATTCAGTGCAACTGACAGTAAAAACTAAAGGATAGTCAAGCATGACCGAAAGACAGAACCGAAAGTCAGTTGCAACCCGCAAAAATTGGATCTGACTTCCACGTCAGATAAAGAAAGGGTATTCTATTTATAGGATATTTAATTGTTTTAAATCCATTTCTTTAGGGAAAATAAACATTAATGTAAGTGTTTTAATCAGTCTAACTGATTTAAAACACATAGACTAGGAGATCTAGGTGCAAGTTGTAAACCTGATCTTAGAGTTAACATTATTTTTATCACAACTCGATGAAATCAATCCATCTATAAATGGATAATGTAATAATTAATTAGAATGTGTGTAAGAGAGAGGAGAACATAACAAACACATCTATGGATTTAATTGAGAGTTTAAATAACCAGAACAAAAAAAGAAGAATTTGGTTGGTATAACCAAGAATAGAGGAAATCGATAATCAGAGGTATTATTCAATCACAGTTAAGGTGATAATATTTTTATGTAAACTACATAGGATCTGCATCAACAATAGGAGATTGCATTTACCAAGTCAATTTGTAATTTTCTATCATTCTAACAAGTGGAACAAAGTGTAAAAATTCCTTTCAAGAAAGGTGGATTTAACAGTCCAATATCAAATCTCTTAATCGAGTGCACACTTAACAATGTTGCTAAAAGATTGTAACAGGGTAGAATTTAATAGGTCTCCACTGATACTCCTAACATGGTAGATCATCAAAAGTGATCAAAATTGTAATCCTTAACTGGCCCCTTCCACTCTGCAAATAGTGAAGTTTTGTGGGTGCCATCCCCACCGCAGTTTTTACTTGCTAACAGGAGTTTTCCGTGATATCATATCTTGTATTATGTGTTAATTATGTTCATGAATGTTTCTATGAATGATTCACATGTTTATTAATGTTATGAATTGATATAACTTACACAAAGATAGTATAGATCAGATTGAATGGACATACAATTGATTACTAAGGTTAATTAATTAAAGGATAAGAAAAGTTTTAGAGGTACTGATTCACCCCTCCCCTCTCAGTACTACTTCCCATTAAACCCAAAAGTGTGTGCAACCTTTGATCAATGGTAACAAGAAAAATGCCTACCTAAGGAAGTTGGCTGAGTGTTAAAATATTTCCCCATGCTGAGTATTCCTTCACCTCACACAAAGTGATATTGGCTTTGGCCAGGACTATGCATGTTGTGGGTTTTGAAAAGAGACTCAATGCTCTAATCGCATAAGCTCCCTCATGCCACCATCATGCTTTAAACGCCCCTGGGAATACATATGTTGGGTCTAAAATCTTTAGGTGATCTGAGTAAAGTCCACTTGGATCAATCCTTGCACAAATATTAGGACACTTTTGGAGGTAGATTGGGTAGGCTTCTACTTTAACCAGTGTTTAGTAAGGTCATCCATTCATGAATACCCCTTGTAGTTTTGCAAGAAAAATTAAGGCGTATAGCCATAAAAGCACCCAAAATGTTTGGTCTCGCAAGAGAGATTCAGACCTCTCGACCCTACACAAGTAGAATGTACCCCCTTTGCAATCTTGTAAACAAGATTAAGACCATGAAGGTCCTATAAGCGCCCAGTCAAGAGTAGTCTTGGCTAGCAAGATTAAGGAAATGAGGCCCTACAAATGAAGAAGCATTAGAGGTAGAAAATATTCATATCTTCTCTCTCTTTGGATTGAAAGAAATTTTTTTATTATAGTGGGGTGGAAGTAGCCGGGTTTGCTTGTTCCCCAATTAGGTCGTTCTCAAGAGATTGCTCCCTTGGCATGCCCTCTAAAGGTTTAACTTGAAAAGCAATTGGATTGGCGACAAAAAGGAGTATAGATTTCTGATTTTCCCACAAGGGGAAAAGAGCATACTCTCCTATCTAGTATCATTTTCTCCACACACACGCAAGCCAAGCTTAGTTCATTCCCAAAGATTTAATTGTTTAATACAAAACAAGTGAGTCTAGGTTTTTTATCTTCCCAAAAGAGAAGAGAGCATACTCCCCTAACACTTGCTTCAAATTAGATAAAAAGATCCTACTAGTTAATCTATGTGCCTAGACAACAAAGAAAATACTAACAAGCATGATTGTTTGGTCGATTTTGATTTAGGTAACCTGCAAGAAAATGTGAGTAATCTTTTGAACTTTGTGTCTTTGACAAGTGGTGTTGCAACACAACTAGTTAGTAGTTTCTGAAAGTTAGCCTTTGACAAGCGTTATAAGCATAAAACCACTCAAATTTGTTAGCAAATGATAAAATTAAAGCTGACAGAGCGCAGATGCTGATTCAAGGCACAAACGTTGATTCTATGTTTTAACCAAAATGACAGAATGCAGAGAAAATGCTAGAAAACATAGAAAACCACAAAAAATGAAATACCAGTGGAGACACCAGTTTGTGAAGCACAAATGCTGGTCAAGGATTGGTCTGAACTGGTGTTTTCATAGACACTGAAACACTAACCAACATTTACGTAGATGTTGTTGTAATCTGCAAAGCTAAAATACACAACAAAATACAACAAAAATTTACTACTCTCCCACTCTTAGCTTTCAAATCAATTAAAAATATCAATGTTGAGATTGAATTAAACCCTAAAACTTAAGACTCTTTAATGATTTATCAAGATTTGTTCCTTTTAGTGAAATTTTGATATTATAATTGCTTGTAAAATTGACTTCTGCTAAAAAACATAATGCTAAAATAATGAAAAGCAGTAGAAAATGTTATAAAACTTGATAATCAAAGGGTTACAGTTGAAAAAATATTTAGCAAAATGGCCTATATCAGAGATGTTGGTTCATGAAGCATAGATGTCAATTTAGTGTAGATGTTAGATGACAATTCATAATGAACTGACGTTTTCATAGATACCTCTGTGTAAAATGCAGACACCGATCTCTAAATTTTGACAAAGAAAAAGAGAGGGAGAATAGAATGTTAAAGGGACGTGGTGATGACATTAAGTTTTGTCATTAGTATACTTAAGTGGAAAACATGATAAAGGTCATCGGTATAGGAAAACCTGACAGGAAACATACTGCCTTACCCGACGAGATGACAATGCTTGTCGTGAAAATGCTAAGTATAGAATTTCCTAATGAACACTGTCAAGTGTTGAACCAATGACAAAGCATAAATGACATCACCGATGAACAGTTCAATATAGGGACACCGATAGAGCAGAATCCTGCCAAAGAAAAGAATGAAAGAAACCTGACAGACTGACAGAGTAGCCCAAGCATCAGAACCGACAGCCAGTTACAGAACCCACAAAAAGTGGATCTAACTTTCCATGTTAGATAAAACATTGTAATTCTATTTATAGAGTTTTAATTTTTTTTAAATCATTACTTGAGGATCAAGCATGTATATTGTAAATGTTTTAAAGCATCCTAACAGATCTAAAACATAACTAACTAAAGATCAAGGTCAAGTTGTAAACCTTGGATCTAGAGTTAACTTGTAAACCGTGAATCAAGAATGGACCAAGAAACTAGTATATATAGATGTTCAATCATTTGTAATAGTAAGAGTTGATAAATTATTGCAGCCATAAAGAGCATCTAAGAAACATAAGTGAATTCATGCAAAGTTCAAAAATAGATCATATCAGTTCTCAAGAACACAGACACGGCTACTCATGAGCAGAGACAAGGTATTATTCAATCACTCAAGGTGATTACATATACATTTTAAGCTTTATAGGATCTGTTATCAGCAATTAGAGATTGCATATACTATCAGATCAACATTTATAATGTAGTTGCATTCTAACAAGTGCATCACATTAGAAATCCTTTAGTAGAAGGTGGACTTAACAGTTCTTGACAAATCTCTTAACAGAGTGCACACTTAATGGTGTTGCTAAAGCTTCAAATGAAGTAGATCCTAACAGGTCTCCACTCTAATAATCCTAACAGGGTAGATCATCAAAAGTGATCAAATTGTAAGCCTTAACCGACTCCCTTCTTATCTGTAGATAGTGAATTTTTGTGGGTGACATCCCCACCACAGTTTTTACTTCCTAACAGGAGTTTTCTGCGATATCATATCTTGTGTTATGTGTTATTTTCTTTCATGTATGTTTCTTGAATGTTTACACATGTAAAGAACTTATGTTATGATTTCACATATATAAAGAAAGATGAATAGATAGATAGGTGAATATACAAATCTAATGACACACAGGTTAATGGGATAATCACATAAAAGTTTTAGAGGTACTGATTCACCCCTCCCCTCTTAGTACATCATTCTAGTAATTCAAACAATTAGTATCAGAGCTAAGTCTCTTTCTTGAAAAGCTTAAAGACTTAAGAGGAAAGATCAAGAAAATGGAAAAGTACAGATTGGACAAGACTATTGAGAATGATTAGTTACAAATTTAGATTTACTATGAGCAATACAAAGAGGTGAGAGTAAGCATGAGAAAGTTGCTTGATGAAAGAAAGATCATAGCAACGAGGCTTAATAAAAAATATTATCAAGAAGAGGAGATCCTAGGTTACTTCAACTCAGCTGAATCAACAACAAGAAAAACATCAGACACATCAGTAGAAGAGATCACAAGTCTACAAGAGGTCAATCTACATCTGACAGAGCAAATCAAGATGTTGGAAATCGGTGAAGAGACTCAAATGGTAAAAATGATTGATGTCATGAATGATTCAAGAAAATATAAATCATAGAGAACATTGGCTATTGATGATAGGAGGAAAGTCATAGAGAAGCTACAAGAAAAAGAAACAAAGATTCAAAAACTTACTGATCATGACCATGAGATTACCAATCAGATTATTCTTATGAGTCAAGAGGAAAAAAAATTAAATATTGAACTCATTAAAAGAATACAGATCATCGGTGAGCTAAGAGAAGAGAATGAAAAGCTAAAGCATGAAGTCAGAATTTAGAATCAACACAATGAATTAAGAAAGAAAGCTAAAGATAGCAATAAAAGAATGGATGATTTTCTTGACAGACAAAGAAGAGTCAACAACTACACAAGTATAGGGTACATTGACAATGGAGAATCATCTAATCAATCAGATCAAAGGAATTCTTATATAAATCCAAGAACCAAGAAGCTATCATGCAATCACTATGGAAAACCAGGCCACACCTCAAACATTTGCAGAAACAAAATGAAAGGTATTCCTCAATCACAATCTACTTTCATTGGTAATTGTTAGAAATGTCACAAGAAAGGACACAAGGCACATGAATGCAGATCCAAGGTGAAAAATCCAAAGAAGGAAACCTACATGGAAAAATACTCTCCTACCTATAAAATGAATGAAAATACACATTAGGAGTACTGGAAAAAGAACAAGAAAGGATGGACACCAAAAGAACCTGATAATGGCTATAAATTGACAAGAATCGGTAACTCATATGTTTGGGACTATAACACATGGATAGAATGCACAAAATGTGGAAGGTATGGTCACATTGCTGCCAACTGTATGAGAAAATGGACTAGAAGACCAAGAGGATGGACCAATCTAGGTATGGAATGTTTACATTGTCATAAAGCTAGACATGTGATAAAATATTGCAAAGACCGGATGACAAAAACAAGCATTTATCCCAATAGAAACACCATTGATGACATCAAGAAGATGAAAAAAAAGATGTCGAGAAAAGCTAAAAATAATGAAGGTGCTAGAACAAGAAATACAAATGATGACACCCCATCCAATGGATCTGGTGGCATCACTATTCCCAACTAAGTTGCACAAGTAAG
The DNA here is from genome assembly GCA_018584345.1 of Thuja plicata. NCBI lineage: Eukaryota > Viridiplantae > Streptophyta > Pinopsida > Cupressales > Cupressaceae > Thuja > Thuja plicata. The sequence goes on along the minus strand of MU223519.1, from coordinate 1,545,559 downwards.
TATGGAACTGCATTATGACAAGTTATATTATGCATCTATTCCATTACACATTGATCATATTGACAAAATTAGCATTATTGAAGATGCACTATGTTGTTACTTGTAATATTATTGAAAAAAAATTCCATTGGTTAATGGGTACCAATAAGCATCGGTGAACACACACAATAAATTTGGCACTACTTACTGAAATGTATTGGGCATTACACAAAATCCAAGTCGCTAAGTGTAACCGACAGACATCAGTGATCTTTGAGCTAATAGAGGTTGTCATCGCCATCTTACCAGCAATCATCGGTGAAATCACCAAAGCTGCTAACTACCCCAAAAATTTGCACCTACAACAACGATTTTATTTATTCCTCAACCGATGAACTCAATCTTTGTACACCGATGAGTTGTTGGGCATTAATGACAACTTAGGGCACAAAAGGTTATAAAAGTGTGACAGAAGAACTCATGTCACACCCCCAATTTTTGAGCAACAAAGTAGAGATAAGAAGAGAAATTGAAGAATAGATTGAAGTGCAACCTTTGCAAGATTCAAACTTGACTCAATAGATTCATGAGTGATCACAGAGATTCGGTAAGTACCTACAATCACTGACTGCACTATGTTAAAATTACAGAAAGCCCTAAATTTCAAAATAAGATGGCATCTACTTCAAGAATAGAAAAATTGAAAGAGGATAAGAAGAAAATAATTAATCTTATTAGAAATAGTACTTGTGTTGAACCTAAGTATAAGTTACACCCAGAAATTGCATCGCAACTCAATGATTCTGGAGCATTCTCTAGAATCCCACCTAGGGTTTTGCTGGTAGAGGATGTAAGGTCCTATATACATTGTAAGATCTTAGAAATATGAGATATAGACCTAGATAAGTCCTATAAGGCACTATGTGATAACATTGGAAACCTAAAAGAAGAGCATAATCATCTGGATGTGAAATTTCTAACAAATGCACTACACTTTCCTAAGGTTTTAAACACTGAATGGATACAAATAGTTCTTAGCAGAATGCATAACCAAAAATTGTGGATTAATGAACCTAAATGAATAAAAAAACATGTTATTCATGTGGTTACTAGATATCCCACAACCGACAAGCCAAAAGCTCACAAGCAGCCATCTAGAAAGGAAGTAGAAAGGTTAACAGGTGCAAAATCAGACAACAAAGGTCTCAAGGTTAACACCATCACCGACAAGGAACTTAAGTTTGGTGCATGTGTGGTAGGATATAAAATCTTTCAGGCCAAAAGAATGAACAACATAGCAAGCACTGCTATGAGCACAACCTACAAGATCATCAAACAAGGAAAGAAGATGGATCTTTCAAAAATATTGTTAAATCAACTTGAGGAGAACATGAACACTATAAGGTCTTCAAGGACAAAAAATTGTAAGTTTGGTTCTCTTATTATGTGCATATTCTTTTACTTTGAAGAATACTTTCCTTCCATAGGCAAAGTAGTATGGGATATAAGAAAACCAGTCACAATACATATATGTGAGCACATAGAATCATTAGGTACAAATTTTGATGACTTAATGAATGAATATTTCAAAGGATTTAAGGAAAAGATGGAAGCAAGAATAAGGATACTAGAGAATTTGATAGAAGAACATAAGGATGATATATGTTTTATGGTAGATACTGATTTTACTTATATCAAACCAGTAGGACCTAAAAAATCTTGGCTATCACCACTGGATTATGAAATCCAAATAGGACAAGCTACAAAATGCATCCAGGAACTATCGAATGAACCATTGGACAACAAGAAAACAAGATTTGGCAATTATGAAGAAGCCAAAATAAAAATCAAGTCAGATCTTGTTGTCAAGAAAGTTGTAAACAAGAAGAACAAAATGATAAAAGTTTTAACGAAGAAATTGGAAGTTACTAAAGAAGGTGAAGAGGAAACATATGGAAAGGAGGAAGAAACCAAGGGCCAGTCACCCATTGGTAAAGATAAAGAAAAGAGTCATTCATAGGATACACAGTTAGATTCACCACCTCCTCCTCCACCTAAGAAATCAAGGACAACAACCACTTTAAGGACAAGAAGCAAAATAGTAAAGGAAGCAACTCCTTCACCGTTGAAGAAAGGGAGAGTGAGAACCTACAAGAGGAAACTAGTCTCACCAAAGGGGAAACAAACCAAAAGGAGGAAGTTAAATACAAAAAGAGAAGATATAGATGACTCAGCTATGGATGAAGCTGACACAGAAGTACAAAAAGGGAAAGAACCCTTGATCCCTAAAACCATTGATGAAATATGTAACAACATTTCAGAATCACAATCTATTTTAGATCCTAATATTAGGAAATGATTGAAATTTGATCTAGAGGATCAAAATAAAATTGAATATGATATAATAGCTAAAATGTGCAAACACAATTATGTTCCACTTCAATTCAAGGAATATGAAGTACCCAAGGAGCTATCGGATAGATTGTTTGCAAGATGGACATTTGCACTTCATCAAGTAAAAGAGAGAAGAGAAAGAGTACTTGCTACTCTTATGCCTTCTAAATCAAAGAAGGAAGAGATAGATGAAATGATGAAAAAATATGAAAAGGAGTTCTCACCCAAAATGAGAGAATACAAATTTCTTAAAGGGAAGCTGATTGAGCTAGATCAGGAAAGCATCAAGAAGTGGTGTAAAATACTCAAAAATTTCACTAAGGAAGCTAGCCCGGAGAAACAACACATCATCATTAAAGCTGCACAAAATGATTCTTCAGTTGAATTGGACAGAGAAGGGAGTGATACAATAGGAAACTAGAATACTAAAGTTGGAGATCAGATATGGCCCGACACTACTCTTGACAAAACATAAGGTGAAGAAATCCAAATTCCACCAAGCCGAACTCATATTGACTTGGATGATGAAGCAGAGGTTACCAAAGAAGAATTGATAATAAAAGGTAACATAAATGAGTATGTTAATGATGAAACATGGTTGGATAATATCATTAATGACAATATAGGAAAAGACCCAGCAGAAGAGGTGCTAAAAGATGAAGATGTCACTATTGCACAAGGTGATACCGACGGACAGGACACACTTACTGACACTGTAGAGGAAAATACTCTGACCAACATGAATATATTGATAGAAGCTATTGATATTAACTTGAGTCACGATAAATCATCTAAGAAAGATGATAACATACCCAAGGACATGAGTAATGATGAAATTAAAGATGCATCAGACACACAAAAGGATACAGACACAAAGATGAAGGATGCAACCGACACTTAGCAAAAGTTGTCTATTGAAAAGGACAAAGGAGAAGATACTAACAAGGATGAAACATTGAGAAAGGATGAAGAAAAATAAAAGAGTGAGGAAGGTAAGAAAGATGATAGCATGAAGGAAAAGGAAGAAAAATCTATTGATACACCCAAGGCCAATGAAGAGACATCTTCACACAACAAATAGGTGGACTCTGAATAGAAGCAACAAGAAGCTTCATCTTCTCAACCTTCACCTACCAAATCAATCCAATCTCAAGATTTACAAATGGTAGTTCACCAATCCATCTCCCAACAAAAGAAGAAGAAGAAGAAGAAGAAAGTAATAAAGAAAGATATCTTGGTTTTAACACTTGATGATGTGATCAAAATGCCCAAGTGGGATGCATAAAATTTAGATGCTAAAACACTTCAAAAGTTTGGAGTGATATGTCAAAGAAAATCCCTACAGGAGAAAATGAGAAAAGAACATAGGGAAGCCCAAGCACTTGATAAAGCTAGGGATATACTACATCAACTTGTTCCTGAAGTAAAAGTTGAAAATGACATATCAGTCATGGAACAAATTGCACTTCTTACCGACGCCATCACCACTCAAAGTGTAGATGCAGAGCAGGCAATGGAAGAATGGGCAGAGAAGAAGTATCAACACAAATTAGTGAGAAGATCAGCCAAGAAGTGGAAGAAAACAAGGTAAAGCTCTCTGAATTAGCAAGTCAATTAGAACCAATGATTGCAAAAGCTATTACCTTAGTTCAAAAAATGTGCACACTTGATAATTTCAAAAAAGAAAATGGTGAAAAGCTGTCCCAATTGGATTCAGATCTAACAATGAGTGCACAAAGTTGAACCTATGATGAAAATGCAATAAAGTTGCATCATGAAAAGATCATAGAGGTAAATAGGTTAAGACAAGAATTATGGGATGCAGAGACACAGTTTACGAATGAGGTTACCGAGTTGGAAGCTCACATATTGCCAAACCTCACTACTCTACAACAACACATTATAGATGCAAGGAATATGATATTGACCCTAGAGATGTCTGTGGTAGATAACATTTATGATATGCATGTAAGGATATCACTTGAGCACATGGCTCTCAAAAATTTGAAGGAGAAATGGGAGAAGATGATGGAGGAAATCAAAGCCTCACACTCTCACATTTTTGACAAGTTGTAAGTACCTTTTCCCTTGTTATCAAAGAAGGAGGAAAAGGATATGTATTTTGTATGTACAATAGGAATAGATATGTAGAGATAGATATGTACAATATATATATCAGAAAAAGGAAACAAAAAAAGGGAAGGAAATTATATGTACATAAACTTACACTTACCAGCATATGCATAAGGGGAGTCATTAATGACTAAAGAAAGAAAACAAAGGAGTATACATAGGTGTACATACTAATACAATAAATTATATTGCACAAATAAGTTTTTGATACTAATGTCAAAGGGGGAGATTGATGACATTAATTTTTTCCATTAGTATACTTAAGTGAAAAACATGATAAAGGTTATTGGTATAGACAAACCCGACAGACAACATACTGCCTTACCCGATGAGATGACAATGCTTGTCGTGAAAATGCTAAGTATATAATTTCCCGACGAACACTGTCAAGTGTTGAACCGACAAAAAAGAATAAAAGACATCACTAAAAAATAGTTCAATATAGGGACACCGACAGAGTAGAAGCCTGATAGAGCAAAGAATGAAAGAAACTTGATAGACTGATAGAGCAGCCCAAGCATCAGAACTGACAGTCATTTATAGAACCTGCAAAAAGTGGATTTGACTTTCCACGTCAGATAAAACATTGTAATTCTATTTATATTTTAATTTGTTTTAAATCATTACTTGAGGATCAAGAAAGTATATTGTAAATGTTTTAAATCATCCTAATGGATCTAAAACATAACTAACTAAAGATCAAGGTCAAGTTGTAAACCTTGTACCTAGAGTTAACTTGTAAAGCGTGAATCAAGAATGGACCAAGAAACTAGTATATATATGTGTGTGTGTGTGTGTGTGTGTGTTCAATAATCTGTAATAGTAAGAGTTGATAAATGATTGTAGCATAAAGAGCATCTAAGAAGTAGAAGTGAATTCATGTAAAGTTCAAAAATAGATCATATCAATTCTCAAGAACACAGACAAGGCTACCGATGAGTAGAGACAAGGTATTATTCAATCACTCGAGGTGATTACATATACATTGTAAGCTTTATAGGATATTTTATAAGCAATTAGAGATTGCATATACTATAAGATCAAAATTTATAATGTAGTTACATTCTAACAAGTGCATCACATCAGAAATCCTTTAGTAGAAGGTGGACTTAACAGTTCTTAAAAAATCTCTTAACAGAGTGCACACTTAACAGTGTTTCTAAAGCTTCAAATGAAGTAGATCCTAATAGGTCTCCACTCTAATACTCCTAACAAGGTAGATCATCAAAAGTGATCAAATTGTAAGCCTTAACTGACTCTCTTCTTATCTGCAGACAGTGAAGTTTTGTGGGTGACATCCCCACCGTAGTTTTTACTTCCTAACGAGAGTTTTCTATGATATCATATCTTGTGTTATGTGTTATTTACTTTCATGTAAGTTTCTTGAATGTTTATACATGTAAAGAACTTATGTTATGATTTCACATATATAAAGAAAGATGAACAGATAGATAGGTGAATATATAAATCTGATGACACATAGGTTAATGGGATAATCACATAAAAGTTTTAGAGGTACTGATTCAACCCTCCTCTCTCAATACATCATTCTAGTAATTCCAACACATGGGCCCCACCAGGCATGCCAGAATGTATACAAGGAAAATATTAGCCTGCAATCACTCACAAAAATAAGAAACCATTAATAGGTTAGAATTCAAACATTCAAATGAGATAAAAGCAAGCATGAAAATACAAAATTGTCCTCATATCATCAGATAGCACTAATACATTTGGGCCTCATTTTTTACCAAAGCCCATTTTGGCTTGTGATGATAGCCTTTTTTTTTTGTTTATGTCCTGATTTTGTCAAAATTTTGATTCTAGTTAAATTTATTGTCGAAAGTACAATGAAATCAGGATATAAACAAAAAAAAAGTGAATGAACTCACTTCATTTTGTTTTAGGTGGATCACGGGTGGGACAAAGGGTTTCAGCAAGCAATTTCATGTTATTTTGTAGGTTAGAAAAACATTTAGCTTTTTTGTGTTGATTTGTGCTTTGTGTGATGGTAACCTATGATGTATGTAATTCATGCACAACTAGAACGTGACTTGTAGGTGTATTCTCATTTGCCCCATTTCCACTTGGCAGGCTCTCTGTTTTCTCTCTAAATACAAATATAATTCTTTGGCTTTGTGATATTAATTTTTTTTACAACTTTCTGGATGGCTCAAACTTCAAATGCTTTTCAATTGATTCATTTTAACTGCACATCATAGTGTGAGTGCAATAGTTATTCTCATTGTTGAAGTGAAATAGTTATTTTCATAGTTGATGTGCAATAGATATTCTCATACTTGTCGTATTAACCTACCTATAGATGATGACCAATCCCCCCCAATTGATAAATCCCATGGATTTTTAGCTATGATCCCTGATAAAGATAGGAAGATTCATACAACAAGATCACCATAGTTTCTAGGCCTAAAACCTACTGCAAGATTGTGGCTTGAATTAGACTATGGGTCTGATTTGGTGGTGGGTGTTCTGGACACTGGAATATGACCTGAGAGGAAGAGTTGCACTGATCACAGACTTGGGCCTATTCCTAAACATTGGAAAGGTGAATGTGAAGAGACCGTAGGGTTTTCTAAGTCACTGTGTAATAGGAAATTAGTTGGTGCTAGGTTTTTCCCCAAGGGATATGAAGCAATGGGTGGAGGAATGAACACTTCTATCAAATTTAGGTCTCCTAGGGATTCAGATGTCCATGGTACTCATATAACATCTATCGCCACTGGAAGGTATGTTTATAAACCTAACATGCTTGGTTATGCCAATGGGATTGTGAAAGAGATGGCACCCAAAGCCTGGCTAGCAATGTATAAGGTATGCTGGTTGTCTGGTTGTTATTTTTCTGACATACTTTCTACATTTGATACTGTTGTTGAAGATGGTGTGGATGTGATTTCGCTATCTATGGGTGGTGGGGTTGTTCCATATTATCTTTATAGTATTGCAATGGGTACCTTTGGAGCTATCTTGATAGTATTTACATTTTTTTAAGCTTCCCTTAATAGAGTTCATTTGCAAGTTGTTTATTTATCTTGGAATTAGAATTTTTATATTATTTCATTCCCTATATTATCCTAATAGAGTTTTTTTAATGTTGATTTCTCTTGGATTAAGAATTTAGATATTCCCTTTTAGAGTAGATTTTTCATGAGATAGTATATGATCAGTTCTCTCACAATCATCAATCTATTTGAAACATGATCTACAATAATACCTTATTGTTTATATGGTCAATGATGTTCTTACTTTATAGATTTATGTCTCTTACTATTGATGATGGGGTAGTCCTT
>MU223519.1:1461941-1522461 GCA_018584345.1 Thuja plicata | reverse complement strand
ACAGAACATAACGTCAATAATATAGGTAAGCATATAAACCACATTGCATTTAGAACTGAAGTATCCTAGCATTGGTTCCCTATACCATTTCATCATATTATATATACACATTTGGATCCATATAAAAAATCAACATAAGCTGTAACTAAATCAGAACATAATCATCTCATAAGTACCCTGATTACAAAATCAGGTGCTGAATATATAACACAGGATTCCACCGATCCTGAAAAGTACGAAATGTCTCGCTGAAAGTCAAAGTATGTCTAAGTACATAATCACTAAAAGAAAAATAAAATAAGCAGTGAAACAAGGACTGTCTAAGGTGGATCTCACATTTGTTCATTTCAACAATATTCTATAGATTGACATCACTACCATTTCTAAGTCTGTAAGCTAACCTAAGAATCATTTTTCCTCAAACATTCCTATTAACTATTACAACCAACTTTTAGACTGAAACATCTTCTAATTCATCTGATACACGTGTATGATTTTTGATAGTGAACAAAAAGACTCACTACCATTAGTCATATATACTACTTGACGAACTAGAAGAGAGAAACAACAAGTACACCTCTTTTGCAAATTGTTTTAATTAATTAGATTTCTATGAGAGGGAATGTATGATGTGTGGTAGTGAATACATGTATTTCCTTCTTCATATGATGGATTCCTAACTCATCCAACTATAGTTCATTATACTACCTACATCTCACCTCCAACTCTACCAAAACTTAGAAATAACAAACTAAACATGTAACCAACACTTAGGGAAATGAAAAATGCAACTAATCTATTGTTTCAAAGCACTTATTTACCATCTAAAAATTTCTTTTATATGTACAAAGATTGATCATACCTTAGAAGTAGTGCTTGAGGTGAATCTCATTTACTAGTATCTTCTTCATTTCAAAATCCACCCTTGATAGATGAAAAGTGTTGTGCTTCTTACATTATCCCCACTTATTCATTATGTTGGCATACTTATGTTGGAATAGTCCCAAGGGATAACTGAGAGGGGGGGAGGGGGGGTGAATCAATTATCAGAAATTTTAATTCTTTTCTTTGATTAATTACAAAATATCATTAAACACATACACATTTAAGATAACACAAAATAGAACACCACAATTTTGGTTATGGGGAAACCAAACTAGGTAAAAACCTCAATGGGAATTAGCACCCACAAAGAACTATACTTGAGTATAATAATCCCTATTAGAGGATCTTACAACCTTGTTAAGATTTTATCTTTACAATGCAATAAGTACAATGACTTGGTTAAGGGTCAGACCCTATTAGGAGTCTTTTACAATTAACCCTATTAGGGGTGAGAACTCACCATCCAAAAGCTCACTGCTAATATGATAAAGGTAGAAACCTTTAGTAAAATAGCTATACACTATATCTGATAATGAACTGTTTGAGTAGACCTACTGTCTTGATCAGTTCCAATGAATTGTATACACTCTCTACTTCTTCACATAAATCTTTAACTGGTGAATGAAATGGCTTTATTGTCCCAAAATAACTAGCATTCTGCTATGTTCTTTTTCTCTCTCTTTTCTTATCATTCACACTTGGTGATCTTCAAATGAACTACTATAAGTATCTTCTACAAAAGATATGATCTTTGTCAGCTATGGTAATCCCTTTAATGCTTCTCTTGTTGGCCAAACCAAGCATGCAACATAATTAGAACCATGCAACTCAAAATGAATAGATGCATCGCTTCTCATAGTTGGATCCACCAAAATAACCCAAACATCATGCTTCAGATGAAACATGATTAGCGCATTTGGTTAATTATCTTTGAATCATAATTAAACGTGAATCTGAACACACATATCCCATAGATATACGCAGCTAAATAATCAATAAAATTACTATTGGCTTTCTGAAAATAGTCTTTTGAAACTATGGCTGGTAAACAAAGTAACATAACTCAATTGTTGCTAAACATCTAAATTTGTGTGTATGTATATGGTATAGTAACTATGTCTGAAACATAAAAAACAACCGCACAAGGCTTCTATATATCCATACTGAAAAGTGAATATAGTTCACTATTGTATACTATATGTTGTCATCAATGACAAACATACAGTCAACTATTTGCATAAAGGAAAATCTCCAACAATCTCCTCCTTTGACATTGATGGTAACATATGATTAAAAACACCATCAATCCAAAAGTGTCTTCTTTCTTTTTAGAATATTCTCAATATCATCATCAAAGGTTCCTCTTCACTATTGCAGCTCCTCTGACTATGTTTTTATTTTCATGACTATATACTCCCCCAGAGTATATGTTCCCACTTACTATAAACTCCCCCATTGACATCAATGGAAAAGGATGCCAAATACAAATAAGCATAGGTACTACCCTAGAAGTAGAGTAGTCAACGACTCATCAGTCACAAGGGACTGATGCATTTTCTATGAGTTCTAATCAGACTCAGGAAAGGGAATTACTCCCAGCTTCTTCCTGAGATACTCAAAAGTATCTTTTGATAATAGTTTTGTGAATATGTCTGCTAACTGATCTTAGGTGCTCACATAATCTAGCTTCACTTCTCCTTCTGTAACTTTTTCTCTTAGAAAGTGATATTTTATTTCTATGTGTTTTTTCTTTGCAGGTATCACAGGGTTCTTTGACATATTAATAGTGCTACTATTGTCACAATGGATGACAATGGGATAATCAATATGAATTCCAAAGTCTTTAATCATCTATTTGATCCAAACCATTGTTGAACAATTCAATGTGGCTGCTACATACTCAGCTTCTACTGTTGACTAAGAAATACAATTTCGCTTCTTACTTGTCCAAGTAACCAACCTGTCTCCAAGAAATACTGCTCCTCCTGAGGTACTCTTTCTATCATCAACGCAACCTACCTAATGTGCATCTGTGTACACATGAAGTTCTACATTTTTCAGAATTAGGATACCATAAACCATAGTCTATAGTTCCCTTTAAATATCTGAATATTCTTTTTATTGCCATTAGGTGATTTTGTTTAGGTTCAGCTACAAATCTCCCAACAATGTAAACTACATTAGATATATCTAGTCTAGATTCAGTGAGATATATGATCTTTCCAATCATGGACTTGTAAAGTGTTTTGTCAACTTCTATGGAGTCATCATTTTTAGAAAGCTTGCTTCCTATTATCATAGGAGTGCTTACTGGCTTGCAGTCTTCCATATTGAATGTCTTCAATATCTCTTTTACATATTTAGACTAATTTATGAATATACCTCTGTCTATCTTCTTTACATATAATCCCAAAAAGTATTTTATAGGTCCAATCATGCTCATTTCAAATTCACTCTGCATCTCTTTTGCAAATTCTACACTAAGCTTGTCATTACATCCAAAAATAATTTCATCAACAAAGATAGCAACAAGTAGTAAACCTTCAGGTGTCTCTTTGATGAATAAGTTGCAATCTGCTACTCCCTTTTTGAATTCAATATTTGTTAAGTAGTCATCAAGTCACTCATACCATGCTCTTGGGGTCTTTTTAAGTCCATAGAGGGCTTTCTTTAGTCTGCATACCATGTCTGGTTTGTCTGAAAGTTTGAATCCTTTAGGTTGCTCTATGTAGACTTATTCCTTCAAGTCACCATTCAGAAATGCTGACTTGACATCCATCTGATATACTTTGAAGTTCTTGAATGTTGTATAGGATAAAAATAACTTTATAGCTTCCAGTCTTCTCATATGGGAAAATGTATCAGAATAGTCAATTACTTCTCTTTGTGCATATCCTTTACATACCAATATTTCTTTATTTCTTATCACTATACCATCTTCATTCATTTTATTTCTGAATATCCACTTAGTTCTAATCACGTTCTTGTCACAAGGTCTAGGGACCAATTCCCATGTGTCATTCTTCATTATTTGATCTAATTCTTCTTGCATTGCACTTTTCCAATCTGAATCATTACACGCATCTTCCACACTTAAGGGTTCTGTTGGTTGTATTCCTAGTTCTGGTCTATTTGCCAAAGTTTTGTGATCCTCATGCTCTTTTCTTTTCTAAAGCCAAAATTCTCTCAGTTCCTTGTAATATCCCTGTTGAAATTTTTAGGGTCTTCAGGTCAAAATCTCTGTGAAAATGAAAAACCTCAAAACCCTAGGTCTTGTTTTATAGGCTAAAATGAGAAAAACCCTAAGATGTTTATCATACTTCTATTTTGGTGTTACCTTTTTGAAAATAACTTAAGTTAGGTGTTTTAAGCCATGGTTTCCTAGTCACGTGATCCTGATCGCATATTCCTTTTTATCTCGAGACTTGGAAGTTGGCTTATGTCGGGATGTCTCTCAAAGAATTGGTATATTCCTTTTGTTTTATGAGACTTGGCAGAGCCCTTCATGTTGCATAGTCTCCAAATAAGAAATATGTTAGCAACTAGTAAATGGACCCACAGATGAGTCATGGTGTCGTATAAAAAGGCCAACAGTTCGAGATTTGTTGCGAGACTTGGCGATTGCTTTAGTCGCGTGGTCTATGAATTGTCCTGCGGTTAAAATCTCATGTTGTGTAGTCTCCGGGAGGGATGACAATTAAGGGAAAGATCCTGAGACTTTGTGACTAACCACATACAGTTTGAGATATGACACAGTCGAGTTGTCATGGGATTGGGATGCTGAATCAGTTCCTCACTTAGTGATTAAGAGACAACTGATAGAAGGGGACACATGTCCAAAGGTGAGAGGATTAAGAAGCATGTCGTGTAGTCTCCCAAAGGAAAAGGATCATTTGGCGATTAAGAGACTAAGGTTATAAAGTGCTTTGTTGTCGCGTAGTCTCTGATCAAAAAGGCTTAAAGGTAAAAGTGTTAGCAACTAGGAGATAGTTGTTGGTCATGTAGCCTCTGAATTTAAATAAAAAGCCAATGTTTGTCACGTAATCTCTGAAAGATTTATCAATGTGAATTTGTAATCAGCGATTATGTGACCAAGGGTAGTCGTCGGGTCTCATAAGGAAAAGAAACATTTAGCGACTTGGAGGTAACCGTAAAAGCTAAAGGTAACTATCAGTCGCGGAGTCTCCAAGTAAAATATGAGTTAGATTTTTCATCCAACGACTTTGATTTCTTCAGTTGCGTGATCGCCAGAAATAAACCATGGTTAGACAGGAAAAGAAAGTAACATAGTCGCTTGGTCTCTAGAAATATTGAGGGTTATGAAGTTGGGTCAATGAAAAGGAGATAATACACAGTCACGTAGTCGCTCAATATGAATTTTTAGAAAAGGCGGCAGTTGCTGACATGACAACATGAATCATTCGGCATCTAATAAAAATATGGAATATTAATTGATGAATAAAAAGGGTAGCTAAGATGTATGACAGAGAGCTAATCACACTGAGACATGTCATCATATTCAAATTTTATAAGGTTTTTCTGAAGATACACATATACAAATTTGATTTCCTATCACACTCATGAACTACGGCTAGGTTTTCAATCAATTCCACAACATGCTGAATTGAATAAGAATTGATGATTTTTTCAAATGATGATCCATGTACTTGAAACAGTTACCATAAAGAGTTGATTGAAGGTTCATTTTCTAACTTATCTTATTCTCATAATTACAGAGCAAAGGAGTGCTAGGTTTTCTGAGTTGAGAAAAGAAATTAGATAAGTTTCAGAGTACTCAATTGATTAAAAGGCTTTGAATTTCTGAGAACAGTGCACAAAGAAGTAAAGTGAGTCTTGAGAGGAGATTTTCTTCAATATCGGTAAGGAAAAGGGGATTGAAACAAAGCAAACATGAGTAGAGCAATCAATATGGCTTCTACCAGTAGGAGAAGTGAAGAGATAGATGAAGATGCTAAGGGGAAGCGAAATTAATTTGATGAATTATTTACATTACTACCAGGTTCAACTCAGAACAAGAGGGAAAATGCTAATGTGCTTACTGATGACTACTATGAAATTAGGGATGCTGATACTCTGGGTACAATAGGTTTTTTCCTCTTTAACTACTTTTATAAAAAATTTGATAAAGCCATTCCAATATCAAACCCTTGGACCTGTGGTTTGGCTAGGTTAATTGTCCCTAACATCTATATAGATGTAGATTTGTTCTTAGGCCTTGCTTGTAACTATGATGTCTTTTCAAAGACAATTAAAAGGAATGATGGCACTGCCTTGCTCATCCTAAATAGAAATTAATTTATGCAAGCTTTTGGCTTGTATAGTACCATATCCACAAAAATTAACATTACTAGGCAAGAAGAGAGGTATAAGTTAAATCCTGGTATTGCTAGGGGACAGTTACAAAAACACATGCTCAAGGATGTAAGAAACCATCTTACTCCTATACCTGGGACAACCCTTTATTGCTCCAAGGACCTACATTTCTACATCAAGTACATTGCCTATGCCCTGTGTAGAGTGCTAGGGATAGATGGGGAAGAAGAAAAGATTAATGCCAGAATATTGATGATGGTGCTAGATCTACAGGAGTTGCATTCTAGCACCAGCTATGACTATATAAAATATATCATTGATAAGATGCATGAAGGATTAGTAGCAACTCAGAAGAAGATGAAGGATCCTAAGGAGAAAGAACCCAGGTTCTTCCACTATTCCATCCTCATGCATCTCCTGTTACATTTTAAATTTGTGATCATGGATGTAAACAACTTGAGCCCTCAGAGGATTTTTCAAGATGGAACTAATCCCATTTAGTTTTGGGTAAAGATTTGGAACTATACATCCAAGGATTGCGACTACTATGCATTCCAGAATTGGATTGTATATCCAATAATATAGAGCATGCGCATCAGCAGGACAAGGCTCCCAATTAAGATTATGCAACTACTAAGGCCTAATGAATATTTAGATAAATGGCGAGATTTCTTCCTTGAAGAGGAATTTACCATAATAAGGGTATATGGATGTATACATCCACCCCATATCTTGCCTTACCATGTGCCATCAAGAGTTTCTCCCATAGAATTTATATGGCAGTTGTTATTAACAGATAATGAGCACTATGCACCACACAGGAAGGGGACCTTAACCCCTAGACAGTTCAAAATCTTCAATTTTACTATTGGCAAAGGTGCCATTGATTCAGTCATCTAGTGGCTGGAAAGTTGTATAGTGGGGGCGACCTCATACAGATATATTGATCTTGAGGGTTTTATGGCAAGAGTCAGAAGGCTGTATACACCTACAATCCCAAATACAAATGTCCATTGTGAATGTATAGAAGAGGATGCAACAAGAAACCTTCTTGATGAGGATGAAATCAAGACAAGGATAACAAGGATTCAAGAATTGCTGAACCTTGAGAGGCAAATCAAAAGAAATGGATTGGCTTTTGGAGGATTCTATCCTGATTTGTCATATTTTGACAGAATCAAAGCCATGATTGACAATTTTTATGTGCTTTGTGAATAGCTTGAAAATGTTTTAGACAAGAAAGGAGCCCAAGAGCCAGATCATTCAGAGTCTGAATATGAAAGTGGTAGTGATAGTGACTATGCCCATCCATCTAGATGTGATCAGCCTCAGTAGAATGTTGTAGAGATACCACAGTTGCAGGGAGCTGAGGGCCATATTATTGACCTAATAGAGGTTACACAGCCTGATGATGTAGAGGAGCCTTCAGCCAAAAGGAAAAAGGTAGATATAGGCCAGCCTTCAGCTGAGAGGTAGGAAAAGAAAAAAGATAGAGGAAGTGCCCTAGTTCCTACGAATAGGTTATATGACCATAACCTAAGAAAATTGATTAGGCAGGGCAAGAGGCAGCAACCTAATATAGAGGAAAATATTGAATTACCTCTTAAGTCTTGTATTGATGAAAGGTTGATACATCAACAACAGTTTTTAAGTGATGATAACTTCATCAAAAATGAGGAATTTAAAGACTTCTTAAGATGGTACAAAAAAGAGCAAATTAGAACTCAATTAAAGGTTGATGGGGAAGAGATAGTGACCAATGAGGCCCTTTTGACCTTACAATCATATGACCCAGACAACGAGGACATCTCACTTGATGAGGCCATAAAAATGGTATTGAACAGTGGCATATTGCTTGCTGAGGGTTGGGACTTGGCTTCAGCTTTCATAATTGATCAGATAAAAAAGCAGCCAGATTTGAAGATGACAAGTGAGGTGCAAATGGGAGATATGATTAAGGGTTTTGGGTATAGCCCAAAATCTTAAGCCTTTGCCATGTGGAGCCTTTGCCGAAAGGACCAAAAGCCTCAATTGGTGAACATTCAAGAGAACATGGTAGGTAATCAAATGGTCTGGTCTATACATAATACAAGGGATTTGGAAATATCCTAGATTATGACACATTGGGCACACTTGAATGAGGACAAGACTAAACAACTATCTGATAAGTGTAGCATATTGATAGAGGAGACCAGTGCATTGGCCAAAGACCAAGAGTTGTGCCACATCAAAATACATCAATAGGATCAGGTGACTACAAGGCTAATGAAGGAATTAGAAGAAAAACCTGAGGTAGCGTATGTACCTTCACAACAACCTTTGCAAATTGAAGAAAAATCAAAGTCAGAAGAGGTGGTTGAGAAGGAGGATATAGGAGAAAAGGAGAATGAAATTGCCTTGAATGCATTCAGAGGCATTCTACAACACAGGATTGATATATTGAAGGATAAGACTAATGTTATCCTTAATGCTTATAATAAGTTGCCAACTTTGCATGTTGAGGTAATGGAGTATCTTGCTATATTGAACTCCTATTTTACCAAATGGTCTTCCAGGGTGTATTTGTTTGGAAAACTTGCTTCTTTGCAAAGCCTGAGATCATATTTTCCTAAGGTAGTAACAGATGTGGGAGATGGGATGAAAAAGATTAATATTTCTCTGTCATTCTTCAAAGGAAAATTGAATCAAATAGAGGTTAAATTGAGCCTCTTTTCTGTAGATTTTAATAGATTTGTTCCTTCCCTAAGAGGATAAGATGATCAGATAAAGGCCTTAGATGCCTAGAGGAATGAGTTTGACAGCAAGATGCCTAATAATGAGGCATTTATTTTGGGATCAGATTTGGATTTTTAGGGATTTAATAAAATACTAGATGAGGCCTTCAAGGCTGAAACTGACATTAATAAGTTTCTAAAGGACTTTAAGAGCATCACTAATGTCAGATAAGAGAGACAAAAGGCACAAGTATATGGCACTTAGGACTTCAAGTGGCCAACAGATGATGAAGTGATAGCATGGGAGCTGATGATTAGGCCAAAGAAGAAGAAAATTTTGATTGAAGAGGAAATTCTAGATGAATAGTAGAAGGGAACACCTGGCGCCTGATCAATGAGCACAGGGAGGTTAGCTATAAATAAATATGAGTGTAGGTTAGCCTATAATGGCAGTCACTCAGTCTCAATGCAACTACCAGAAGCTATCCTGAACACTGTCAGACAAATGCGCCAGATTCCAATAGAGACAGAGATATCATATCTATATCCCCTATTCTTGTCCTCCCACCACTTCTAAATTTTCTTATTTTGTCTTTTTCTGTGCTTTTAGGGTTAGGTTCCTTAAACCATCTGTAGCTTGTGGCATCCTAAAATAAAGGATTCCAAGATGGTTAAGGACCTATATATAGGATCAAATTTGTAATTGTAAAGGGGGGATGAAATATAATTGAAGACAGACTTTTTGAATTCTGTCTGTGTTTTGAGCTTTTTAAGCCTTTATATGTATTTGAAACATAATATATGAATAAAAATGCAATACAACTTTATTTTACATTGTTGTTGTCTCTTTGCTTATTTTATGCACTCTTTTGTGTTTAATTTGTAAGGCATCTTAAACATATTGGCTATAAGGTAGCTATTTAATTATTTTCAAGTTTCTTCTAAGGGAAGAATTAAACTTTGTGAGTAGTTTTGGAGAGTACTGCAATAACTGAGGATTTGATACAATATTGTAGAAGTGACAGGATAAGTTTGCAAGGCATTTTTATCTAAGTTGTATGTAGGCTGTAAGGCATCCTACAGTATTCTTATTTGTGTATTTCAGTGGATTTACATCTCTTGACTCTATTTGCTCAAGGATAGGCACTGGTCTAGAGTTTGTCAAGTGATTCATCATCATCCAAGCATTAAAAAATTATTTAAATCAATCATTTTCAGAGGATTTTGTAGAATCAATTGTATTCATAAGGGTTACAATTGAAGTTTGTTGATTTCTTGAAGAGAAAATCAAATAGGTTATTCCTCCTAGATTCATAAGAGTTATAAAAGGAAAGAAGAATGTATTTCTTGATCATGTTGCTGTCTGCTATCATTAAGATACTGATTTGGATCACCAAGCTTATCTTCAAAATAATCATTGTTATTTGCATTGTTATATACATGTCCATATAAAATAGAGCATTCAACACATAAGGTTTAATCCACTCTAAAGATACTGTTAAGAAAGTAATCAGTCATAGGTAAAACCTGCCTAAGTCAGTGGATCTCAAAAAAGAAGGAGGTGGTAATAGATATCCCCAGTGTTATCAGGAATCTCATCAATTAGCATTTTTCCCTTGCTTGAGTCACAGTGTCAAAAGGCATTGAGGGGTCATAGAGTTGTTTAATGTTTCAAGTATCTTTTAGAGGCCTAGAAAGAAAAAACCCTAACAAATTGGCTCTACTAGGGAGTAGAGATTATAAAGTCTAGTTGATAAGTTTCAGAATATCTCTAGTTCAAGTAGTCAGAAGTCTCAAGTGTTTCAAAGATTAAAAATTTTACAAATCATATCGGTGGTTGTTGTCAGATTTCTCATTTGATAAGTATTCATTTATCCCACATTATTGGGTGGTGACTCTAAAGGAAAATCTCTAAGATTAGTGCAAATTGAGTGAATATCTTTTAGAATGAATACTAGGTCAAGGATGAGAACAGATCTTGAGAAAGTATTATATGGTGGAATTCCATCATCATCAAGGATGGAGATGTCTTGGAGGAAAAATAAAGATCTAGTCAACATGGATGAGACCCCTCCAAGAGGTAGAGAGGGTAATATTAGGAGAGAAATAAATGTAGGTCAGCACTCTCATGATGGGAATACTTCAGAGTATGAAGAAGCAGCTGAAAGGGTATTGGAAACACCCACAGTCACCTCTACTTCAAGTGAAAGAGAAGAGACTAGTACTTCTAATTTAGATTTAGAAGATGCTCCTTCCGATATGTTGGCAAATGAAGAGAAGTTCATTTTGAAATAGCTAGCCCTGGTTCAACAAATGAAGAAAGAAAGAGAAATAAGAAAGAAAAAGAGTGACCCTAAGAATTTGGATAAGAACAAAAGAAAGCCTTCAAAGCATCAAAGTATAAAAGATACTGAGAGGTCTCAGAGGGACCAAGAAATACCAGTCACTCATAAGGCTCCTATTTCACAAAAGGATAAAGGAAAGCAAAAGATGAGTGAAAGTAGGAATCAAGATCCTAAGTTTCAAAAGACTTTAACTAAACAAATGTCCAAGTTGCACATTGATTTGGAAAAATTAAGAGTTGAAAAATAAACTATGGAAAAAATGTTAGGGAAGGCTCAGATGGAGGCTGCCACTGTTGAAATAAAGAAAAAGATAGATTTTTTACAGTCCTCAAAATATGCTTATGCTGGCCCAAAGAATGTTACTACTCCTAAAACAAGGGCCACTTCTACTAAGGAGGATGAGAGCTTTCAAAGGAAACCATTGCACACTGAAAGGTACAAAAAATTTAATTTTGTTGGTATACCTGGATACCCTAATGCTTTTCCTAAAGATGTGGGTGATATAGGAGAAAAACTCCCTAAATTTGTGGGTAATAATGTTATATCTTGTGAAACACATCTTAGGAAATTCATTGATTTTGTTGATGATCTGGATATCACTCATGAGGATGTATTGATGAAATTGTTTGTTCAATCCTTTGTTGAAGATGCAAGAGAGTGGTTTAGAAGCCTATCTAATGGATCTCTTTTCTCTATGGATGAGTTGATTGAATTGTTTAAAGATCGATATGGAGACAAGACAAAAAAAGGCTTTTTATTGAATGAGTTCAATAATATTAAAAAGAACTATAATGAGGAAGTCATAGAGTTTAATACAAGATTTCAGAGAGCTATGTACAAACTATTTCAGAAGATAAGGCTGGATGAAGAGGTATGTTTAGCAACTTATTTGAACACTTTTGATTCTAAAATGCGATATGCTCTTAGAGATAAGAATCCTAGAACTCTTACCGATGCTTATAAAATATCAGTCAATATTGAAATGAATAGAAGAGTATCTGGTAAATTGAATAGGAGGGATGACTCAAGGTTTAGTAGGAGCAATTTGAAAGAACCATAAAATAAAGAATATAAAGCTCCACAGAACAATAGACCCTCTTATAATGCTACCTACAATCCTCAGAATAGGATGCAAAACTATCCTTATGGGACTTAGTTCAAGGATGGAAAGCCAGTTGCTATACTTAGAAAAGATAAAATAGACAATAGAACTCCATACCCTCTTCACAAAAACTCTGTTCATTTTTTCAATGATGATACTTGGTGTGAAGCATGTGAGGCCCCTCATAACCCTGATTTTTGTATTGTTTCTCTAGACTTGAGAGTAAGTGAAGAACAGGGGAATGATGATGGTGAACAATGTGATCATAATATGACCAGTACCTATTCATGCCATGATATAGATTCAGACAATGAAGAGGAAAATCCTGATTATTATATTTCACAAAGGAGGATGGAGAATCATGATCAACAGATCTTATCTAATAGTGAAACTGAGGAAACTAATGATGATATAAGATGTTATGCCCAAGACAATCAAGATGTTCCACTCATCAGGAAAGCTTCAGATGAAGAGAAGGCTAGAATCACTGCAGAGTTAGTGAATAAAGCTAGAAGCAATTACCACTTGAGAAACAGGGTGGTAGGTAGAGCTGGTAGCCAACCCTCAGGTGTCTTTATAAAGGAAAATAAAATAGACACTAAATATGTGCAGAAAAAAGATGGACCTAGTGAAAATATAAATAAACATAAGGTCAAGATTATTACAGAAGCCATAGAGCCAAATGTTTTATAAGAGGAAGATGTGAAAAGACAAGAAAAAATTGTTCCT
Source organism: Thuja plicata (assembly GCA_018584345.1). Lineage (NCBI taxonomy): Eukaryota > Viridiplantae > Streptophyta > Pinopsida > Cupressales > Cupressaceae > Thuja > Thuja plicata. The sequence goes on along the minus strand of MU223519.1, from coordinate 1,509,352 downwards.
ATTCAGAAGATAGAAAACAAAAAGTTAAAAGAGTCAGCTCTAAAAGAACACAATGAAGAAAATGATGTCATTATTGACAAATAATTTTTTTTAGATATGAGATACACTCTAGTAGATATGGGTCAATGTTCGTCCCAGATGACAGTTAAGGTTCCATTTCTGGAAATGATGAGGATTAAAGAACATAAGGAAAAAGTAATGTCATTATTAAACAGTGTACCCACAATAAAGGTTCAGAGTCTAGTAGATGTTTCCAAGAAGACAACTACCAAGGGAAATGAAGTAGAGGTGTTGACATCTTAAATTCCTCAAATATCCCTGAATGCAACTTCTTCCCCAAAAGTTGTTGACCCATTTTTTCTTTCACTAATAATTAATGATAAAATGCTCAAGAATTGTATGATTGATTTAGAAGCCTCTAATACAGTTATGCCAGTTAAAATCATGAGGGAAATGGGGCTATAAGTTGATACACCTTATGGGAGATGCAGAGCTATGGACTCTAGAGAGGTCCATGTAATTGGTACCATTGAGGCTATGCCTTATAGACTTGCAGTATGCCCTGATGTAGTAATGACTATGAATGTTCTTGTGGTTGATATACCACCACATTATGGCATGTTGCTATCAAGAAAATGGAGTGCTTAAATGGGAGGTAGTATACAAAATGATTTATCATATTCTACTTTCAACATTTTTGGAGAAAATGTTAAAGTCTTAAGGGAGAGTAGAATTCCCCACATGATAGAAAAATTTGAAGACACTAATGTTAACTGTTGCATTGACATAGACATGGAAAATTTCAGGATGCAAAGAAGTGAACTTTATTGTCAAGATCAAAAGGTTGACCCTTTGAACAAAGATTTAATCATGCAGGAAGATGGATTTTGGAAGATTTACTTTGATGGTGCTTGCTCTAAAGAAGGATTTGGGGCAGGAGTATTATTAATATCTCCATCAGGTATAACTTTTAAGTACTCATTTATGTTAGCCTTCCAATGTACAAACAATACTGCAGAGTATGAGGCTTTATCCTTAGGACTTGAAATTGCTATCAAACATGGTATAAAATGTTTAAAGGTTTATGGTGATTCTGAGTTAGTGGTAGCACAAGTTAGATCCAAATATGCTATAAAAAATGACAGATTGAAAATGTACAAATATGCTATTTGGGATCAACTTGAAATGTTTGATGCCTTTGATATAAGTTGGTTAGAAAGGTCAAAAAATATTATGGCCAATTTTTTAGCAAATGTTGCTTTAAAAAATGATGATTTGACCTTACATGGGGTGTCAACACTAGAAGTTAAAACAAGACCAGTGGTTCCGGACAACATATACAACTGGCAGGTATTCTAGGATGATCAAGATATTTTGAGGTTCATGCAAGGTTTAGACCATTATGAGAACCATAGTATAGATTGTAGTTCCTTACTGGAACATGATGATGGAAAAGATTACATCTTTGGAAATGAAGTTGTCCAATTAAGTTCTAATTAGATTCCTAGGGGACTGGTTGATCTTGAAGCATTGTTTATAAGTCAGTAAAATGATTCATCAAAGTTAAGCAACGCCAAGATTGAGGATTTAGAAGAGATAAACTTAGGATTTGAAAGTAGTCCTCAAATTGTTTATATTGGGAAAGGTTTAGATCCGGACATAAGAACAAATCTGATCAAGTTACTAAGAAAATACAAAAATGTCTTTGCTTGGTCATATGAGGACTTGAAAGCATATAGAGAAGACATTTTTCAACATGAAATCCCATTGAAATCAAATGTGAAGCCATTTAGGCAAAAACAAAGGCCTATTAACCCCTTGTTGGCTCCCAAGATGCAACAAGAGTTGATGAAACTCAAGGATGTTGAGATAATCCAGCCCATTAGACATTCAACTTGGGTATCAAATTTAGTGCCAGTTAGAAAGAAAAATGGTGACATCAAACTATGTGTGGATTTCAAAAATCTAAATATTGCTTCATTGAAAGATAACTATTCATTGCCCAATATGGAAGCAATATTGCATAAGGTGATTGGTTGTGAGTTGTTTTCAATGATGGATGGTTTCTCAGGTTATAACTAGGTCTTAGTTAAAGAGACAGAGCAGTATAAAACTACATTTACTAATCCATGGGGAACCTATGTGTATAGCAGAATGCCTTTTGGATTAATAAATGCAGGGGCAACTTTTTAGAGGGCTATGTATGTTGCTTTCAAAGAATTCATTGATCTATTCATGGTTATTTATCAAGATGACTTAACTGCATATTCCAAAAGGGCTATTGATCATTGTGATAACTTGGGCAAGATTTTTAATAGAGCATTGGAATACGGTGTCTCACTAAATCCCAAGAAATGTCATTTTGCAATCAAAAAGGGGAAGTTGCTGGGACATATAGTATCTAGAGAAGGGGTAAGAATAGACACTGAGAGAGTAGAAGAAATTCAAAAGGTGATTGCTCCAAAGAAATTAAAAGGTGTGCAATATTTCTTAGGAAAGATAAACTTTGTCCGAAGATTCATAGTAAATTTTACAGAAATTGTTAAACCCATTGTCAAATTATTAAAGAAGGATGCCAAGTTTGTTTGGAATGAAGAAGCCCAACAAGCATTTGAAAAAATAAAGAAAGCAGTACAAGAAGCTCCTGTGTTGAAATCTCCTAATTATACTAAGCCTTTCTCTTTGTTTTCATTTGCATCATTCCATACAATTGCTGCTATTTTGCTTCAAAAGGATGAACAAGGATTTGAGCATCCCATAGCTTTTTACAGTAAGTCCTTACAGGCTATAGAGCTTATCTATGAAATAATGGAGAAATAGGCTTATGCACTGGTAAGGGATGTAAAATATTTTAGGCCCTACTTGGTTTGTGCTAAGGTGCATGCCTATGTTCCTCATTCAGCAGTAAAGGATATCCTAACATAGTCAGAGGTAACTGGTAAGAGATGTAAGTGGATCAATAGGATTCAAGAATTCAACCTTGAGATCAATATCACCAAGTTAATAAGAGGACAAGGTTTGGAAAAGCTCATGACATAACAGAACCTGATCTAATACAACTAAATCAAGTAGAAATACAAGACCAAGCCATTACTAGTATAGAAAGGAAACCATATTATACTGATATTGTTTTCTTTCTAAAAAATGCTAAGTGTCCTGATCATTTGTCTGAAAATCAGAAGAGGAGTCTAAAATTGCAAGCTCAAAGGTATACTCTGATCCAAGGTGACTTGTTTTGGAAAGATAAGAATGGTGTACTATTGTTGTGCCTTGACCAATACCAAGCTGAGAAAGTTTTGGTTGAAATGCATGAAGGAGAATGTGGAGGTCACTTTTCTGCTAAAACTACCGCCCATAAGATTTTAAGAGAAGGATATTATTGGCCTACTTTGTTCAAAGATACTTATATACATGTCAGGAAGTGTGAACCATGTCAAAGGTTTTTCTATAAACTAAAATTTTTAGGTGCTCTGTTACTAAACCTAGTGAGTACTGAAGCTCCTTTTTCTATGTGGGAGATTGACTTTATTGGTGAATTTTAGGAGAAATATAGTGGTGGACATAGTTGGCTATTGGTTGCCATAGATTACTTTACAAAGTGGATTGAAGCTATCCCTACAAGGAAAGCAACAAGCAAGGTGGTTACTGAGTTTCTCGTGGAGAATATTTTAACCAGATTTGGTGTACCTACTAAGTTAGTAATGGACAATGCCATGAGTTTCAGATTAGAAGAAATGACAACTTTCTGTGAAAGGTATGGGATTACAATATCATACTCATCCCCATATCACCCACAGGCTAATAGACAAGCTAAGTCTAGCAATAAGAGTATATTGAAGATATTGAAAAGGACTCTAGAACAAAATAAGAGAACATGGCACACAAAGTTGAAATTAGCTCTTTGGGCTGATAGGATAACACTCAAGAAGGCAATGGGTAAGTCTCCTTTTGAGTTGGTATATGGTCTACAAGAAATGTTTCCAATTAACAATCTATTACCAGTATGCCAATTCATACAAGAAGAACATTTAGATGTCTCTGACAATATGCAAGATAGAATGATATAGCTGACTGAATTGGATGGAGCAAGGAGAAATATTCAAAGAGAAAACATAAAATTACATCAAAAGGTGAAGTACCTGTTTGATAAAAGGGCTATCGAGAGAAAGTTCCAGGCTGGTGACTTAGTTCTCCAATGGAGTGCAAGGGTAGAAGACAAAGGTAAGCACAAGAAATTTGAGTCTTTATGGCTAGGACCTTTTATTGTTTCAAAATTTTTTGGCAAAGACTCATATTTATTGAAGAATATGGAGGGAGAAAGTTTTGAATTGCCTCTGCATGGGCTATTCTTGAAGCCTTTATTTAAGTAAAGATCAAAGAAATGCACAAGTGAATATGTATCATATGTAAATCTTTCCCTTCTTTTTTTGTGAAGTTCTATAAATATTTTCCTTTATGCTTTGGGTTTTTTGCTCTATTTTTTGAAGAGGTCTGTAACCAGAGATTCTATGGTTCTTTTCCATAAACTGTGTTTAGTCAATCCTCATTAGAGCCACTGTTGGTTGTATTCCTTGTTCTGGTCTATTTGCCAAAGTTTTGTGATCCTCATGCTCTTTTCTTTTCAAAATCCATAAGTCTCTCAATTCCTTGTAATATCCCTGTTGAAATTTTTAGGGTCTTCAGGTCAAAATCTCTGTGAAAATGCAAAACCTTGAAACCCTAGGTCTTGTTTTATAGGCCAAAATGAGAAAAACCCTAATATGTTTATCATACTTCTATTTTGGTGATACCTTTTTTTAAATAACTTAAGTCAGGTGCTTTAAGCCATGGTCACCTAGTCGCGTGATCCTGATCGCATATTCCTTTTTATCTCGAGACTTGGAAGTTGGCTTATGTCAGGATGTCTCTCAAAGAATTAGAATATTCCTTTTGTTTTATGAGACTTGGTGGAGCCCTTCATGTTACGTAGTCTCCAAATAAGAAATATGTTAGCAATTAGTAAATGGGCCCACAAATGAGTCATGATGTCACGTAAAAAGGCCAACAATTAGTGATTTGTTGCAGGATTTGGCGATTGCTTCAGTCACGTGGTCTCTAAATTGGCCTGCGGTTAAAAGATCATGTCACGTAGTCTCCAAGAGGGATGACGGTTAAGGGAAAGATGCTAAGACTTCATGACTAACCACATACAGTTTGAGATAGGAAACAGTCGAGTTGTCACGGGATTAAAATGCTGAGTCATTTCTCCACTCAGCGATTCAGAGACAAGTGATAGAAGGGGACATGTGTCCAAAGGTGAGAGGATTAAGAAGCATGTCATGTAGTCTCCCAAAGGAAAAGGATCATCTGGTGATTAAGAGACTAAGGTTATAAAGTTCTTTGTTGTCACATAGTCTCTGATCAAAAAGGCTTAAAGGTAAAAGTGTTAGTGACTAGGAGATAGTTGTTGGTCATCTAGCCTCTGAATTAAAACCAAAAGCCAATGTTTGTTGTGTAATCTCTGAAAGATTTATCAATGTGCATTTGTAATCAGTGATTATGTGACCAAGGGTAGTTGCGGGGTCTCATAAGGAAAAGAAACATTCAGCAACTTGGAGATAACTGTAAAAGCTAAAGGTAACTATCAGTCGCAGAGTCTCCAAGCAAAATATGAGTTAGATTTTTTTATCTAGTGACTTTGATTTCTTCAGTCTCGTGACTGCCATAAATAAACCATGGTTAGCCAGGAAAAGAAAGTAACATAGTCGCTTGGTCTCTAGAAGGATTGAGGGTTATGAAGTTGGGTCAGTGACAAGGAGATAATACATAGTCGCATAGTTGTTCAATATGAATTTTTATAAAAGGCGGCAGTTGCTGACATGACAACATGAATCATTCGACATCCAATAAAAATATACAATATAGATTGATGAATAAAAAGGGTAGCTGAGATGTATGACAAAGAGCCAATCACACTAAGACATGTCATCATATTCAAATTTTATAATGTTTTTTTGAAGATACACATATATGAATTTCATTTCCTATCACACTCATGAACTACGGCTAGGTTTTCAATCAATTCCACAGCATGCTGAATTGAATAAAGAATTGATGATTTTTTCAAATGATGAGCCGTGTACTTGAAACAGTTACCATAAAGAGTTGATTGAAGGTTCATTTTCTAACTTATCTTGCTCTCAAAATTATAGAGCGAAGGAGTACTAGGTTTTTTGAGTTGAGAGAATAAATTGGATAAGTTGCAGAGTACTCAATTGATTAAAAGGCTTTGAATTTCTGAGAATAGTGCACAGAGAAGTAAAGTGAGTCTTGAGAGGAGATTTTCTTCAATATCTGTAAGGAAAAGGGGATTGAAATAAAGTGAACATGAGTAGAGAAGTCAGTGTGGCTTCTACTAGTGGGAGAAGCGAAGAGATAGATGAAGATGCCAAGGGGAAGCAAAATTACTCTAATGAATTCCTCAAATTGCTGCCGGGTTCAACTCAGAACAAGAGAGAAAATGCTAATGTGCCTACTGATGACTACTGCAAAATCAGGGATGTTGATACTCCGGGAACAACAGGTTTTTCCCTCTTTAACTACTTTTATAAAAATTCTGATAAAGCCATTCCAATATCAAACCCTTGGACCTGTGGTTTGGATAGGTCAATTGTCCCTGACGTCTATATAGATGTAGATTTGTTCTTAGGCCTTTCCAGTCACTATGATGTCTTGTCTAAGACAATTAAAAGGAACGATGGCACTACCTTGCTCATTCTGAATAGAAATTCATTTATGCAAGCTTTTGGCTTGTATACTACCATGTCCACAAAAATTAACATTACTAGGCAAGAAGAGAGGTATAAATTAAGGCCTGGTATTGCTAGGGGACACATGCTCAAGGAGGTAAGAAACCATCTTACTCCTATACCTAGGACAACCCCTTATTACTTCAAGGACCTAGATTTCTACATTAAGTACATCACCTATGCCCTATGTAGAGTGCTAGGGATAGATGGGGAAGCAAAAAAGATTAATGCCATAATATTGATGATGGTGTTGGATCTATAGGAGGTGCATTCTAGCACTAGCTATGACTATATACAATATATCATTGATAAGATGCATGAAGGATTAGTACCAACTCAGAAGAAGATGAAGGATCCTAAGGAGAAAGAACCCAAGTTCTTCCACTACTCCATCCTCATGCATCTCCTGTTACATTTTAATTTTGTGATCATGGAAGTAAAAAACTTGAGCCCTTAGAGGATTTTTCAAGATGGACCTAATCCCATACAGTTTTGGGTAAAGATTTGGAACTATACATCCAAGGACTGTGACTACTGTGCATTTCAGAATTGGATTGTATATCCAATAATACAGAGCATGGGAATCAGCAAGATAAGGCTCCCAATTAAGATTATGCAACTACTAAGGCCTAATGAATACTAGATAAAAGGGAGGGAGATCATAATTGGGGAGATTCCTTCCTTAAAGAGAACTGTACCATAATAAGGGTATATGGATGTATACATCCACCCCATATCTTTCCTTACCATGTGCCATCAAGAGTTGCTGCCATGGAATTTATATGGCAGTTGTTATTAACAGATAATGAGCACTTTGCACCACACAAGAAGGGGACCTTAACCCCTAGACAATTCAAAATCTTCAATTTTACTATTGACAAAGGTGCCATTGATTCAGTCAGCCAGTGGCTAAAAAAGTTGTAGAATGGGGGCGGCCTCATACACTTTTATTGATCTTGAGGGTTTTATGGTAGGAGTTAGAAGGTTGTATACACCTACAATCCCTAATACAAATGTCCATTATGAATGTATAGAAGAGGATGCAACAAGAAACCTTCTTGATGAGGATGAAATCAAGACAAGGAGAACAAGGATTCAGGAATTGCTGAACCTTGAGAGGTAAATAAAAAAAAATGGATTGGCTTTTGGAGGATTCTATCCTGATTTGTCATATTTTGATAGAATCAAAGCCATGATTGACAATTTTTATGTTCTTTATGAACAACTTGAAAATGTGTTAGACAAGAAAGGAGCCCAAGAGCCAGATCATTCAGAGTCTGAATATGAAAGTGGTAGTGACAGTGACTATGCCCGTCCATCTAGATGTGATCAGCCTCAACAGAATGTTGCAGATATACCATAATTGTAGGGAGCTGAGGGCCATATTATTGACCTAACAAAGGCTGCACAACTTGATGATGTAGAGGAGCCTTTAGCCAAAAGGAAAAAGGTAGATATAGGCCAGCCTTCAGCTGAGAGGCAGGAAAAGAAAAAGGATAGAGAAAGTGCCCTAGTTCATGGGAATAGGTTATATGACCATAACCTAAGAAAATTGATTAGGTAGGGCAAGAGGCAGCAACCTGATATAGAGGAAAATATCAAATTACCTCTTAAGTCTTGTATTGATGAAAGGTTGATACATCAACAATAGTTTTTAAGTGATGATAACTTCATCAAAACTAAGGAATTTAAAGACTTCTTAAGATGGTACAAAAAAAAGAAAAATAGAGCTCATTTAAAAGTTGATGGGGAAGAGACAGTGACCAATGAGGCCCTTTTGACCTTACAATCATATGACCCAGATAGTGAGGACATCTCACCTGATGAGGCTACAAAAATGGTATTGAACAGTGGCATATTGCTTGCTGAGGGTTGGGACTTGGCTTTAGCTTTCATAATTGATCAGATAAGAAAGCAACCAGATTTAAAGATGGCAAGTGAAGTAAAAATGGGAGATATGACTAAGGGTTTTTGGTATAGCCCAAAATCTCAAGCCTTTACCATGTGGAGCCTTTGCCCAAAGGACCAAGAGCCTCAATTGGTGAACATTAAAGAGAACATGGTAGGTAATCAAATGGTCTGGTCTGTACATAATACAAGGGATTTGGAAATATCCTAGATTATGACACATTGGGCACACTTGAATGAGGACAAGACTAAACAGCTGTCTGATAAGTGTAGCATATTGATAGAGGAGACCAGTGCATTGGCCAAAGACCGAGAGTTGTGCCACATCAAAATACATCAATAGGATCAGTTGATTGCAAGGCTAATGAAGGAATTAGAAGAAAAACCTGAGGTAGTGTATGTACCTTCACAACAACCTTTGAAAATTGAAGAAAAAGCAAAGTCAGAAGAGGTGGTTGAGAAGGAGGGTATAGGAGAATGAAATTGCCTTGAATGCATTCAGAGGCATTCTGTAACACATGATTGATATATTGAAGGATAAGAGTGATGTTATCCTTAATTCTTATAATAAGTTTCCAACTTTGCATGTTGAGGTAATGGGGTATCTTGCTATATTGAACCCCTATTTTACCAAATGGTCTTCCAGGGTGTAGTTGTTTGACAAACTTGCTTCTTTGCAAACCGTGAGATCAGATTTTCCTGAGGTAGTAATAGAGGTGGAAGATGAGATCAAAAATATTAATATTGCTCTCTTATTCTTCAAAGGCAAATTGAATCAAATAGAGGTTAAATTGAGCCTCTTTTCTACAGATTTTAACAGATTTGTTCCTTCCCTAAGAAGAGAAGATGATCAGATAAAGGCCTTAGATTCCTGGAGGAATGAGTTTGATAGCAAGATGCCTAGTAATGAGGCATTTATTTTGGGATCAGATTTGGATATTGAGGGATTTAATAAAATACTAGATGAGGCCTTCAAGGCTGAAACTGACATTAATAAGTTTCTAATGGATGTTAAGAGCATCATTGATGTCAGATGGGAGAGATGAATTCAAGTGGTCAATAGATGATGAAGTGATAGCATGGGAGGTGATGATTAGGCAAAAGAAGAAGAAACTTGTGATTGAAGAGAAAATTATAGATGAAGAGTAGAAGGGAACACCTGGCGCCTGATCAATGAGCATAGGGAGGTTAGCTATAAATAGAGATGAGTGTAGGTTATCCTGTAATGGTGGTCACTTAGTCTTAATGCAACTACTAGAAGCTATCCTAAACACTATCAGACAAAGGCTCCAGATTCCAAAAGAGACAAAGAATATCAGATCTATATCCCCTGTTCTTGTCCTCCCACCGCTTCTAAATTCTCTTATTTTGTCTTTTTCTTAATTTTTAGGGTTAGGTTCCTTAAACCATCCGAAGCTTGTTGCATCCTAAAATAAAGGATTCCAAGATGGTTAAGGACCTATATATAGGATCAAAGTTGTAATTGTAAAGGGGGATGAAATATAATTGAAGACAAACGTTTTGATTTTTGTCTGTGTTTTGAGCTTTTTAAGCCTTTATATGTATTTGAAATAGAATATATGAATAAAAAATGCAGTACAACTTTATTTTACATTGTTGTTGTCTCTTTGCTTATTGTATGCACTCTTTTGTGTTTAATTTGTAAGGCATCTTAAATATATTGGCTATAAGGTAGCTATTTAATTATTTGCAAGTTTCTTCTAAGGGAAGAATTAAACTTTGTGAGTAGTTTCAGAGAATACCGCAATAAATGAGGATTTGATACAATATTGTAGAAGTGACAGGATAAGTTTGCAAGGAATTTTTATCTAAGTTGTATGTAGGCTGTAAGGCATCCTACAGTATTCTTATTTGTGTATTTCAATGGATTTACATCTCTTAACTCTATTTTCTCAAGGATAGGCACTGGTCTAGAGCTTGTCAAGTGATTCATCATCATCCAAGCATTAAAAAACTATTTAAATCTATCACTTTTAGATTATTTTGTAGAATAAATTGTATTCCTAAGGGTTACAATTGAATTTTGTTGATTTCTTAAAGAGAAAATCAAATAGGTTATTCCTCCTAGATTCATAAGAGTTATAAAAGGAAAGAAGAATGTATTTCTTGATCATGTTGCTGTCTGCTATCATTAAGATACTGATTTGGATCGCCAAGCTTATCCTCAAAATAATCATAGTTATTTGCATTGTTATATACATGTCCATCTAAAATAGAGCATTCAACACATAAGGTTTAATCCACTTAAAAGATACTGTTAAGACAATAATTAGTCATAGGTAAAACCTGCCTGAGTTAGTGGATCTCAAAAAAGAAGGAGGTGGTAATATATATCCCCAGTGTTATCAGGAACCTCATCAATTAGTGTTTTTTCCTTGCTTGAGTCATAGTGTCAAAAGTCATTAAGGGGTCATAGAGTTTTTTAAGATTTCAAGTATCTTTCAGAGGCCTAGCAAGAAAAAACCCTAACAGGTTCAATCTGTTAAAGTAATCATACCTCTTCATCAATGGTTGAACCTTTTCTCTAGATCTTGTCAAAACTTTACTGCTCTAATCTCTAATGATATCTTCTTTAGAGTGGTATTTAGTTGTGTATTTTGAGATTTTAGGTGTGACACTCTCATCTATAATTTGTGATTCTTCTTGACTTGGTTCAGGGTTATCTCATGATACATCAATACAGTCAAACATTTCTTCAATAACTGTGTCTTTATTGATCTGTCTAGGTTCATCTTCAATCATAGGTGCATATTCATAATATCTCTCTTGAATCATGAACTTCTCATCAATCTTCACATGTGCACTCTCAATGATTTTCTTCAACCTTAAATTGAAACATTTGTAAGATTTTCTTTTAGTAGAGTAGCCAATAAAAATACCTTAATTGCTTCTAGCATCAAATTTGCCAACACCATCATCTCTCTTGATGTAGCACTTGCTTCCAAATATTCTAAAGTACTTTAATATAGGTACATTACCAAACCAAAGTTCATAAGGTGTTTTGTCTATGCCTGGTCTTAGTTGGATTTTGTTGATAGTATAGACTGTTTTATTGATTGCATCTCTCCAATAGGTGTGCGCTACTTTCCCTTCAATCATGATAGTGCACACTGTGTCAAGTATTATCCTATTTCTCCTTTCTGCAATTCTATTTTTTTGAGGGGTTTTGTGTGCACTTAGTTGTCTTTTGATCCCATGTTCTTCACAATACCCAAGAAACTTATCAGAGGTGAATTCTCCTCCTCTATCAGATCTCAAACATTTTATCTTTAATCTAGATTCATTTTCAACTTTAGCTTTGAATATTTTGAAATTCTCAAAAGCTTCATATTTGTCTTTTAAGAATGCAACCCATATCATCATGGAGAAATCATCAATAAAAAAATGAAATACCTTTCACCATTGTATGATCTTGTTTGAGTAGATCCACATAAGTCCATATGTATTAGATCTAATTTGTTCTCTATAGAGTTTTGTTTTATTCTGAATGAGGTCCTCAAATGCTTTCCCATCAAACATTCCCTACACATAGTATCAATTGGTCTTGCAATACTAGGAAGGTCTATTACTACCTTTACATTACTTATATTCACTATGTTGTCAAAATTGATATGACAAAGTCTTTTATGCCAAAGCCAACTGTCATCCACTTTTGCAACAAAACAACTTACTTCAGAGTTAAGCTGAAAAACTTTACCTTTGGTCTTTGAGCCTGATGCAATCATGTCTCCTTCTTTATTGTTAATAATGCATCTATTTTTTTTAAATTCCAACTAATATCCTTTATCTACCAATTGTCCAACACTTAGTAAGTTATGATGCAAACCATCAACATACAAAACATCATTTGTCTTGTTCTTTCCGTCTAAGGTGATAGATCCTCTGCCTATGATAGGTTTGGGAGTGTTATCTACAAATCTAACCATGACACATTTGTACTTATCTAGATGTACAAATATATCTTTGTCACCTGTCATGTGATGTGAACACCCGCTATCTATGATCTAGTCTATTATGATGTCAGCTTGTGAAACTAAAGCCAATTCTTGTGCTTTCTTTTCATCTTCAATTTATATTTTATCAATCATTTTTTTATTATATTTAATTGCAACAAATCCAATTTCATCTTCTCCTAAATCATTATCAGTTACACCATCTTCAGCATGATATCATTCCTTAGTGTATTTGGGTTTTTAATCTGATTTGTACTTCTTGACTGTTGTAGGACACTTGGATGCAAAGTGGCCAACTTTGTTGCATGAAAAACATTTGAATGGTAGTTTTCCTTCATATTTTCCTTTTCCTTTCCTTTCTTAGCAGTCATAGCAATGATTTATTCTAGTTCTATATCAACTTCTTCTTTCTCATTATTACTAGAGATTCTCAAGGATTTCTTGCCATGGACTGAGGCTTTGAAAGTTTTTTCCATTTTAGGTTCTGTCTTCAATATTGATATCTCAAATACTGATATTTTGCTAATAAAGGTTTCTCTTTTGAATTCATTTTGGAATTGTATTGTTTCATCCAAGATGTTTATCTTTCTTTCATAATCTTCTGTCAATGTGGTCATTAATTTTTCCATTATATCATCCTCTAAAATTTCTCCACCATTGTTCTTGATTCCTGAGACTGCTTTGTTTATCCTCTAATTGTAAGCTCTGATGTTTTCTTTAGGTAGCATCTCTAAATTGTTGTATCTTTTATTCCATGTCTTTCTATGTGCATTCTTGGCTTGAATGTCTCCTTAAAACATGTCTTCTAGGTATTTCCAAATTGAATATGCTTTGTCTGCCTTCTTGATCTCAGAAATTTCACTGTCAGATAGGGCACTAATTAGGGCTTCTTTGGAAATTGCATTTTTGGGTGAATAATTCCTTTTTTTTATTGGTAGACTCTTCTTCTATAAGTTATTTCAAGGTGGGAACATTAATTGCATAAGTAGCAATATCATAGATCTCAAAACCAACACACTGAAGATGTGTTATCATTTTGTTCTTCCAGTCTAGATAATTCTCTCCATCAAACTTAGGACTCTCTTTCCTGAAGTATGTCATTTGATCTACCTTAAGCTGTTAGAATTTCTCTCCAAGGCACTTGGCTCTAATACCAATTGTTGGAATAGTCCCAAGGGATAACTAAGAGGGGGGGTGAATCAGTTATCAACAAGTTTAATTATTTTCTCCAATTAATTATAGAATATCATTAAGCACATACACATTTAAGATAACACAAAATAGAACACCATAATTTTGGTTATGGGGAAACCAAGCTAGGTAAAAACCTCGATGGGAATTATCACCCACAAAGAATTGTACTTGAGTATAATAATCCTTGTTAGAAGATCTTACAACCCTGTTAAGAGTTTATCTTTATAATGAAATAAGTACGGTGACCTGGTTAAGGGTCAGACCCTGTTAGGAGTCTTTTACAATTAACCCTGTTAGGGGTGAGGACTCACTATCCAAAAGCTCACTACTAATATGATGAAGGCAACAACCTTCAGTAAAATAGATATACACTATATTTGATAATGAACTGTTTGAGTAGACCTGCTATCTTGATCAGTTCCAATGAATTGTATACACTCTCTACTTCTTCACATAGATCTTTAACTAATGAATGAAATGGCTTTACTGTCCCAAAATAACTAGCATTTTTCTCTATTATTTTTCTCTCTCTTTTCTTATCATTCACGCTTGGTGATCTTCAAATGAACTACTATAAGTATCTTCTCCAAAAGTTATGATCTTTGTTGGCTATGGGAATCCCTTCAATGCTTCTCTTGTTAGCCAAACCAAGCACACAACATAATTAGAACCGCACAACTCAAAATGAATAGACACATCGCTTCACATAGTTGGCTCCACCAAAATTACCCAAATGTCATGCTTCAAATGAAACACGATTACTGCCTTTGGTTAATTGTCTTTGAATCATAACTAAACATGAATCTGAACATGCATATCCCATAGATAAATGCAATTGAATAATCAATAAAATTATTGTCGGCTTTCTAAAAATAATCTTCTGAAATTGTGGCTGGTAAACAGAGTAACATAACTCAACTGGTACTAAACATCTAAATCTGTGTGTATGTATATGGTATATTAACTATGTCTGAAACATAAAAATAACCATGCAAGGCTTCTATATATCCATACCGAAAAGTGAATACAGTTCATTGTTGTATACTATATGTTGTCATCAATGACAAACATACAATTAACTATTTGCATAAAGGAAAATCTCCAACAACTTATTCATTATTTATTTTGCCCACTTATTCATTATGTTGGCATACTTTTTCATTATTTTCATTATTGTTACTTTTTTTTAGGTCTTCTCAATGGATTAAACATTTGGTATTGAATTTTTTCATTTGAAGTCCTTGGAAGAATAGTGCTCCAGATTATTTAATGTCCATGATGATGCCATCAAACATGCTATTGTCTACCTTCTAAAACATAATATTGTTAGATCGCGTGTACACGATGGGGTGATATATAAACTATTTTTTTCTACTCTATTTGAAGTTACTAGTCGGTTAGAATGGGTCTTGAAGGTGGTTAAGCATGTGGTTGTTTCTAACAATTTGGAAAAAGTTGCGCAAGGGATTCAGACCATCAATCCAAACATTATCTCTGGCAGGCTTGGCTCAATTTTTGGTCATAGATCTGGCTTTGAAAATAAAATGGTGGAGCTGTGGGAGGTGTTCAAGCTATCTTGTGCTAATGATGACTACACTGCTATGAGTATCTTCCATGGTCACAATGAAGATTTTTTCACTTGTGACGATAGGAATGTTATGATGGACTACTTATTTGGAGTTGCCATTTTTGTCAAAAAAGTAGGCCATCTTTAGATCAAATGTAGACATGATGTCTAGAATACTCTTCTTTGTAAATGTTTCTATTGATACATACTCAAATATCACTTATTTGAAAAATGGTGGCTCCATTATATCTTCTTTCAGATTATTGTCCTATCTTTAGCATATGTATCATGTGACTTATGTAAATATGATTGTGATTGACCTTAATATCTTACAAGAATTAGTTCTCCATCATAGTTATGAACTTTTGGGTAGGTAACCTTATGAGGAGGTCTATGTACAAATTATTTGTAGGTAGAATCTGATTAGGATCTCATCCTTGTTCACCTAAGTGGGTGGCAACCGATGGAGACATTGTCTGGAGATACCTTATGACTGATTTAGCTACGTTATTGATGTAGCTTATCTTACAATCTTATATGTAATAAACTATGAATTTTATATCATGCATCTAGTTGTGTAGCCATATATACAGGTGCAAGAAATAGAGAGGTAAGGAGAATATGATACACATGCAAGAAAGTGAAATTCAGGTATGCAGTTGCAGGTCATGTTGGTTATTTGAACATCATAATAAGCTTTATAATTTCATTTTCTAGATGCGTAAGTTAGAGGGGGTTTACAATAGTAAGTCATGTAATGTTGTAATGCATTTTTTTTATTGGATCTAGCACTCTTGTAGTTGTAATATCTTTTCTATCATGTTGATCCAAACATGGTACAAATAGCCATATTTAATGCATAATTTAAATTTTTATGTTCTTGATATGTGACTGTTATCTAGCATGAAGTATCATCTTTGTTTAATATTCTATTGAGATTTTCATGTTTTTTGGTCATGTATATGTTCCTTCATAATAGTACTATCTTGATACATTTGAGAGTATGTGTTGTTTCTATCCTTTGAATTGTAGCATGTTTTTCACTGTATATGTATAGCATTTTCTTTTTTGTTTCTCATTCTATTATAGTAGTGTGTTTAGTAAGAGATGCTTCATTTTCACTTTGTTTTGTTCATTGCAACAACATTATATAGATTGACATCACTACCATTTCTCACTCTATAAGCTAACCTAAGAATCATTTTTCCTCAAACATATGCCTGTGATTTATTATTAAATGAATATTCTTCTTTCTTCTTCCTTACTATCATTGAAATGTTGAAAACGACGCCTTAATGTTGACATTTGATCTAAACATTGCCACTATCCTAAATAATGTACATGAGATATCTTAAACAAAATTATGATTGAATGAATTTATGTAACTTGCAAGAAAGGACACCCTTGATGGATAATTTTTGTCCTTTGAAATTTGAAACTCTTTCATGCACTTATCGATTCTCTATACCTCTTAGATCTTTATTTATTGATCTTGTAGCTATATGTAGCACTGTCTTTGTGAGTCTTTATTTTGGAATCTTTCTAATTATGTCAGGGTGACTACATCACCCATATCACCATAGTCCCATTGAGGAAATTTTGTAATAGTGAATCATAAAGATTCACTATTATGAATAATTTTTATCTCCCTGGTTGGACTATGATGACATGCCTGATGCAGGGATGGACACCTTGACCTGATTAACAAAGTTTTGAATAAGGACCCCTTAAAGCTATAAAACCTAACCATCTTCACTTTTTTAAGATAGAAAATAAAAAGGGTAACATTTCTAGCAACAACTGTGTGATGCTTTCCTACTAAGAATATCTAACCAGCTGCCTATACTATCCTTTGGGCACAAATTCATTAATACTTCATAAAAAATTTCAAAAGACATTCCTATTAACTATTACAACACACTTTTAGACTGAAACCTCTTCTAATTCATCTGATACATGTGTATGATTTTTTATAGTGAACAAGAAAATTCACTACCATGAGTCATATATACTACTTAACGAACTAGAAGAGAGAAACAACAACTTAGCTCATTATACTAGCTGCATCTCACCTCCAGATCTACCAAAACTTAGAAATAAAAAACTAAACATGTAACCAAAACTTAGGGAAATGAAAAATGAAACTAATCTATTGTTTCTTAGCACTTATTTACCATCTAAAAATTTCTTTTATATGTACAAAGCTTGTTCATACCTTAGAAGTAGTGCTTGAGGTGAATCCCATTTACTAGTATCGTCTTCATTTCACTATCCATCCTTGATAGATGAAAATTGTTGTGCTTATTACATTCTAAAATAATATTCCCAATGTTTGTGTAGTGTTTGATTTCAAATATCTTATGTTGGTTTGCTCTGAAAGTGAATTTATGTTGTTTAGAGTGTGATATTGTAACTTTTATGTTGGTCTTTTGCCAAATTAGTTGATTGCAGTGATTTGATTTATGAATTATTAGTTTCAATATATTTTTGAGGAAGAGTTAAGAGGTTGATATGAATCTTGTCATGGTGTTTTATTATTTTCATGGATTTATGTGCGTCAAATATTATCTTTGGGCTGACTGGTTAATGTGTTCCTATGCTTGGCTACATATTACATCTGGCACCAACTATGGAGAGTGTTGAAGTGCTTGTGCTTTGATTAAATTATTTGTGGGAAACATGTTGTGATGAATTTGGGCCCCTTTTATCTCCTTGGGTGGAACCCATTGAGTGTATATATTTTTCATGGCCGATATTAATATGTTGCTTTTTATTGCAATTATAATTAGTATGAATGAACAAAATAATCAACTAAATAAAATGATATGTTGGAATGATAGTGCAATATTTATTGATATAGCGTCGATGGATTTAGTCAATGTGCCTATGTGTCAATGTGGTGTTTTCCCTTGTGTGTTGAAGACGTCACACACAACAAGTAATCCTGGGCATCAATTTTTGGGTTTCCCAAATAGGAAAAAAGTCTGGATATGGAATTATATTTTATGTTTAAAAGTAATGTGACAAGTAATCATTTTAAGAAGAACTAATGTAGATTTGGTATTGTAGGGAAATAGTGGATGTCAATACTTTTAATGGGTTGATGAAACCAAATTTACACCTACCCCATCTACATCTATACCTCATGTAGGAAATGAATGCAACTTGTGCAAGGCTCGAGAGGCAGCTAGTGCCACTGAGATTGCTTTAATGGCGAAAGCAAAAACCATGTTTCTGCAATGCCTTCTTTGTGTAGTTTGTGCACTACTTTGTTGGGACCATATGCATAAATGTGATTAATAGAGGGCTATTGTAGATATTGAAACTTTTTAGAATTTCATGTAGATACATTGGATATATTTTGATAAACTCATGAACTTATTGTTGTTTATGACTTCGTTATGATTTTCTATATCTTGGATGGGTTTTTGTAAATTTTATCCTTGTTCCTTTTAGAAGTGTATGGATTGACTATGCACATGCATAATTGTAGATGAGGATCAGTAATAGGGTGTCATGCATTTCTTAGATCCTTTAGATATAGCCCATCTTTTCCTTCCTTGTAGGTTCTGGATCATACAGGAGCATACTAGATTCAACCCTGGAGACATTGGAAAGGATCACCCAACTTCATAAAACAAGAATGGAAACAACCCAAATTAAAAGTAGAAGACATAAAAACTTGTTTAGTGATCATATTGTGATGAAGGTGGAGTCTGATGCTACTTTAATGACATCAGGTAGTGAAGCAAAATTTAATGTCTATAGTCATTGTAGCAGCATCAGGTGCCACCTTCAATACAATATGATCACTAGAAAGGTCTGTATGATCTCTTCTATAAATACATCACATTCCATATGGTGTTAGAAGGCCAAAATGGGAAGAAATTCAATGGTACAATTATGGTCTCTTTTTCCCTTGGTAATTATTTTCAGGTAGAAACAATAGGATAGCATCTATCTTTCTTGAAGATTCTTTATCAAAAGGGGATCAATATCCTCTATCTTCAATCGAATAAGGGGTGCAGAAGGTTGCTATGCATTGATTTGGTATAGAAATTGAGTGCTATACCCAAATGATGCAGAGAAAATTTTGCACCCTCGATTCTAGTGAAGAGAGAAATGCCATTGATACCCTTTTGATAAATAGGCTTGATACCACTTCTACCATTCTTTAAAAGATTGGTTTTAAAGTTAAAACTAAACTATAGATGTCTCTGTGAGTTACGTAGGCAAGGCCATCTATGATGAGCCCCCAAGGCATTAGGTCTTGCCCTTAGGTCTTGTACTTTTGAGTTCTTCCTTGATCTTGCCACCCCTTACCAATATTTTACATATTTTTCATCTCTTTATGAAACTAGTTTTAAATACCTTATGATTGATTTATCTAAGTTATTGATGTAGCTTATCTTACGATCTTGTATGTACTAAAGTATGAATTTTATATCATGCATCTAGTTATGTAGCCCTATATACAGGTGGAGGAAATAGAGAGGCAAGGAGAATATGATACATAGGCAAGAAAGCAAAATTCAGGTATGCAGTTGCAAGTCATGTTGGTTATTTGAACATCATAATAAGCTTTATAGTTTCATTTTCTAGATGCGTAAGTCAGAGGGGGCTTACAATAATAAATAATGTAATGTTGTAATTTATTTTTTGTTATTGGATCAATGTATTTTGCCCACTTATTTATTATGTTGGCATACTTATTCATTATTTTCATTATTGTTACTTTGTTTTAGGTCTTCTCAATGTTGACTACTAATCATTGGTTTCTCTTTCTCCCTTGGGAACACTTATCAAGTAGAAATAGTAGGATACCATCTATCTTTCTTGAATTCTCTTTATCAAAATGGGATCAATGTCCTTTATCTTCAATCAAATAAGGGCTGTAGAAGGTTGCTTTGCATCTATTGGGTAAGGAAATTGAGTGGTATACCCAAACAATGCAAAGCATCTTCTGCACCCTCAATTTTAGTGAAGAGAGAAATGCCATTGATACCCTTTGGATAAAGAAGCTTCAGAACATAAATATGATATCCTACCATTACTACTTGATAAGCATTTCCAAGAGATCATAGATGCTCTATCTTACCACAGAGATGTATGTGTTCCTTATCATAGCCTTAACACAATCTCAATCTTATGAGGTTGTAGTGGATCCAATTGATCTAGATTGACCAATAACAACTTCCACTTTCTACATTGAAAAAGTACCATATCTCTCTCTTCAAGGGTGGGTTATTAATTACTACCATGTCATGTTGTATTTATTTGTATGTATCTCTAATTGTTTATTGTCTACTATGCAATCTTTAGCATATGTATCATGTGACTTATGTGTCATCTACATTTATTGCTTTCATTTTACTTTCTTTAGCTATTTTATTTTTAACATCTGGTGTACAATATTCTAAATTGCTCAAAGTTTGACATGTTTATATGGATCCAAATTATAAATAAGAAACTTAAATGGGTTTAAAAGTTTTGCCATTCTTTAAAAGACTGATTTTAAAGTTAAACCTGAACTACGATGTCTCTACGAGTTACGTAGGAAAGTCCATCTATGATGAGCCCCCGAGGAATTAGGTCTTGCTCTTAGGTCTTGTACTTTTGAGTTCTTCCTTGATCTTTCCACCCCTTACCAATATTTTACATATTTTTCATCTCTTTATGAAACTAGTTTTAAATACCTTATGATTGATTTAGCTAAGTTATTGATGTAGCTTATCTTATGATCTTGTATGTAATAAAATATGAATTTTATATCATGCATCTAGTTGTGTAGCCGTATATACAGGTGCAGGAAATAAAGAGGTAAGGAGAATATGATACACAAACAAGAAAGCGAAATTTAAGTATGCAGTTGCAAGTCATGTTGGTTATTTGAACATCTTAATAAGCTTTATAGCTTCATTTTATAGATGCATAAGTCAGAGGGGGCTTACAATAATAAATCATGTAATAATATATTAATGCAAAGTAACACCTGAAGATAAATATCTAGACCAATCACTGACTAGGATGTCATTGGTGATTACTCTGGATATTTATCTTCAAGTGTTTTTTTAACATTCCATATTGGTCAAAATTTTGACACACTTTGGTTGAAACCCTCACCAAGACTAGTCTACATATCAACCATTTTGTGTCAAAATTTAGCGTCATGGGTTTGGCATCTTGGTCGGATGGGCCAAACATTTCAACCACCATTGGTCAAACGTTCAACACATAAACTTGGCAATTGCAAAAGTCAATTTTGACCAATATTGGCATATAAAATTTGACCTTAACAATGATGTGTTGAAATTTTGACTAAAAAAATAGTGACAAGACCATTTGTCGATCATTCCACCAATCTTGGTAGAAAATTCAACCAATTGTTTGTCAAAAACATCTGCCAATTCTACTAGTGTAGAGCTAAAACAAGATGCACCCAAGAGGCTTATTTTATTTTCTCTCTTATGGAGGTGTGAATGTGCTCTCTCAAACACAATATCAAGACTTCTCCAAGTGAAAAATGATTAAGATTGATTCAAAATGCAATAATGATGGATGAGAGAAGTATTCAAGAACTAGTATGGAGCAACTATTCTCAAACTTCTCAAAATGATAAAGCTACTATGAAATTGAAATGCAAAGAAAGAAGGAATCTATGATTGATTTTACAAAATGATCCTAGCATGTAACATCTAAATGATTTAAGCTTAAAAGAAATGATAATCCTAGCACTATTCTAGCATAATAAAAATAGCAAAGATGAGAGATGATAATGCAAGAGAGGAAGGCCTCTTTTATAAAATTGAAAAGGAAATGGACGGTTGAGATTAAGAGGTCACTAGTAAAAAAATAACAATATGTGACCAAATAAACTACCAAAAATTGTAGATAAATGACCAAATTTGTTCTCGTGACTAGTGGTAGTTTATTGCCAGTCATTTATCTCCTGACCAAATTTATGACTAAACTATTTTATTCATTTATTTGGTCATTCATCTGGTCATATATATAGTCATTTATTTGGTCATTTAGTATTTTATTTGGTCATTTGGTAGTTTATTTAAGACAATATTAAAGACAATTTTTTAATAGATTGCCTTAATTCGAGACAAAATAAAAGTTGTGTAGTCTTAAAAATTGTCTCTAAAAGAGTGTCTTAAATAATTGTCTTAAAGTTTTCTTAAACTATTGTCTTAAAAAGTTTCTCTATAAGAGGGTGTGGTGGAATTGAACCACCACCCTCCTTGTGAAGTAGACACTCTTCCATTGAGCTAGCACCCTTTAAAAACAATTGATACCCTTCAAAATCTAGGGTCTTAAAACATCCTTTGGTTTATAGTAAATTTTAAGATTAGATACTAGTTAAGAACATTTTTGGTGAAGACAAATAGATGGTTCTAATTCTAGGAGATTTCTCTACCATAGGACCTGTTGTAAGCTTGGACATTATTTCAATGAAAAGCTGAATTGAAGCATAAAAATATTGTGCATGAGACTTTGGTGCACATATACACACATTTATACATTCTTTGAATGTTCATCTATTACTTGTAAAAGATAAATTAAAAAAAAAAAAAATCTTCTTAAATAAATCTAAACTAACCATTTTTGTAAATTTACAATAATTTTAAATTTTGTTGGGTATTTTATACAAAACTAACAAATAATACAGGTAGCATAGAATTACTTGACATATATTCATGGTAGAGTTTTCAATCATTAGAAATTGTATAAAAAGACCTCATAGACTCGTGATCTCTACACTATGTATCTTGAAAATGACCTTTGTTGATTTGAATTTCATCTATGTTGATTCTACTCATTTCTCACCTTAGCATAAGAATCACATAGAGTAACAATTTAGCTGGAAATTATCTTATCTACAATTGAATCTTGTTCAACTAAGAACTATACCATCAAACAAGAAATTGCAACTAAAGCATATAGGAAGTTGTTAAATGCCCATTAATCAATAGGAAAAGCTAACTAGAGTGCAAAGTGTAAAATCATTCAAAAACATTAGATAATCAATACAAATTCATCCCATAATCTTTGTGAATAAAATCATCAACACAAAAATATGGCATGCATGGAAAATATCCTACCGATCCTTTCAATCTGAGATTTGTCACCAATTTTAGCCTTAGCAAAGTTAGGAGTTTAATATGCCTCTAGTATCACTTCTCTTAACTTAGAATTTATATCAGATAACCAATCATCTAGTTCACTTGGATTCTAAGTTAGAAAAAGAAAAAGAAAAAAATGAGATGTATAAAACTCTTACTGCCTTTTGTGTATTATAAATATTTCTCAAATAATTGCAATCTAATAAGATATTAACATCTAATAGAAATAGCTTATCAAACAAGCTAACCTCTACTTTAAAGGGATCCACTCTAGGAGATGCTTTTGTGACCCAGTGGAGAACACATTGCATTGCATTGGATGGTAATTGTTTATCAAAATATTCATTAAAGGCAAAAAAAAAAAGAATAAACATAAAACAAAAGATCACATTTAGTACGATATATCTCAACCAACAATGTACAAGTCCTGAGATCCAACATCTAAGAAAAGGTATATCATGTGAATTGACTGAGAAGGGAAGAATCGACAATGGCCTCAAGATATATCATGCTGAATTTTGGATTTAGAGCACCTCAACCTAAAAAGAACAAGTTCCAAGATACACCATCTGCACCAAGGTACATCCATAGTGTGACTAAAAAGGCTACAGTTAGACATAGTCTCAAAATGTAAAATAGACATATATGATATCATTGATATGGCTTACTTGAATACTTTTAAACTACCAATTAGCATTTAATATTTATCTTTGGCATTTGGTATTGATCACTGATCAAGTATCATACTAAGAAATCATTGAGTTTTACAATTCTGTATATTTCTCTTTTTTTTTGTATATATAATACATACACACACACACACACACACACACACACACACACACACACACACACACACACACACACACACACACATGTGCCCATACTCACCAAAACCGCTAAAACAAATCCACACACCCATGTTCCCATAAGCACACAAACTCCTAAAAAAAAATTTCACACACCCATGTACCCAATCCGCATACCTACTTTATCCTCTTTTTACAGACTTAGAATATCCTAAACAACAACATACATCCTCAATGCCTGTGAGTTCTGCGACTTGGGAAGCCACATTGTAAAAATAAACATAATCTTTAAAATCTTAAATTATTGTAATCAAGTGTATACTATCTCTATTAAATTATCCTGTATTGAATATATCAAAAAGTTAACGCAACTCTTTCTGATACTTTCTATCTCTGGGTTATGGGACTCAATAAATATAATCTCTAAAATCTAATGTATTGTAATCACTTGCATTCTACCTCAATTAACTTGTATTGAATATATCAAGTCAATGCAATTTTTTCCAATCCTTGCTTTGTAGTTTAAATGATGAGACTAAATCTGTAATCTTAATGTCTTGTAATCAGGTGCATCCTACCTACCATTTTTCATTTATCCTTTCTTCTATTTCAATGCAACTTTTTTTGCTATTCCAAATCAAAGTCATGAAAGTAAAAAGAAGAGATAAATAGAGGGTGGGAACTTATATGGAACCTTTTGAAAATGTAAACAACATAAAACTACTTTGCAATATCCTTCTTTAAGTTCAGGATTTGATTGTAATGGTTCAAAATCTGTACAAACAAAATAAACATGTCCACATATTACACCAACCCAAAAATATTATTACATCAAAAGTGATCTAATTATTCATTCTCTTCCAAAAAAATTGAAGCACATTAACAGGGGTTTCTTATGCTACAGGGACACATGAATTTGATAGCATGAAGTAAATTCTCAAGTATTACCCACTAGAATATTGCATTTTTTATCACTAACTTGACGTTAAATGCACTTATTATAGGGCACAAATGGATGTTTATACAACTTTTTGTAGTGCACTAAAATAAGGCAACATTTGACAAACATATTGGAAACTATAAATTCAAATTAGAATTCCATAAGGGTATAATGATACATGCAAACATAATATATAATCAATAGCTTCTGTCAACTTCTTCTTCAACACAAATTTTTTACAACCATGCAGTTGTTGAGACAGGGTCTCTTTCACTGCATTAACATAGACATGCACTTCTCATCACCTTCTTTCTTTAACACCAAGCCAAATGCTATTAAAGTAATAGTCTATCGGGTTATTAATTAAATCATTATGATCTAATTACTAACTCACCTATTCACTCTAGTTGCTTAAGCTAACCTTAGGTTTTCCCTTTTAGGGTTTCGTGATTCCTTTTATAAGGATTCACCTCTTAGTTTTCATTACGGAGTTTTTTCATCATCACATTGTAATCTAGAAACATATCATTAATATATTATTTTCTTGAGCACATGACGTCTCCTCTGGCTTTTTGGCTGCCATAGTTTCTTTCTATCTTCTGTCTTTTGCTTCTTCCTTGTAACAGTCATGCATGCAGGTGTTCTTGGGAGATTAGCTTTCAGCCTAATCTTAACATGGTATCAGAGCTTGCTTGCTGCTCTCTGTTTGAGTTTTGTTGAAGCGCACCAGACACAGAAGGTTTCCAAGGGTTTCAGAGGTTTTTTATGTATTTTTTGTTTTGGGTTTTGTTTCTAGTCTTTTTGAGCTCAAATGGACATCTCCATTGAGCTCAGAGCACCTAAAAACCCCAGAATACATATAAAACTGGACATTTGGACTCTGGAGGCAAAAAAAATTTGGTTTCCAGTGCCGTATGGGCATGGAAACCAAGAAAAAATAATAATAATAATAAAAAATATTTTTTATGGTTTTTTAGCACGCGTAGTGTAAATTTGTTTTAGCAGTCGTCGTGCCACCGCAGGGCCACCGACGCTCAACCGCCACCGGTAGCTCCTCCGGCGCCCCTGCCCGCTCCGTGCCCCCAGCCGCTCTACCTCCCGCGGTCCCTGCCACCTCCCGGCCCTCTTCCGGCCTACTCCGCGGCCCCCGCCACCCCACCAGCACCCGTCGCTGCCCCTGCAGCCCACTCCATGGCCCGCGCCACCCCGCCAGCCCCCTGCACCACCCCGCTTCGGCGTCTGCACCGCTCTGCCGGTGGTCACCGCTTGGCCGGTGGCGCTACTTTTTTAAAACCCCCGTAGGCATATATTACTTGCCATAGGTCATATGGCAGACCAGGGGCTGCAGCCCAGCCCCCTGAGTGCGCCATGCACCCGGGGGCCCACTTTTTTTAGCCCCAGGGGCTTCTTTCCTCTTTTTTGGAGCACTTTTGACCCCCCGGGACTATTTTCGCTCTATCTTGAGCATATGGGGGTCTTTTTCTGACTTCCATATACCATCGGAAAGCTCTTTCCAAGATCTTTTTGATGATGGAGGTTAGGTTTTTGGGTTCTGCCATTTTGATAGATTTTTTTTCTGTTAAAGTTTGATGTTTATTTTTGCCTTCCGGGAGTCATATCTGGCTCATCCGGACTCCATTTTTGGAAAACCAGATATCGTCGGAAATCTAGTTCAGTGAACTATTCAGTTGCAAGGGTATTTTTTCCAGATTTTGCTCCAGATTTTCTCTCCTTCGAGTTTGGCAGTTTATGCACTCTGGTGGATTGCTTGGTTCTATAGGTCTTGGGATCTCTTCTTCTGATTTTCTAGCTCACTCTTCTTTCTGACTTCTGAGCTTGTTGTATCTCTACTGATGCATTTTTGTTCTATAAATGCACTGAGATAAAGTGCCTTCTTCTACATTTATGGGATCTTGTACACCTTGTGTGTTTTTGTACTCGCACTCTGTTATAAAGTGCCATGGGGGGTTATGATGATTATGCCATTTTAGGTGCATCCACCTTTGTCAAGTGAGCGTACCTTCCACAACATTAGCCCATGCTGTGTGTTGGTGACATCGCCCTTTTTTCCTGTGTCTGTACTTCTATTGCACTGTTGGTGTTCCTATTTCTTCTTCTGTAGATGTTTCTGGCATTGCATTTTAGTGTTCCTGTCACCTCTCCCTGTTTAGCATTATGGGGGGCTTCACCTATTGGTTCTATTGCTTCCTGGTTCGATTGATAAACTCTTCAGACATTGTCTTCTCTACCTAGTCATGCACTTTAGTGGGGGTTCCAGCAGTCTCTTCTGACAGAGTTTACAGCTACATGCTTCGGAGATGCTTCTTGCTCATTCTTGTTCCTTTCTCTAGGACATCTTTTCCCTAGATTGAAGGCTTAGTTTCCTTCATCTAGTTTATTTCTTGTTTTGGGTACCTGATCAGGCCTTGTTGTTGGGACCCATCTTTCCTTCTTTCTACAGTAGTTTCCTAGGTTTTTCTTCTCCCTAAGCTTATCTTAAGGGGGGGTGTTAGAGTAATAGTCTATCAGGTTATTAATTAAATCATTATGATCTAATTACTAATTCACCTATTCACTCTAGTTGCTTAAGCTAACCTTAGGTTTTCCCTTTTAGGGTTTCATGATTCCTTTTATAAGGATTCAACTCTTAGTTTTCATTACGGAGTTTTTTCATCATCACATTGTAATCTAGAAACATATCATTAATATATTGTTTTCTTGAGCACATGATGTCTCCTCTCGCTTTTTGGCCGCCATAGTTTCTTTCTGTCTTCTGTCTTTTGCTTCTTCCTTGTAACAGTCATGCATGCAGGTGTTCTTGGGAGATTAGCTTTCAGCCTAATCTAACAAATGCCATATTGAATAAATCTTCCTCATGTGTAATCAGGTATAAAAGTAAGGAATATAATCTCATTAACTACTTTAGAAAGTATAGAAAAATGAATTTAAACATATACATAAAGGTATCGATGGAAAAAGTGCAATCAACTACGAATAATCAATGAGCCATCCAAATGTGTGTATAAGTGCCTAAAAAAGGGAAAGGTGTGCTATGTATTTCAAGTCACTTTGAAATTTAGCATGCTGTATTTCTACAAGCTAAAGGAAAGTCCATAGTTCCAGAGTTTCATAGCAGGGGGATGCATTTGGTGGACAGAGGAGAACCGAGGACCTAAATTTGAGGATGATGTATTCTATATAGTAAGAAAAATAGTGACTGTTGGAAAGTTATTGAAAATCTACAATGGAAATAATTGTTGTTTTGTCATTGATGTCAAAACTTAATTGGTGAGACTATTTCTATCTGTTTGAGTACCATATCTATTGATTGATGAAGGAGATTTAACAAGAAGACCAAGTGGAATGGTTGTGTTATAGGAAATCACAAGGATACTTTATCAGTTGGCACATTGGTAAAGTAATGTGTTGTTTATCTTTTGACGATAGTTTACTGAGAACAGTTTGTGCCGAGCAAGTTTGTGTTGACCGAGCACCATTGTATGCTGAGCATAATTTCTAGTGTCGATCGAGCATCAGTAAATTGCCAAGGAAAACACAGTTTTGGCCGAGCAACAGTATTTTGGTAATTGTTGAGATTTGAGATCTTTGGCCAACATAGTTGATTTTATTGGGATATGTAAAGTTAATTAAGGATAAACATGATTGATCCACACTATTTAAATTCACGGGTAACCACAATTAATGCATGGATCAAAGATTTAATTAGTGATTGATTTGGAGAAATAAATTAAATGTAATGATGGAAAGATCTATTGGATCTGACCTAACCTAAGATCTATGATCTTGATTAAGTGACAAAGATTAATTTTTCCTAGATGAAGAGGTATATGATAAACTAAAGGGGTTATTCATGAAGTATGTATGCATGCAAGAGGATTACATAGTTAATTGACTGATTGGCATGATCTAAGAAGAGAAGGCTGAGTAAAGAAGTAGAGAGTTGCATAAGTGATTTCTTGACGGATTTCCAAGCAGATCTGGAGATTGAAATAAGAATGGAGGCCACTCAATGAATTAGCATTAGAGCTGAATTGGATCTAGATTCGCAAAGTAAGTTGTATGTATCAGATCACACCTACTAATTACTTTCTAACCATTGTATCAGTCAAAAATCCTTTAACCAGGTTGACCTAATAGTCATTGTATAAATCCTTTTAGCAAGGTGACATTCAGGTGGAATATTCTAATTCCTCTAACAAGGCCACTCTTGACAGGGTGATTAAATCCTTTAACCAGGTCACATTTAGTAATGTGTTTTGTAAACTTTAATAGGGTTGGCTCCTAACAGAGCTCACTTTAGAAGAGTGAAAACTTGATAGCATGTTATTGGTGGTTTCTCCCATATTGGGGTTCCATGTTAAATACTAGTGTCAACTTGTGTGATTATGTATGTTGTATTTTACTGTTAAGTTTCTCTAAGTTGATTACATCTACATAGTAAACTGTATATGTATGTTGTTATTTTATATTATTGCTTCCAAGAAGTTCTGAGTTGTTCAAATTGATATAAAGTTTAAATGGGAACATCTAGACCTGAGGATAATTGATTCACCCCCCGTCTCTCAGTTATTTTGAATTCATTCTAACAATTGGTATCAGAGCTATGGTCTCTTGAAAATAGTTTGAAGGTACTTGGAGAAAAAGATCAAGATGTATAAAAAGGAGGTACCAAAGTTGAACAAAGAGAATTTCCCTGCATGGCAGAGTTTTATGAAATTGAATCTGGCTGGTATTGGTGATGTTGATAAGCACTATGTTGAACATGATTATGTAGCCCCCACTGCACCTGCCACAGCTGCATAGTTAAGAGAAAAGTAGGAGCACAATCAAGAAATGTTGGAGATGGCATCATCTCTGAACTATCATGAGTTTGAAGACATAAAGAATTGTACAATTGCAAAGAAAATGTGGGATGTCCTTGCAACTATCTATGGAGGTGATACAAATGTACTAAGAGCCAAATTTGAAAGCTTAAAAGGTAAGTTTTATGAAATGAAAATGCAAGAAGGAGAAAATATCGTTCAATATTATGGTAGGATAAAGGAAGTTGTAAATGCTATTAGAGGAGCTAAAGGAACCATTGATGATAACACCATTATTAGCAAGGTACTAAGAACACTTCTTCCTGTATATGCTATTACAGTCTCTACAAGTCAAGAGTTAAGATTTACTCCTAACAATAATTTTACTTTGGAAGGTCTAGTAGGTAGACTTACTGCATTTGAAATGTCAAATTTTGACAACTACACTCCACAAGCTATTGAATCTACATTAAAATCCTGGTTGGTCCTTAAGAAATCAAAGAAAGGAAAGAAATGTGTGAACAGTGACAATGATAGTGACACTACCGATGATGATCTAGAAGAACTTGAAGCACTTATGGAAATAAGACTTCCTATCATTTATTTTTCATGTAACAAGGTTGGTCATACTGCTGCTAGATGTCCTGATAAGAATGACAAAGATGAAAGAAGAGAAAAAAAGTACAAAGAAAGAAAGGACTACCAAGAATTCAGAAAGTATAAGGATTACGAAGATAAAGATAAGAAATCTTGTTGTATAGCTGAAGAAGCTTCTGACAATGATTCTGAAAAATCTGATGAAAATGATATAGAAGTTGTGTATGTTGCTATGAAAGATGATTCCAATGATGATGAGAAAACTGTATTAATTTATTATATAAGTAAAGGTGATCATTGGATTATTGACAGTGGTTATTCACATCACATGACTGGTGATAAAGATAAATTTGAGACCATAGATCAGTGTAATGGTGGTTATGTTAAATTTGGTAATGATGCACCATGTCTTGTTAAAGGGAAAGGATCAATTAACTTGACTGACAAGATCAAATGTGACAATGTATATTGGGTTGATGATATTAACTATAATTTATTGAGTGTTGCATAGCTGAATACTTATGGTTATAGAGTTGAATTCCATCACAAGAAGGCAAAGATCTATGATGCCACTAGAGAACTAGTGGGAAGTGGTGAGAAAAAAAAGGTAACTTGTTTTATCTAGATTTAACTGATGATACATGCTTGTTTGCACAATATAATGATGTTTGGTTATGGCATAAAAGGTTGTTTCATGTAAACTTTGATAACTTGGTAAACATAGGAAAATTGAGAAAGGTTAGAGGGCTGCCTAAGTTAAAGAAACCTGAAAATGCAATGTGTAAGCAATGTCAATTGGGAAAAATGACTAAATCTAGTTTCAAGAGCAAGACTCATACTTCTAAGGAATTACTGGAATTAGTTCATAATGACCTTTGTGGTCCCATTGGTGAGAAAATTTACTGTGGAGATAGATATTTCATTCTATTTGTTGATGATTACTTAAGAATGATGACTGTTATATTTCTTAAAGAAAAATTTGATGCATTCCAGTTATTTAAGTGGTACTTGGAAAAATTTGAAAAGGAGACAGGTAAAAGTATGAAATGTTTGAGATCTGATACTGGAGGTGAGTTTATTTCTAATGAGTTTAACAAGTTCTACAATGACCGGGGGATAAAAAGATAGATGTCCGCACCTAGAACACCACCACAAAATAGTATTGTTGAGAGAAGAAATAGATCTATCATGGACTGTGCTAGAACACTAATGATGGAGAAAAATGTTGCACAAAAATATTGGAGAGAAGATATAAGTACAACAGTCTATACCCTGAATAGAGTACAAGTCAAGAAATGTACTACTGCTACACCTTATGAGATTTGGTATTTATATGCACCTAATGTAAAATATTTCAAAGTTTTTGGAAGCAAATGTTTCATACTGAAGGATAACATAAATAGAAAACTTGATGCTAAAGGTGAGGAAGGCATATTTCTTAGTTATTCAACTAAGAGTAAAGCATATAAGTGTTTGAATTCTAACACTAACAAAATTTTGGAAAGTGCAAATGTTAGAATTGATGAGTATGCAGAAAGAAATGAAGTTGAAAGCACACATGAACCTGAGAGTTACAAATCATTCATCTATATGGATGAGGAAGATTCTAATACATTACCTGAACTTGAGAATGAGATTGCCGAGCAACAACTAGCACCTACCGAGTCACAGAATGAGGATGTCAGGCAACAAGAGGTAATTTCTGAGCTATCTGAAGGAGATGTCGAGTCACAAAATTAACCTGAATTAAACGTGAATGATCAAACTGAAGCAGAAAAGAACCTACTCTAGAAAAGTATGTAAGGAGGCATCACAAATCTAATCAAATCATAGGATAAAAGGATACTATAGTTATGACAAGAGACAAGTTGAGAGATGGTACATGCTTTCTATGTGATTTTGAGCCTAAAATAGTAAAAGATGCCTTAGACAATGAAGATTGGATACAATTCATGAATGAAGAAATTGAACAAATTAAGAAGAATAAGAATTGGACACTTGTACCTAGGCCCAATGATAAAAATGTAACTGGTACTAAGTGGGTATTCAGAAATAATCTAAATGAACATGGAGAGGTAACACAAAACAAATCTAGAATGACATGAAAAGGTTATGCACAAGAGGAAGGAATTGATTATGGAGAAACATTCACCCCAGTTGCAAGATTGGAAGGAGTAAGAACATTACTTGCATATGCAGCCTACAGAGGTTTTAAAGTTTATCACATGGATGTGAAGTCAACATTCCTAAATGGAATATTAAAAGAAGAAGTGTACATTGAACAAGCTGATGGATTTTTAGACCCAAGTAAGAGGAACATGGTTTGCAGATTACACAAAGCACTATATGGATTGAAGCAAGAACCAAGAGCATGGTATGAGAGATTGCACAATTATTTGGTAAAGATTGGATTTGCAAGAACCAATGACAACAACAATATGTATATGAAGATAGAGCAATGTAAAGGTACTTTATTGGCTGAAATTTTCGTTGATGACATTATATTTAGTGGACAAGATGTGTTATGCCAAGCATTTGCAAAAGAGATGCAAACTGAATTTGAAATGTCTATGTTTGGTAAGATAAAAAATTTTGTTGGCTTACAAATATATCAGATGAAGAATGGTATCTATATTACTCAATAAAAATATGTCAAGGAGATACTAAATTTTTTTGGAATGGAAGATTCAAAACCAGTGAGTACACCCATGGCTACAAGATAGAAGTTAACAAAGGTTGATGATACAAAAGGAGTGAATCAAACCCTTTACAGATCAATGATTTGAAAGTTGCAATATGTTGTGCACAAAAGACTTGATATTGCACTGGCTATTGGTATTGTTGCAATATTTTCTGCCAATCCCAAAGAAACACATATGATGGTAGTAAAAAGAATTCTGAGATATTTGAAAGGAACAGATGAATATGGTCTGCACTACAAAAGGAATGATAAGTTTGAGCTTAGAGTCTATACTGATTCTAATTGGGCTAGAAATGTGGATGACAGGAAAAGCACCATAGGTGGAGCATTTCTTCTGGGAAAAATATTAGTTTCATGGACAAGCAAGAAATAGAATTGCACCTCACAATCTACAGCTGAAGCCGAGTATGTGGCAGCAATAGTTAATTGTTCTAATATTGTGTGGTTGAAGATACTACTAAAAGGTATGAAAGAGGAGATCATAGAACCAGTTGTCATATATTGTGATAACACGAGTTCCATTAATATTTCTAAGAATCCTATGATGCACTCTAAGACAAAGCATATAGCTATCAAGTATCATTACTTGAGAGAGATAGTTTAGAAAAAGGAAGTGAGACTGGAATATGTGAATACTAAAGAACATTTAGAAGACATATTTATAAAGGCACTACATAAGGATTCTCATGAGTATTTGCAAGGTAAATTAGGGGTGACTCCCCTAACTAAGGCTAATTAGTTCATAATGGTACTGTTGCATCAAATGTTATATTCAGAATATTTTACACATTGATGCACAGGCAGTCACACTTTAGGATGTTGCCTAAAGCTGTAAAAGTAAGACTTGAATAGAAAAGAGGATTAGTCATAAGAAATATGACATAAACAACATGATACATAGCTTAGAATAGAAGAATCTGCATGATGAAGATGCCAACATCTTTGGCATTGTTGTCAAAGAGGGAGAAGTTTACTGAAATTTTGGAGAGTTTACTATACTTAAAGATAGAGGGAGAAGTTTACTGAAAGAGGAAGAGATTACTAAAAAAGAGATTGTTATCAAAGAGGGAGAGATTAATGAAAGAGGGTGTCTACAGATGAACAGACATAGAAAGATTTTAGTTTGATAACAGAAACAGAGGGAGAAAAGTTTTACAAGATGAGAATCAGAATAAAGCTAAAGACATTAATGAAAATTTGTTCATATCAAGGAACACATGCAGACTTTTTGGATTGTATGGTAACTATGGTTGGAAAATTATTGTTTTATTGTTTAGTGTTGCCATCAATGCCAAAGAGGGAGATTGTTGGAAAGATTTTTGAAAAGCTACAATGGAAATAATTGTTGTTTTGTCATTGATGTCAAACCTTAATTGGTGAGACTATTTATATTTGTTTGAGTACCATATATATTGATTGATGAAGGAGATTTAACAAGAAGACCAAGTGGAATGGTTGAGTTATAGGAAATCACAAGGGTACTTGATCAGTTGGCACATTGGCAAAGTAATGTTTTGTTTATCTTTTGATGATAGTTTACTGAGAATAGTTTGTGTTGAGCAAGTTTGTGTTGACCGAGAACCAGTGTATGCTGAGCATAATTTATAGTGTCAACCAAGCGTCAATAAATTGCCGAGGAAAACACAGTGTTGGCCGAGCAGCAGTATTTTGGTAATTGTTGAGATTTGAGATCTCTGGCCGACATAGTTGATTTTATTGGGATACTTAAAGTTAATTAAGGATAAGCACGATTGATCCACACGATTTAAATGCACAGGAAACCACAATTAATGCATGGATCAAAGATTTAATTAGTGATTGATTTGGAGAAATAAATTAAATGTAATGATGGAAAGATCCATTGGATCTGACCTAAAATAAGATCTATGATCTTGATTAAGCGACAAAGATTTATTTTGCCTAGATGAAGAGGTATATGATAACCTAAAGGGGTTATTTATGAAGTATGTATGCATGCAAGAGGATTGCATAGTTAATTGACTGATTGGCATGATCTAAGTAGAGAAGGTTGAGCAAAGAAGCAGAGAGTTGCATAAGTGATTGCTTGACGGATTTCCAAGCAGATTTGGAGATTGAAATAAGAATAGAGGCCACTCAGTGAATTAGCATTAGAGCTGAATTGGATCTAGATTTGCAAAGTAAGTTGTATGTATCAGATCACACATGTTGATTACTTTCTAACCATTGTATCAGTCAAAAATCCTTTAACCAGGTTGACCTAATAGTCATTGTATAAATCCTTTTAGCAAGGTGACATTCAGGTGGAATGTTCTAAGTCCTCTAACAAGGCCACTCCTGACAGGGTGATTAAATCCTTTAACCAGGTCACATTTAGCAATGTATTTTATAACCTTTAATAGGGTTGGATCCTAACAGAGCTCACTTCAAAAGAGTGAAAACTTGATAGCACGTTATTGGTGGTTTTTCCCATATTGGGTTTTCACATTAAATATGGGTGTCAACTTGTGTGATTATGTATGTTGTGTTTTACTGTTAAGTTTCTACAAGCTGATTACATGTGAATAGTAAATTGCATATGTATGTTGTTATTTTATGTTAATGCTTTCGAGAAGATCTGAGTTGTTCAAATTGGTATAAAAAGTAAATGGACACATCTAGACCTCAGGATAACTGATTCATCCCCCCTCTTAGTTATTCTGAATTCATTCTAACAGTGATGTCCCTGATGGAGGTGATGGTGTTGTCGGGTATTTTTTCCCCCTAGTCCCCATATACCAGAAAGATCCCCATCCTTTTTGTTACCTATGTGCATCAAGCTATCTCTAGTGATTCATTCTATTTCAATGTTAACATATGATTTTCAACAACTCTTGGAGGAAAATACTTTCTCAAAGCCTTGCAAGTGTGAGTGCAATTGCTTTTTCTTGGTGTGTAGGTGCCCCCACATTTCTATTTTTTAACTGTACTTGTGCAATTTTTGGATGCAAAAAGACTGCGAGCAATACTTTAGTTTCATTCCCTCTCAATAACTCCTAAGTGTAATGAAAGACACTTATATCAAAACTTCATAAATTGACATTCTAAAACAAAAAAAAAACATCTTACCTGAATGCTTAAGCTTAAAGTCAGACTTTGTATAGCACAATATATTAGAGTCTACAACATTTGAAAGGCTGGTCCAAATAGAAACTTGTGGTGGCTATATGCCAATTCAAACCATTATGGGTCACCACTCATTGAAAGAAACTTTGAATCAAATTTTCAAAAAAAGAACAATTCACCTTCATCAAATGCTTGAGCAATACTTTTTCCCTCCACACCACATACATATTATTCTTCCCTAAGAAATAAAGTGAACTCATATGCCATCCCTGAATGAGAGGAATTACTCTTTTTCAAGAGTTGTGTTCAAAGTTTCAAACAAAGACTCAATCGAGAGATTGGTAGAGGATACATTATGAAGCAAGTTTTAATGGAAAACAACTATTTTATAAGAAATTCTTGAGTTGTAATGTTGGGTACGGATCCCATTATTTGATCAAGTGATCCCATAACATTTGTTGATGAATTACCTTTCTTCTACATTTGATTTCGGTTGATTTAGTTTCCATTTACACGAGTTAGAAGGAAAACTGTGACTACAGATCTAAAAAGCACAATAATTGGGGTCTGTGATGAAGATGTGGCCCTAACTTACATTTTCACCATTGGAATTCGATGCCACTAGGTGAAATGTAAGTTAAGGCAATGTACTATAAGACTCCAAAGGCTCAAAGTTGGGGGAGTAGATCTTCTACTTCAAAATTGATGCCCTAGGCTAAATATTTAGTATGTATTTAGCCAGCGAGAGGGAGGAATGTGTACAACATAAATACAAAATTGAATTGGGACCAATTTGTTGATTGATTCGAAGAGTTTGAAGACTGTTTAAGACTATAAAGTGACTACATCTATCCTAGGTACCCATCTTTGGACCATTCTATTAGACCCTAGTCTAACTTGATCACTTAGGCTAGTGTGTTGTTGGGACAATTTGAAAGTGCAGGATTAGGATTTATGAAGTATTGCTCCAAATTATATCATATAAGAGAAATAAAAAAAAAAATTGTACATAAACAATAGGATAAATCATAAGGAATATGTCAAAGACAACTATCTAAGATACAAATAACTTGTCTTATAATAGTAGAAACAAATAATATACTGTAAATATCATATTGAGATACAAGAAAATGTTCCTATATCTATTTCATAAAAACAAGATGTGTAATAGTTAGAAATTAGTAGAACATACTAATATATTTTTCCTACTCTTCCACTAATGGGATAACTAAAAATCTTTATGAAGAGATTATCCTCTTGAATATAGGATAAAAGTGATTGATAGAAAATGAATATCAATGGTGAAAGCTAGAGGTAATCCAGGGTAGGTTTAAACAGGTATAATGTTTCACTCATCATCTAGTTTATTTGTTAAAGGGAATTCTTTAATTTTTAGGTTATACGACTCTCATTGAAGTAGAAACTTTGGGTGCTCTCATAGTATTAAAAATAGCTATTGTATTTGCATTAGAAATAATAGAGGTTCAATGGGGCTATCTTTTTTTAATCAATGGCTTAATGAAGAACCAATTAAATGAATTGAGATTGAACATTATCATTGATGAAGCATAGCTCTTATGTAGTCATTTCAATTTAGTTTTGGTGATTGCTATTGGGAATACAGTATGGTTCCTAATACATTTCCAATATTGGGTAAAGTCAGTGTCCCTTTCCAAATGAATAAATTTGGTGATGATCATGACAAATAGGCCTTTATACATGCATTGGAATAAGTTTCAACTCATGGGAAACAAATATATATTCCCAACTATTCATCTCCCCCAAGATTTTAGTGTGGATAAATTAATCTTAGTTTGCAAAGGGTAGTGGATTGGGATGAAAGTCTTAATTTGATCAAGCTTTTCCTCCTATCATAGTTTGAGACTATGTACATGTATATGTCCTTGTGTCACACTTTCCATTTAGACTCCAACTTCATTCCATTTATTAAAAGCATTCTCTACAAAAGTTTCATTTTTTTCTTTGCGCAGATTTTGTTGGTTGTCAAGCACCATGGAGACAGAATTTTTTGTTATTGATGTCCATATGTAACCAAAATTTGGTCAAATAAAATTGAGACTACATCAATATACAATAGAGAATTCTACAAAGATAATATCCTAGAGAGGACCACAAAGGAGAAGGAACAAAATAAAAAATTACAATACTGCTATGATTTACTAAAACATTTGGTCAAGAAACCAATACAGACAACTAGGTAGAGAGGAAAATATCCCCAAAGAGCATAAGTTGAAAACTACTAGAGAGATAGGAAATGCTTCCCATAAATATTTCTATTTGGGACTAAAAATGCAATCATCAATGTCACCATCAAACATTGTGAAAGGACCAAGACAAGATTTAATAGTGTTCATTAGGTAGCGTATAATTCCAAAAGAGTCAAGTTGGGAGATACTATTAGGAAGCAATGCATCGCCCTCAATAGCATCACACAAATATCCAACATCAATGCAACCCTTTTTGTACTAAATATGCTCGTACTATGCATTTATCCTTGTAATTATAAACTTATTGCTGAGGGAAAACCTGTCGGGGTACTTCAGTAGAAGTGATTAGTTGCAAGAAACATCATCTCACAAGTATATTTGCATCTATTAATTGAAGTAGAAGTATCCAAAGGTCATTAAGAGTTTTTATCAACATGGGGGCTCTAGTATCCCTCAAAACTCTCTCCAAACATGTGTTAAAGGTTGATATCCTACAATACATAAGTGGTGCAGGAGCACCTAGTCTAATCTCCATGTTTGTTCATTTTGGCTTTTACTTGACATTAGCCAAGTCAAGATAGGTTAGTTGAATTTTGACCTTAGGAGGTCTTAGCAATGTAGGCTAAGTGAGTTATTCATTAGGACTAAGATCACATCAATAGGCATTGTTTGTAGTTTTCACATTCTTAGGCTTAGTTGTTAGTTGATGGATTGGAGTCATGAATGTGTCCTAATCTCATAAATGAGGACATAGTGATGCCATAGGGTCTTTAATGATCTTGGCTCCTTGAAATAGAGAGGATAGAGGTCATAAAATGTAGGGAGGAGGCATAATTGAAAAGATGCCAAAAGTTGCTATTTTGTTGTCATGACAACATTTGCACTAATTGCAAATGTTGCATGCAATATGGTTACATCAGATTCTCCTTGAAACTAGGAGTGGGGAATTGACCAACAAGGATCTACAATGGTGGAAGAAGATCTAGTGTATGAGAGACTCAAATGAATAAGTTAGTTGTGGATTGTAACAAGTTAGAAGTGAAAAGAACTCAGCAAATTTTGAGTTTTCAGTAATCCCAAGCATTTTGTGTTGATAGTCACATTGGATGGATTGATAGCTTGAAAATAATGATTTTAATGTGTTCTTAGGAGGGTTAGAGGCACTTTTAATTCAGTAAGTTAGTTGATTAGAGTTAGTACATATTCATAGTTAAATTATTGTGTAACTAGGAGGTTCACTGGTCCTGTCCTATCCTGACCAGACAGTCAGTCAAGTCATGGCTCCCCCATGAAATATAACCATGGGAAACACCTAAGGGTAGATGGAAATTCTAGGGGAGTCATTAATGTACATAATTTCAGAGTTAGGAGTCTTAGAAGTGCAAGTTACTATTTTTAGATCCAAGCCCTAGGCGAGCATGCACTATCCGGTTAGAGGTTTGGAGGAGAAACAGTGATCTTTCATGAATAGGGGAAGAAGGTACTATACGATCCAAGTACATGTACAGTTAGGTTTTAATGTTAACTTGACATGCTAGGTTGGTTGAGTTCATTCCAATCAATTAGGACAATTTTGAGTGGGTTTTACATTGTGTTGCAGACTGTCCTAGTTTTTAGGCCTATTAGCCCCATAAGACCTAGTTTATAGGAACCCTATGTATGGATGACTTAGGATTTTGAGACTCACAAAATAATTTTTAAAGTGGAAAAGGGTATCTATATATGGTATTATAATTTTGAAGTCTTTGGGAAAGTTTCGCAAGAATTGGGAAAAACATACTGTTTAGGGCTACAAGGAGATAAGCCTAATTAGGCCTCTTGAAGACACAAACTTGAACTTGACTGAAAATTGAAAGGAGATTCCTCAAGATGGATTCTAGATTGGTCATATGCAATGTATAAATGGTTATGGACACCCCTACAAGTGGTTCATGAAGTTTGGAGTGGAAATTGTCACTTAGACTCTTCTAGGTGCAAGTTGGAAAGTGGAGTTTTGAACTAACTATAGGGTGTTAGTCTTTCAAAGGGTGAAGAACAAGTGGAGACTCTTAGAGGAGAATATGATTAGGACTTATTTAATGATCTAAGACTAATAAGTACCTAGAGGAGATTAGGATCCTTGAAGAAGATAAAGAAGATCTTCTTATTAGATTGTGCAAGCAAGCCCATTGGAACACTTATATCATATTGGTATGAGAGCTTGATTAAAGATCAGGCTTGTGGTGGATGTTTCAACCTACTAAATTAGTGGGAGAGAATACACCTAGAGGATTAGAAAAATACAAAGTCATGGTGACTAATTCTGAGTTAGCCAAAAAGGTGGAAGAACAAGAAGAAGACAACAAGTCGTTAAGAGAAAGGTTGTCTCAAATGGAGCAACTCTTGGGAGAAGTCCAAGACAAAGCTGAGAAGATGAAGGATAAGATTGACCAGAAAGAAGAAGAAGAAGAAGAAAGGGATAAAGGAGAGGATATAGAATAATAAGCTACAACCCTTAACCCTATCAGTGACCAAGAACCCTTCTTAAAGGCATTGAAGGCTTTGAGTGGTAAAGCTTTGGAAGGTGTGCCACTATTTAGTGGAAAAATGGATCCAGATTTAGTAGTGGATTGGATAGACAACATAGAGGACCATTTTGATTGTGATGGTATCATAGAGGCCCAAAAAGTGAATGTGGCCAAGTCAAGATTGAGAGGTTCAGCTCTCACATGGTGGAAGTTTGTTCAAACTGAAAGAGAGAAGGAAGGAAAGAGTCCTATAGCCACATGGAAGGGCATGGTGACTAAGATGAAGCAAACCTGTTTGCCTGATGATTATGAAGTGTAGCTACATAGGAGGAGACACAATCTCAGACAAAAATACTTAGATGTCCAAGACTACACTGAAGAGTTCCAAAAGTTGTGCCTACAGTCACAAGTGGTTAAAGATTAAAGCATCAAGCTAGATAGGTATATGAATGGACTTAAATGGTCTATTCAAGAAGACACGAGTCTAGTGAACTTAAAAACCATCTACCAATGCTATCAAATAGCCTTGAAGATAGAAGAAAAAGGCAAGAGGAAGCAAGAACAAAGTTCTAAAGGAAGAGGTAGAGGAAGAGATAGTAGAGGACAAAGTGGTGGATATGGTGGGAGGAGTTCAGAATCAAGGACACAAGGAGAAGTCAAATACAATGAGAAACAAGAAGAAAGTTCTAGTAGAGGTGGTAGAGGAAGGAACTCCAATTTCAGAGGTAGGAGTGGTGGACAAGGAAGAGGCAATTACTTTGCCAATATGAAATGTTACCATTGTAAACAAATGGGACACCCTGCCTATAGGTGTCCAGAGAAGAGTAGTACTTCCCAAGGAGGTAACAAGAGGACTAATCTATTCCAAGAAGACAGAAGTGTAGCTAAAAAACACCTTGAGGTGCCATTAAACTCAGAGGAATGTGAGATCCTCATGATGATGAGAACATTGATCAAGGAGCCAATCAAGGAGGAGCCAAGCCAAAGGAGGTCTTTGTTTAGAATCAAATGTAAGGTGATGGGTAAAGTATGTAGGGTTATCATAGACTTAGGGTCTACTGATAATATTGTATTAGAGGAAGAAGTCAGCAAGTTAGGTATGACAAGGATACCTCATACTCATCCTTACAAGGTAACATGGCTCAATAAGGGACACCATGTCTTAGTGAATGAGCAAGCATGGGTGGATTTCTCTATAGGGAGATATAAGGACAAGGTACTATGTGATGTACCACCCATGGATGCATGTCACTTTCTCCTAGGCAAGCCATGGAAATTTGACTTCCAAGCTATCCATGATGGAGTGAAGAACTCCTATACCTTCAAGAAGGATAACATGAATTTTGAAATTCAGTCATTGTTAGAAGATGTAGAAGTGAAGCAAACTAGTCATAATGTACTAATGGTGAGTGAGAAAGAGTTCTTGGAAGCCATAGAGGAAGGAGAAGGAGTTGGTTTTTCACTAATGTTGAAGCCCAAGGAAGAGGAAGATAAAATAGTGAAGAGGACAGAGCTGCCACAAGAGATACAAGAAATGTTGTAGAAGTATGAAGGTATAGTAAGTGATGGAAAACCGTCAACCTTACCCCCTACAAGACCCATAAGCCATAAGATTGACCTTATCCCTGGAGATACCCTACCAAATAAGGAAGCCTACAAGATGAACCCTCAACAGAATGAGGAAATAGATAGGCAAATTCAAGAGTTACTAGAACAAGGTCTTATAAGGAAGAGTATTAGTCCTTGTGCTGTACCCACAGTCCTAGCCCCTAAGAAAGGAGGTACTTGGAGATTATGTACTAACTCTAGAGCCATAAATAGGATCACTATTAGATATAGGTTCCCTATCCCTAGGATAGAAGACTTGATGGATTGTTTAGGAGATGCAAGGTACTTCACCAAGATAGATTTAAAAAGTGGCTATCACCAGATAAGGGTGAATGAAGGAGATGAGTGGAAGACAACCTTCAAGACCAATGAAGGGCTGTATGAATGGATAGTCATGCCACTTGGATTATCAAATGCTCCATCAAATTTTATGAGGTTGATGAATGAAGTACTTAAAGACCACATTGGCAAGTTTGTAGTGGTATACTTGGATGATATACTCATCTTTAGTAAGACAAGAGAGGAACACATCAAGCATGTGGAATTAGTAATTAAGAGGCTACATGAATAGAAGTTAATGATTAACTTGGAGAAATGTGAGTTCATCAAAATAGAGCTAGTGTACCTAGGATTTGTTCTATCTCATGGTAATATGAAAATGGACAAGAGTAAGGTAGAAGCCATTATGAATTGGCCCACTCCAAGGAGTGCAATAGAGGTAAGGAGTTTTCATGGCCTTGCTTAGTATTATAGGAAGTTCATAAGGAAATTTAGTGCTATTTTTTCTCTTATGTTTGACACAATCAAAGGAGGAATGAAGACTAAGTTCATATGGAATGAACAAGCCACTAAAAACTTTGAATTGTTGAAAGAAAATATTGCTACCCAACTAGTGTTAGTCTTGCCAAGCTTTGAGAAGCTTTTCACAATTGAATGTGATGCAAGAACATAGCTAT
Organism: Thuja plicata; assembly: GCA_018584345.1. Classification (NCBI taxonomy): domain Eukaryota; kingdom Viridiplantae; phylum Streptophyta; class Pinopsida; order Cupressales; family Cupressaceae; genus Thuja; species Thuja plicata. The sequence continues at coordinate 1,465,539 of MU223519.1, read as the reverse complement.
TAGGGCTGTCCTAAGCCAAGAGGGTAGGCAAATAGCATTTCACTCTGAGAAGTTGAGTGAAGAAAAGAAGAAGTATTCTTCTTAAAACCTTGAGTTGTATGCATTGGTTCAAGCCTTGAGAAAGTAGAGGAACTACTTGTTGCCCAAGGAGTTTATTGTTTATTCAGATAATCAAGCCTTAAGTTTTCTAAATTCTCAAGAGAAGTTGAGCCACAAGCACATGAAGTGGGTTGAGTACCTACAAGCTTACACCTTTAACATCAAACATAGTAAAGGTGTCCTCAATAAAGTTGTTGATGCATTGTCAAGAAGAATTCTTACCATCCAAGAGATTCAGTTGAAGAGAATGGGAATAGATCACTTCAAGGATATGTATGCTAAAGATGAGGACTTTGAAAACATTTACAAGGTATGTGCTGAATACAAGAACCATTTCCATAGTGAGTATGCCGAATATACTTTGCAAAGTAACCTTTTGTTTAAAGGAAATAAGCTATGTGTCCCTAGAGGGTCCATTAGGGAGAACATGATTCAAGAGAAGCACCATGGTGCATTGAGTGGTCACTTTGGGATCACAAAGACACAAGAACTAGTTCAAAGGTTCTACTATTGGTCGAGGATGAATATTGATGTCAAAAGGTATGTGGAGAGTTGTATAGTGTGTCAAAGAGCCAAGGGCACTTCATCAAATGCTGGCCTTTATCAGCCCATACCTATTCCTACTAGACCATGGGATTGCTTGAGCGTGGATTTTGTAGTTGGGTTACCCAAAACAAGACAAGGTATGGATAGTGTGTATGTAGTTGTGGATAGGTTTAGTTAAATGGCTCACTTTGTGCCATGCAGGACCACTAATGATGCCAGCCAAATATCATCTCTATTCATCAAAGAGATAGTAAGAATCCATGGGTTACCTTAGAGCATTGTGTCTGATAGAGACACCAAATTTATGAGTCATTTTTGGAAGACTCTTTGGAAAAGACTAGGCACTAATTTATCCTTTGGATCTACCTACCATCCTCAAACTGATGGACAAGCCAAAGTGGTGAATAGAAGCCTTGGAAATCTACTAAGGTACTTAACAAAGGAGTACGGAAAAAAATGGGATCAATTGATTGGACAGGCTGAGTATGCCTACCATGAAACCATCAATAGGTCAATAGGGAAGAGCCCCTTTGAGGTGGTGTATGGATTACATCCTAGAGGAGTCTATGAGTTGAGAGACTTGAAGGATGGAGTGAAAGAAAGTGGATATGCAGATGATTTTTCTCAAGCCATGCAAGAGATACATGATACAGTATGGAAAATATTGATAGAGAACACCTTGAAACATAAGGAAAAGGTTGATGAAAGTAGGAGGACAGTTGAGTTTAATGTGGATGACATGGTGATGGTACATCTTAATAAATCAAGATTGCAAAAGGGAGTCCCTCACAAGTTGCAGATGAGAAGGATAGGCCCTTGTCCTATCATGGCTAAGTATGATGATAATGCATTCAAAGTTGAACACCTAGAAGATAGTGGACTGTCACCTATTTTAAACATTTTAGAATTAGCCCACTACAAGGGACCAAAGAAAGACTTAGATCAAATTCTTCAATAAGTAATCAGAGATGTGGAGGAACTACAATTACCATATGATAGAGTCACAGGAGCTGACATCATACTAGATACAAGAGTATACAAGAAGACCATAACCAAAGAGTATAAGGAGAACTTGATCAAAAGACATGATCAAACAAATGCAGACGCAATATGGGTCAAAGAATTAGAGTTCAAGAAGATGGGGATTGATCCAGGCATCCTCAATCCAAGGGTGGATTGATCTTTTTGTTTTGGGGAGGATCGTGTAGGAGCACCTAGGCTAACCTCCATGTTTGTTCATTTTGGATTGTACTTGAAATTAGCCAAGTCAAGATAGGTTAGTTGTATTTTGACCTTAGGATGTATTAGCAATGTAGGCTAAGTGATTTTGTCATTAGGACTAAGGTCACATCAATAGCCATTGTTTTTAGTTTTCACATTCTTAGGCTTAGTTGTTAGTTGATGGACTGGAGTCATGAATGTTTCCTAATCTCATAAATAAGGACATAGAGATTCCATAGGGTCTTTAATGATCTCGGATCCTTTAAATAGAGAGGATAGAGGTCCTAAAATTTAGGGAGGAGGCATAATTGAAAAGATGTCAAAAGTTGCTATTTTGTTGTCATGACAACATTTGCAATAATTGTAAATGTTACATGCAATATGGTTACATCGGATTCTCCTTGAAAATAGGAGTGGGGAATTCACCAACAAGGCTCTAAAATGGTGGAATAAGGCATCTAGTGAATGAGAGACTTGAATGAAGAAGTTAGTTGTGGATTGTAACAAGTTAGAAGTGAATAGAACTCTACAAATTTTGAGTTTTCAGTAATCCTGAGCATTTTGTGTTGACAGTCACATTGGATGGATTGATAGATTAAAACTAATGATTTTTATATGTTATTAGGAGGACTAGAGAAACTTTTCATTAGGTAAGTTAGTTTATTAGAGTTAGTACACAATTGTAGTTAAATTATTGTGTAACTAGGAGGTTCACTGGTTCTATCCTGACCAGTCAGTCAAGTCATGGCTCCCCCATGAAATCTAACCATGGGAAACACCTAAGGGTAGATGGAAATACTAGAGGAGTTAGTAATGTATATAATTGTAGAGTTAGGATTCTTAGAAGTGTAAATTACTATTTTTAGATCCAAGCCCTAGGCGAGCATGCACTGTCTGGTTAGAAGTTTGGAGGAGAAACAGTGAGCTTTCATGATCAAGGGAAGAAGGTACTGTATGATCCAAGTACATGTATAGTTAGGGTTTAGTGTTACCTTGACATTCTAGGTTGGTCAAGTTCATGCCAATCAGTGAGGACAAGTTTTGAGTGGGTTTTACATTATGTTGTAGACTGTCCTAGTTTTTAGGCCTATTAGCCCTATAAGACCTAGTTTATAGGAACCCTATGTACGGATGAATTAGGGGTTTGAGACTTAAAAAATCATTTGTAAAATGGAAAAGGGTATCTAGATATGCTCTTAGAATTTTGAGGTCTTTGGGAAAGTTTTGCAAGAATTGGGAAAAACACACTGTTTAGGGCTACAAGGAGATAAGCCTAATTAGGCCTCTTGAAGACACAAACTTGAACTTGACTGAATATTGAAAGGAGATTCCTCAAGTGATGAAGGGGACTCCCCTTAATACCACAAGTACACGACAGAAACAAAGAGAAACAACAAAAATTTGCAAGAACAGAAAATTGGCTTCTTATTGGCTCCACAAATGTGGAATTACAAACTTCARAATTACAATATCAAAAGCCACATGGGCATCCCTTACAATAATCTATAGGACAAAGCCTCAAATAACCACCCAGAACTGCCCTAGAAAACACCACGGGCCTTCCTTAAATAGGCAATTTTCCACTGCCCGAGAAGGTTCCAGAAGTCTAGCCATTAAGGCCGACTACCCTTAGCATTTAATTATTTTTCCACTTTTATTACAAAAGGGTCGGCTTTAAATATTTACAAAACATGAGATTAGGTAGCCCAACTTCTGGAAGCCATAACTTTTG
>MU223519.1:1431488-1442906 GCA_018584345.1 Thuja plicata | reverse complement strand
TCAAGCTGGACTTTCTTAAAGTCCATATTCTCTTACATCCTCCCTTCCCTCTTTAAGGCCTTCATTAATGCCTTCATTAATATGAAGACCTTAAGCCCATGTCTCTCCCATGCCTTTTTAATGCCTTAGACATTAAAGGCTCTTACATGTTCATTTATGAGTCTCCAAATTCATAAATGAACCTTGTCCCCCCTCTCTCTCTCCCATTCTTCTATAAATAGAAGCCTGTTTTGAGAGAAATAAGCCTTCACCTTAGATTGAAAATACATTGTTATGCTGCTAGATTAATCCTAGAATCACATTTCATCTTTCATTTCATGCTAGTTCTTTGTTCTTATTTTATCTTTTAGAGCTAAAATACATGCTTTTTCATCTTTTAGCTTGTTATTTAAGTAAAAATCTTTCATGCTAGGTTGTATTCGTCACTGATTTATAGCATATTCTAAGGGCTAATATGTTGTTAATCATACTCCTCCTAGTTAGCAGGCAATAGGTCAGTTTTAGTGGGTTTTACATACTTTTCTAACCCTTTTGGACTAATATAATGACCTATTGAGTGTTTGTGTTGATTCTGACAGGTACCCATTTACACACACACATCTATTGTTACTATTCTTCTAACTTATCTATTTCCTTCATACATGATAATCATGGTGTTTGTAGCATAGGACAATAATTACCTTTCTAATCACAGTCATAAAACTTTTGATCATTGTTTTGTTTATGGTATCTTCACTATTTAGATCTTTGTTCTTTTGTAACATCTTCTACCACTAATTCAAAACTCCATTTTTTCTCTTTTCTATATAGATATTATCCTTTTCCTCCTAGCATGTGGTCCTCATTACCTCTAACTCTCAGCTCTTTAACACTGATCTATGTAACAACATCTTCTTTTGCACTTGGATCAATGGATCTTGCTCAACATTTTGCTTCATTGCATGAAACTCAATACTATGTTGTCACTCAATGAAAAGGTTGCTACTTTTATCACACATGCCCTTTGACTATACTTAAATTGATGTTCTATGCCACAATATTCTTTGATAGTGGAACTTCAAGTTTGTGTAATAAAACTATCCAATGACACTATCTTATATCATGCATTTGATGATTTGTAATGATTCTTTGCAATATACATCATTATGTTTGTTCAACATTGTGATTGCCCCCTTTGTATATATTATAACAATGACTGTCATGTTGATCTCAATGAATTTGGGCATTGTCTTTACACATTCCTTGGACCAGTGTCTAAAGTGGCTTAAGTGGTGCAAAAGCACAAGATTTATTGTAACTCCATAAAATCTCCCAACCATTGCTCCCTTGGCCATAGTTAGGCACTATATTTGAGTCATATACTCCTTGATAGAATACTCGAGGACAAGAAGGTGAGAATTGATTTAATTTGGATGGTTAAGAAAGAAGAATAAAAGGAGATTATATTAATTTCCATAGATGACCAAAAGTAGGTCAATGGGACTTGAAGATACAATAGTTAACATTGATTTATCATTCAGAGGTTTAGAATTGGTTTTGAGATTGCTCAGGTGCATGTTTTCATTTGTTTCAACTTTGAATGGCATCATCAACAATCTTTTGGAGTTTCAATAGTAATATTACATTCTAAGGCTTAAATCATTACATTTCAATCATTTCAAATATAATAATATTGGTATTATTTCCTGAAGATGATTTTTTATTCTAGGTTCTGATATTTCTACATTTTAATCAGAATTTACATGCTTATTATTTATAAATTATAATGTTAAATATCCTTGACAGTTTGTCATTGGTTCCATGCTATTATTGTTATAAGATCCTAGCCAATCCAATGTTGGATCCTTTTAATTTGCATGTCACTCTGTACCATTTTGGCATTCCAAAATTAGATGATATAGTTTTTCAATTTGGTATTGAAACATTTCTATTTGTTATCTGTTAGTTTTGAATGATCAAAATTTACATATCATTATCAGCTAGTTTGGCATTGATTGATTTTGTTAGGTCAATAATATTCATAATTTGGTTGGCTAGCTGTTGATAATTCATTTATTGAGTTAATTTTCCTTATTCCATTCTCCATATGCTCTCACTTTGCCCACATCAAGATAGTCACTCGAGATCATGGAGAATAGACAAAGCTTGGATTTGAGTTGACTGAAATTTTGGTGGATTTGACCTAATAGTCAATGTTGTAACATCATCAAAGTGGATATAGTATTTGTGGGTGAGATGGGAGAGGAGGGGAGAGGGGTGAGAACTATCATAGAGAGTGAGTGTCCAAATGTCATGGTTGTTAAGGGGGGGTTAAAGGGAAACAAGGAAGCCATAATTATGGGAAATGAGGAACCTGCTAGTGACAAGACAATCCACAATGATCACACCTCCACCATGGGAAAAATAAGTGAATCTACCCAAACCAAGGAATCACATAATCCCATTTAGAATATGGAGGCTTTGAGAATTACCCAACTAAAGTAGGTGTCTTCCATACGCCATAATTGTAAAATTCCCATCACCAAAGTTTCTCTATAACCCAATTCCTCAAGAGTTTTAAAGATCATTTCTAGATTTAACCAATTTTTTCTCTGATCAAACTGACATTTTGTTAAGCAATTTGCATATTGCCTTTGTGATAGAACCTCAGAGCACATTTTCTATGGGAATTATTGTTATAAATTTTTACATAAATCATTCACAGTTGTATCTCAAAATTCCATATATAGTATTGAGACATTTTGACAAACAATTTGCAAAACTAAAACTCAAATATTTGCAAACAAACTTATCAAAGGATAACAGATAAAATTTAACGGTAAGTATTGACTGCAAGTTATTCCTAAAAATCACATTACAGAGAATGAACAAAGAACAAAAGTATGTACTCAAAATAGATACCATATAACATATATCTCTAAGTATTGACTGCAAGTTGTTCCTAAAAAGCACATTATAGAGAATGAACAAAGAACATAAATATGTACTCAAAAGGAATCTGACCTTATACCTTGATCATTGATAATTCTATAATTATTATAGCTTTACATGATATATTTTAGAAACTATTTAACATATAATTCTCTATCCTTGCAAAAATAAGAGCATACTTCTAACTATGCCAAGGAAATCATGCAGAGTGAATAGCAACTAGAAAAACTAATATGACCTGTTTCTGTGTTGTTTCAGAGGATGAACTTACCCATGCCCAACAACTCAAAATGACCAGTGTATACAAAATATGGTTCAGATCATTTCACACGCTACTGTACACAAAAAGTAGTTGCAACACATGTGGCAGGGTTGTTGGTTGCGATATGTGGTGGGCTTGAGACTTGGGGATTCTAAACTATGAAGAAACTAGTGGCCACCAATGAAAACACTATCCATGGCCGCCATTTTTGTGTCCATTGGTTCCCATGCATGCTTACAGGCATGACCAGGGATTTTTTTGTTAACTCCCTTTGAACTTGAATTTAGATTTTTTGAGTCAATCAAATTTCCCTCCTTTCTGAATTTGGCTTTTTGGAGTCAATCAAATTTCCCTCCTTTCCTCCATTTCCTTCTCAAAGTGAATTTGAGAAATTAGATGTCAAAACACAAAAGAGTTAATATTTTACCCCTTTATTTTATTTGGATATTGTCTTTTACATGAAACAATTATAAAATATCTAGGACCCTTCTAAATGTTTTGTTTTTTGATAGCATCTAAATGGACAAAAATGTCAAGAAGATGTGAGATCTAGACTAACCAATCAACTTGTAGTCGCTATAGAAAATTGACTACAAGCATAATTAGATATATTTGTTTAATTTAATTAGATACATGCATACATAAATGAAAGATTGATTAATTAATTAGATACAGGATGATATAGAGATAATAATATAATGTAATCAATTAATCAACAAAGTAACTAAGCATGAAGTTTATAAATCAATTGGTGTTATGAGATGTGCAAATAACTTGACAATAGAATTGGTAAAGCACACTTGAATTGGAGAAGTATTACGATGGGTGACCTCCTAAGAAGCTCAATGCTTCACCTTAGTGAGCATCACCTAAATGCAACATGCATAAAGTGTAACCATTCATTCTCATGAGATATGGGTTCTTGTGAACCACTACCTATGAAACGTTGTGAACCACAACTCATGAAAAAATATCACCTCCCAAAAAGTTGAATCACTACTCATGAAACACTATGAACCACAAATCATAAAATATTGTAACTCCTGAGAATGCCCAATGCTTCACCTAGATGCAATGATAAATGTAATGAATGATATAATCATGATACATGTACTTTAATAAAGCCCTAGCTTTGATTCGTTGGATGATGTTTGCTCATCTATGTTTTCTTGTAAAGTCACCGTACTTGTGTGTATATAGTGAAGGTTTAATTTATTTCATATACATTTCACATTGGTATAGTATATTTATTGATCATGCACTTATTATTTCATATTTCATTTCTTAAAAGATGTTTGTAAACATGGGTTTATTTGATAGTCTAAATATATGTGTTTTCATGTTTTATGTATGAATCTTCTAGTGTCAAATTCCTTAAAAATCACATTCGGCCTCTTGTGTTATCTAATAAAGTTTGAAGGTTTCATTTGGATGTAAAAAGGAAAGAATTTAAATTTTATCTTATAGACAGAAAATGGGACAAACTAGTGGCAAATAGTGGCCAGAATAATGTTTGCACAATAAGTCTATTGGCGAACACACATTATTGGTGAAATGCAACTTTTAAGAATACAAGTATATGATATTATCAAATATTAATATGTAAAGGAGTATTAATCATTCATTTAGTCATTTTTAATATAAGGGTGACTAATTATTTAGTCATTAATATATTCATTTATTTAGTCATTTATTTGGTCATTTTATCCAATGACCAAATTGGTCATTTATTTAGTAATTTAATTTATCATTTATTGAGTCATTTTACCCGATGACCAAATTGGTCATTTATTTAGTCATTTTAGTTGAGATTTTACCCTATGACCAAATTGGTCATTTATTTAGTCATTTATATTTGTGAATTGCAAAAAAATGGTAGAACATGATCAGTTTTAGTCACGTGACTAAAATCTTTAGTCACCTGGTCATTTATTTGTCAAATTCTACTAGTGGGTGGAAGGGAGATGAGTGGCTAAGATTGAGGGTAGGTTGGAAAAGTTAAAGGGGATTGTGCACATGATTAGAGGTAAATTATCTTTTTAATCAAGGTTAGGGGATTATTAGCAAGAGGTGGGATTTGAAAAGGGTAAAGTGGGTTTTAAATAAAGTGTTTTTATTTAAACCAAGTTTAGAAGAATTTTAGCTTTATGGGAGGATTTTAATAAATATGAATTTATTAAAAGGGGAATTTTGAGGGAAATGTAATAAAATACATTAGGATAGTATTTACAAAATATGTAAATACAATGAGTGAAACTATTTAATTAATTTAATTAAATAGTTAGATGAATAAAAGGGAATTGAATATTAATAATTTTGGACATCTACACAACCATTAGCACTACAACATCAAGCTCAAAAAAGTTAGTCTTTGATGAATTTTCAGCGACTCTTCTTAGCAAAGACATGAGAATAAAGAACATGAAGTCTTCAACCAGTGAAGCCTTAATGATGGTGAGTACCAAAAATAAGGGAAGAAGTCATAATAGAGGTAAACATAATTACAATAAGAGGTCTAAATTTGCAAGAAGATCACAGTCCCAATATAGACAAGGTGATTGCTGGTTTTGTGGCAAAGCTGGTCATATCAAGAAGGATTGTAGAAAATACAAGAAGGCACAAGAAAGAGTGTTGGATAGCAAAGAAAACATAACTCACAATAAGGATGATGGTATTCTAATACTATAAACAAGTGACACACAATTAGATTCATGGGTAACTAATTTTAGTGATTCCTTTCATGCCTCTTCTTGCACGGAGGCCTTCTCAAATTATTAGGAAGGTAATTTTGGAAATGTATATTTGGGTGACAACAAAGCTTGTGAAATTGTTAGAAAAGGTGATGTTATTTTGCAGCTAGCTAGAGGAGTCAAATGGTTGCTAAAATAAGTATGACATGTTCCCAAATTGAAAATAAATCTAATTTCTGTAATTCAACTATATACACAAGGCTTCCTCACCTCTCTCACAGACACATGGAAGGTCTCTAAAAGGTTCTTTAGTTATTGCAAAAGGAGACAAAGTTTGAAACATTTATATTATAGAAACCATTGGTGAGGTGGGATCTTCTATGACTGTTGTGGGAAGTGATACAACTCTTTGGCATCAAAGGTTAGGTCACATGAGCAAGAAAGGACTTGAGGTTATGCTCAACCAAGAATAACTACCGGGTCTTTAGTCCATAGATTTAGAATTTTGTGAACATTATCTTCATGGAAACAAAGACGGGTTAGCTTCTTGAAGGATGGACACAATAAGAAGATAACACCATCGGAGTTAGTGCACTTAGATGTCTTTGGTCCTACCGAGATAACCTCTTATGGAGGCACAAATTACTTTTTTACTTTCCTTGATGATTATACTAGGAAAGTTTCGATTTATATGCTTTCTAGAAAATCTGAAGTGTTTTTAAAATTTAAACATTTGAAGGCACTTGTTGAAAACCAAAGTGGTCACAAAATCAAATATTTAAAGATAGATAATGGAGGTGAATTTTTACCTTGGAATTTGATAATTTCTATGCAGATCATGGTATTTGAAGGGTTAAAGTTGTCCCCTTCACCCCTCAGGAAAATGGGGTAGTGGAAAGGCTTAATTGAACCATTCATGAGAAAGCTTGTTGTATGCTTTCCAATGCTGGTTTAGGCAAAGAATTCTAGGTGGAGGAATGTAATACAACAATCTACTTAATTAACTAGAGTTCTTCATCTCACTTGGAGTTCAATATTCCAGAAGAAGAATTTTTGGGCAAGAGGATTTCTTACTCCCACATCTAGATTTTTGGATGTGAAGCTTATGTTCATGTTCCAAAAGAAAAGAGGAAAAAGTTAGATTTTAGATCACAGAAGTGTATCTTTGTTGGGTATGGAAAAGACCAATATGGATTCAGATTATGGAACTCTTTTTAAAAAAATATTGTTCATAGTAGAGATGTTATTTTCAATGAGAAAATATTTCCAGCCCTACAAATACAAGAGATAAATACTAACAAGTATGTGCCACTATCTGTGCTTGAAGAACATGGTTTACATGGGTCATTTGTATCTAGAACTCCTACTACAGTGGTTTCCCCAGCCTCTATTTTAGTACCATAGATAAGTTCTCTGTCATCTGGTTATAATGAGAAAATTGATGAAATTAGATCCATGGGTAATATGTGAAATGTTGGCACACATGACTCTTCACAATCAATCCTTAGGATGAGTGATGCTAGAAATGTCCATAGTGAACAAAGAATTTCTTCAATGTTTCCATTAAATTAGCAAATTGAGCCTGGCACTATGCCAAGTGATACTACTGCCAATGATGTGGGACATGACTTCATTTCTTCCATAATAGAGCGTGTTTCAACACCAATGCCTCCATGTCCCACGGAGAATGGTGTGTGGCCTGGTTACCTAACTCTAACCAATATAGGAATTGGAGGGTGTTTGGAAGCCCATGAAAGTCATATTTTTCCAAACATAGGTCATCATCCTCCATGGTAGTACCAAATGCAGGTCATAGTCAACCAAACACCCCGGCATCATGAATCAACAGACAACTTGGATGCCACACAAACACTAAGAATTTCTCATTCTCTTCCCAGCCATGATATCATTAAACAAAGTACTCACACAAAGAGTCTAGGAGCTAGTAAATTGGCTCTGAGACGCATCGATTTTGAATCTTCTGAGAATGTAAGGGACATTAGACAAAGAATAGAAGATTTTTGTGGTAATTTACAAACTGGTAATTGGGACAAGACCAATTCCTTGCAAACTTCAAATAAGATGTAGGGGAGACAAAATAACAGTAACAATAATTTGAGCAATAATCAAGGATTGAGGAGGTCTTCCCGACAAAGATGAATTCCCTCAAAATTTTTAGACTATGAGTTGTTATTTCCTAAAGAGGCAGAACCCAAATTATTGATCTCTAATCAAATTGAATTGCCCAATTATAAAATTTATTGTCTGAACAATGATAAGGATAAATGGATAGTCACTATGGAAGAAGAAATGAGTTCACTCCAAGCTAATAAAAGTTGGGATTTTCTCACTCTTCCACCAGATTGAAGACCACTTAAGAAAAAGTGGGTATATAAATTGAAAGATGAAGGCAGAGGTAGAAAATTCTACAAAGACAAATTAGTGCTAAATGGTTATGATTAGCCAAAGGGGATCGATTTCACTAGAATTTTCTCTCTAGTTGTGAAGATGACAACAATCCAAATAGTATTGGGATTGGCAGTTGTATGGGATCTCAAGTTGGAGTAGCTTGATGTGAATACTACATTCTTACATGGTGATATAGATGAAGAAATGTATATGGAGCAACATAAAGGATTCATCAAGAAGGGACAAGAGCATCTTTATTATAGACTGAAGTGAAGTTTGTAAGGGCTCAAACAAGCCCTGAGACAATGATATTTAAAATTGGATCGATTCATAATTGCTCACAACTTCATTAGATGTGAACAAGATCCATTCATTTATTATAAGAAAATTCCTAATGGTGAGTTTGTCATTCTTTTTATCTACGTTGATGACATGTTGGTAGCCAATACTAGTCCAACGACTGTTGATGGGTTGAAAGCTCACTTGGAAAGCATGTTTTCTATGAAGGACTTGGGGGTAGACAAGAAGATTATTTGAATGACAATCACTCAAGATAGAAGAAAGAAGGAGATCATTTTATCTCAAAAAGACTAGTTTGACAAATTAGTTGACAAATTTGGTATGGCTGATGCAAAGGTTGTTGATACTCCCCTTGCCTCCCACTTTTATTTATCTTCTGATTTGTGTCTGCAAATACAAGAGGACAAGGACTTTATCAAAGGATTTTTGTACAAATTAGAATTTGGCAGCATTATGTATGCTATGGTTTCTACTCGTCCAGACATTGCTCATGCAGTGGGAGTTGTGAGTAGATTCATGAGAAATCCTGAGAAGACTCATTGGGAAGCTGTTAAATGGATTTTGAAATATCTAAAAGGCACTTCTGATTATTGTCTATGTTTTAGTGGCAATAATGTACAGCTAAAAGGATTTAATGATTCTAATCTTATCGAATATTTGGATTAACAAAGGTCTACTACCAATTATACCTTCATTCTTGTTGGGGTTGTCATTAGTTGGGCCGCAAGGCTGCAACATTCCATTTCTCTTTCTTCTGCTCAAGCTGAATATTTGGCACTTTCTGAAGGCACTAGGGAGATGATTTGGTTACAAAATTTGTTTAGTGATTTGAAATATCAACAAAGTGATTATTTTCTCTTTTTTGATGTAGTCATAGTACCATTTTTATGCCTCACAATCACTCATCTCAACATTGTCTGAAAGATGTTGATATTCACACTCATTTTGTGTGATATATGGTTGAAGAGGGAATATTGAAGGTTGTTAAAATTGATACAAAGGTCAATTCGACAGATATTTTGACCAAGGTTGTACCCAAGGAGAAGTTAAAATGTGCTAGGACTTCTTTTGGACTTGTAAAGAAGAGGTAAATCAGTAGGGAAAGCAGGGGAATGTTTGATCAGTGGCAACATTTGTTAGTCATCATGTGGGAGATTATAGAGTTGAAGGCTAATGGTCTAGATTATAATTTTCCCTCTAAGTGTTGGCTGTTGGGATTCTTGTATTTGTACAGCCTATTTATGCTGCTACTATTGTATTGCAATGTAATTCTAATTTGGTCAATTATTAAAGTTCCTCTGCTCAGTGTGGATGTAGGAAATTTTATGAACCATGATAAATCTTGTGTACTCTATTTTTATGTTTATTGGTTGTTTCTTCAATTCTGAATTCTTCATTGTTTCTTCTAATTCAACAGTAACTTCAGTTTCTTTAGTTTGGGGTTTAATGATTTATATGCGTCTACAATGTCTGGATTTTTGAGTATTTATTGTTTTGAAGGAGAAAATTTTTCTAGCAATGAAACCAACATTACATGGGTTCCTAAAGATGAATTCATACACAACCTCGGTGAGAAAGTAGTCTATTTTTTAATAGGAGCCTTTGAGTGTTTCTCACGCCTCTTAAAAAGTCTTTCTATGAATTTCCCATCACTCTGAATGTGCCCCACCTTTTGAGATTATCATTTTTTTTAGCCTAATTCCACTATATCTTGAGGCTTAAATTACTCTATGGAGGTCATTGATATGCTTTACATGGATGGCCCACAATTCCACAATGAGAACATTTTGGTGAGTGAAGATAGAGTGGTACATATTTGCTTGATCTGAACCTCAGAATTAGATGATCCATCCATCTCCTCCATCGCATTGAGACGCCTTCAGGAAGGCATCTATGATACTACTAAACCATGAATCATTTTATATAAAGAAGAGAGATGACATGGAGGTTGATGATGTGACCGGGTAAAATTCGTGAACCTTGGCCTAGATTACTACTCGTCTTAAAAATCTAGAGCTTATCCTTATAGTGGTGGTTTATAATGAATTTTTTAGGTACCCTAAAGATCCATTTGATTTCTGGTGGGATCCTTGTGACTCTTTAGTTTTGAACACAGAGCGTGAGTATTTTAATTCAATTTCAGTAAGAAACAGTGCCAAAAAATTTCCTCCATCTAAAGTATTGCAAACGACTGCTATCAACAATGAAAATGACAACCCTAAAAACATATATTTCTACCTCAGAAAATCCACATATGTAAAGACTAAACTCTTGAAAACTTGTGCCACATAAGCAGTACATAAAATACAAGGAAGTCGGTCAACATAGTCAAATGTCAAATTCACAAACTGACAAGTCAGATTTAATTTTTGTTTAATTCCATGAAATAGAACAAGGTTTGACCAAATTGTCAAAAGGAATAAGCGACTACATGAGTCCATAAATAAGAAAGATGTTCTGACCAAACTGTTGAATACACCATCAATACAATCACATGAGGTACTACAACAAAATTTATATCAATTTCAACAACCAGTCGAAAAACATAATTTCCAACTGAGAAGAATTTCAAAGAACTAGTCAAAATATCAATATATGTATAGGAAGAATAGACCCATCATGAACATAAATTCATAAGAAACATATATTTTAGAAGATGTACCCTTTATCATAAGTTACAAATGTCATTGCAATAGACCACTAGATGATAACAAGAAAAAATAATCTTCTAAACATACAAACCTTTCTGATAGGAGCTCCAAACACCCATTTCACACAAAACATCAGGGGTGAGAATATTTTTAGAATAATTGAGAGGTGGGGGGG
>MU223519.1:1383103-1409898 GCA_018584345.1 Thuja plicata | reverse complement strand
TCAAAGCTAAACAATGTTCAATTCCAATGAGAATTATACTAATTATGCAAGAAAGTAAGCTAAAAGCATGAAATCAAAGCTAAATTTGCCTATAGTAATGATGCTCAAAACAAAGGATCCCCTACAACGAAGAAAAGAGGTCCAATTTATAGAAAAGTGAGGAAAGAGGATGAAGAGTTTCTTGAAAAGAAACAGTTGTCTCTTCATTCTCCAATTGAGATAAATAAGCAAAGATTATTAAAATAAAAGAATGAATTATTGACACATAAGTGTCCTTTCATATGGAATTATGGAATTCCCTTTTTGAGGATAATTCATTCAATTAATTAAATAACCTTTCAATTCCTTTTATGTATATTAGCCAAAGAGGGTGAAATTGATTTAATTAAAATCACTTAGTACTTTAGGATTAAATCATTTAATCATAGGGATTTTAGCTAATAATCATTTGAGATTTAGGAATTAAGCGTAATGTCAGATTTATGCAAATTTGGGTTTTCTGCATTTGAAACTCAGTCAATTAAAGTCAATTAGGATAAGAATTTGCCTAATACAATAGGACTTCGAAGATAAGAACATGCACCAAAATTGATTAGGTTGTTAGGTGCTAATTTTGGGGTGTTACACATAAATAATATATATAAATGAATATATAAGAGCTCGTAGTTGGCAGGCTCACTAAAAGCTTAAGGTTTCAAACAAGCACATTCTTTCTCATAATCTAGGTCTTTGAGTAATGAATAAATCTCCCAATTATCTCTATCTTTGGGAAAATACATTTTACTGGAAATAATCTTACAAGTGTGATTTTAAAATAAAGGATGAAACACTTTTTTTTAATAAAGAGAACAATCTAATCTAAGTTTTCTTTTGTTGGTTTGAACCCAACCCGTGAGATGTAAGGATTTAAAAAACACTTCCAAGGTGTTGATATCCTATTAAAAAAGAATGGAAAAAGGAGAGGATATGTAGCGCACAGTATTTAATGGCCCATGGTATTTAAAGACGGAAAAGCAATGACAGCCAACCTTTCCTATGTCCAAGATGGTATCAAAACACTTAACCCAGAGGTTCAAACATAAAAAGAAATGCATGGAAAAATTACATGTTTAACAAGATAAAAGCCTGAAAATCAAAGAGTAGCCACTTACTAAGGTTTTATCATGTGGCTTCTATATTTCCATTTGTGGAACTTGCCAAAAACACAGAGATCAGCTTAAACGATTACCCAAAATCAATCTTGGAAACTAGGAAAAATAAATCAGCATTGCACATTTCTAGGTTCAATGTAGTCCAAGATGCAAGTTTGAGGCCTGACACATCCTCCAACTAGTATCAAAGGTCTCATGATTAGGAAAGTAAAAAAAAGGCTATCGATAATGCACAAGAATGGTATCAACAATAAGAATGGTCTCAACATGATATTAGAAGAAAAAATGCCCAAATCAACTATTCAGTACATAATATTCTAAAAACGTTGTTGGGTAATTTTTCCTACAATTTCATTATACATTCTAAACCAATTCACATGTTTAAACAAACATGTTTCCTACTAATCTTGCAAGGTAAATTATTGCAAGAAAGATGAAAGGAGAACCTTGATTATTGGACTAACACATTTTAAGGAAAAATAGGAACCATTCAATCAATAAATTAAAATAATATTTCATTCTAACTAAACACCACCGAATGAAAAAAAAATTGCCAATTCATCAGAAATTGTCCACCATAAATTCTCAAAATTGACACAATTTACTAGGTACAACCATCAATAACAGTAAATGTAATACCATTCAATCAATAAAATCACAAAAACCATAAAAAATTCTCATCGAATATATAAATTCACCTATTTTTAAAATTCTAAGCACAAAAATGGCAAACACAAAAAAATTGAAAGCTTTGAGTAGAGCTATAATAGATCTAGTACTATTTAGAAAAGGACTACCATTCATATATTTTAAAACAAAGGCAAACACAACTTGATTAAATATACAGAGGTTATCCTTTTAATAACCATCATCACATTTACAATTACAAGAGGAAATAAATAAAACAAGACAATAATTTCCACTTTTCATGAATGCATTCAATTAAAATATAGTAAGATTTTTGAACATTTTTAATGCAAAATTGAGAACGTGGAATTTAGCAGATTCTAGTTATAAGTTACCACCACCAAGTCTTCTGCAAATTCAACTCAGAACACCATCTTTGCAAAAATAAACTAATAATTCCTCAAAGAGGGAATCTCCCTATGTCTTCCTTTTCCATTATCATTGAATTTCATTCTTATTCATTTCTCCCCCAAAACCACCTCCGTTGGGCAGCATGCAAGACTCCTCTACCCTACCCCTTCACTTGCATACATCTAGGCACTATTTAAGGAATGGTGGTTGATAGATAAAGTTTCCACTCTTTTTTTTTCTTTTATGAAGTAACAATTATTTAAAAAGAAGTTTAAACACTGCATGTTGGATAATTTAAATACCCAATACTTTGACTCAGATAATTATTTTGGAAAATTTATTAATTCTCCATTATGGGAATAAAAATAGAAAAATTTGGTTATGACATCCCCCCCTTAAACAATGTATCATCCCGATGCAGTGATCAAAATGAGCAAACATATTCAAAGAAAACCAAGAAATTCACACTTGACATGATTAATAATCTTCCATTATCCAAATATTCAAGATAATGCATGTACCCACATTAAGATTTAGGCATAAAATCAACAAGATTTTTTTTCATTTGCCTAAAAGAAGTCAACTTTTAAATTGGGATTGCACTCTAGTAAAGTCAACATGCACTATTATAGAAACAAACCTTTTCAAAGTCAATGTCAACACCCATTGAAGTAAAGACATTTAAAAGAAAACAAACTCACATGTATCAAAAATAATTTGAAGAATAATTTCTATGTAAGTGTGTGAATTCCATTACTACCTTACAATTTTACAAGGTTAGATTAGCTCTCTCTGACAATATTCCCCATCTCTTTTGAATATATCATTCTATCTGTTGTATACATAGAAACAACACGAAAGCATCAATTCATGTTGTTATCATAATCAAAATGAAAATTTAACATCCCCTTATCTCGATGGTTTTAGAAATAACTTACATAATACCCTTAAATAATAACATAGTACACACATACATGTGCTTAATGTACCATAGCGTGGCATCACATTAAATTGATCACATTTTTGGATACTTATTATCATATTTCTTTCACACTCATATATAGACACTCATAATATTTTCAGTTCAATTTCCATATCAATAAGTTTATGGAAGAAAATTTTCAGTGTCTAATATATAACAGTAAAGATAATCATTTGAAAAATACCAAATTTCCATTAAAATAAGCTCTAGATCATAACTTGATCATAATTAAGTAAAACATTCATACATACCATCTAACATGAGGTACTCACTAAATGAGAAAATCATCCATCCATACTCACAATTCACCTATAAAGGTTAGTGGATCCATTTTTCTGTTTATGTGACCTAGGCCCTCATGCCCATCTCATCACAACAATATTTTCAAAATGTTTTTTTCAACTCATTTCATCATAACAAATATGTTTTCATCTCTAAGACATGTGAGTCAAAAAAGTTAAATCTTAACATAAATAAACATTCAAAACCTCATCTATGTAACTATGCTTAATCCAGGAAAAGCATGAGATGTGATCTATTAATTCACAACTATGGCCTTTCCGCCATGTATTCATGAATGGTAGCTAAATCTAAAAAGCCATAAAAAATATGGTTAAGGAGCTTTTCCGCACAGCCACAAAGTCTTACACTTCCTTGGGATTCTAACTACTCACAAAATTTCTAGCCTTGTAATACCTAGGAGCCTGGAACAATACAAAAAGGCAGGGGGTATTTGGTGCAACCTTATGTACCTACCTGCAATCTCTACCATGGATGTGCAAAGCCTAACAATCAGGATATGGCAGAGGGGTGTTACTATAAAATTATTGGATCAATAATTCTTGCTAGGCTTATTCATATCATTCTTATGAACCGCTCGCTTTGGCCAAAGCATTTAATAAAATTGTGAACCTAAGAAAGAGGTTCACCTTCTTTTTTGCCCTTTGGATTATCCATATTCATAACCCTTACCAAAAGGTAAGCTTTCCAAACACCTAATACATAGTAATAAAAAATATGCAACTCGTGCATACTATTCTATTTTATTCTCATATAATAATGCATTAACAATAAGCATGGAAATCACACAGCAAGTCAACTAGTCAAAGGAATTTTTCCTTTCATCATGAATAATATCATACATCATAAGCAATCACATAAGAAGAAAGAGATGTTGACCATTCTATCAAGAACACCATTAGTGCATCATTACAAAATAATTCTAGTTCATTATCATCAAGATATTCTGACCTACTTATCGAACATCAAGTTCAAATACCTCAAGTATAATTTCACACAGTGTCTCATGCATCATACTCATTTGCTAGTAATATCATATTAGAGTCATAAATGTACTTTTCACATGGATTCCATCATCTCATGAATATCAATATTACTCCTGATAGCATCAAAAAATCACATCAAAGAATATTGATCAATGTTAATTATGTCTTACAATGCAATTCTTATATTCACAACCATGAGTAGGCTAATGTACTTGATCATTTCATAATTGATAAAACATATTTCAAGTAAAATATGAATCAAATAATAAGAATGGTATGTTCTTCGCAATCTACTCCCTTATATATTCTATCAATATTCTACACTGAATATGATCTAGAGAACATCACTTCACATCATAGGACTAGCAACAAAGAACACACATCCTAGCCCCCTCAAGATCATAACAAATCTCAAAATCAAAGTTCACAAATTTTAATTCAAAACCTCAAAGGTCGTGAGAAAAATCAATAGAAATAAATGTGAAGAAAAACCACATTTTATAGATACAGAGAAAATTTGGTGGCTAGATGGTCACATGAAAGCTTAAAAAATTTAAAGCTATTCCTTCATCACTTTCAAAGTTAAAAATAACATAACCAATCAAAAACAAATTCACAAATATAGACTGACTAACACTAGCCACAATGAGGGAGTAGAAGCTACACAAGACCTTGCATCCAAGGTGTGCTAAAGAACATAACCAAACTCTTGGAAATCATATATCTCTAAGATTACATCAGCATGTAATAACACATTTAATTGGCTCATGAAACATAAAATTGATAATTCTATCTTTAGTTTTTGTAATCTCATGCATCCCTAAATGAAAAATGCAACATGTAGTTACTTTTACAAATTTCCATGGTTTTTCTTTCCAGAAATAACATGCTAGATTCTTTTTCAATGAATCTCTTGAAGATTTAACACCATAATATTTTCCTCAAATGAAATATCTCATCATTTTTATTTTATTTCCCTTGCATCACACATACAAAATTTATCATTTCACAATATCATATATTATTTATTTATTTATTATTTTTCACAAGTTAAGTCTTAATTTTGGTAGACAATCATATACCCAGTTCAAAAATCAACTATTGATTAACTACACAAATAATTCATAGAGATTTACCTTCTTTAATGCTTCAAAGATGGAGAACAAATAGGCATTTAACTTTAAGTGCATCACTCACACACAATATATTTGCAGTTTCTCACACATTGTAAATTATGCAATTTTAGATAGAATTATAATCACTTCAATTTGACACAGCATTTCAAAAGTATTTTGACCTTAAATAGTTTAGAGAGTACACAAGAAAAAATAAGAAGCCTCACACATATATAGGAGGTAAAGTCCTAAAAGTGAATATTTTCACTTCTATAACACAAAATAAGTAATATCCTTTCCTAACATTTTAGGAATAAACATAAGTGGGAAACTCAACAATCATCCCATGGAACTAACATTTATGTACATAGACTAAGCATTAGTTTACGTGTATGACCAAGGATCACAACTAAGCATAGAGAACTCAAGGACCTAGAGTGGAACCTGGAGCTCTGAAACCATATGTAAAGAGTGAACTCTTGACAACTTGTGCCACATCAACAGTATACAAAAGACAAGAAAGTTGGTCAACATAGTCAAATGTCAAATTCACAAACTGACAAGTCAGATTTAATTTCCATTTAATTCATGAAATAGAACAAGTTTTGACCAACTTGTTGAAAGGAATAAGCGACTACATGAGTCCATAAATAAGAAAGACGTACCGACCAAACTATAGAATACACCGTCAATACAATCACATGAGGTACTACAACAAAATCTATATGAATTTCAAGAACCAGTTGAAAAACATAACTTCCAACTGAGAATAATTTCAAATAACTTGTCAAAATATCAATGTATGTATAGGAAGAATAGACCCATCATGAACATAAATTCACAAGAAACATATATTTTACAAGAGCTATCAATTATCATAAGTCATAAATGTCATTACAATAGACCACTAGTCGATAAAAAGAAAACATAATCTTCTAAATATACAAACCTTTATGACAGGAGATACAAACACCTATTTCACACAAAACATCAGGGATGCGAATATTGTAGGAGTGCATTTCCACCCTACCATGAAGTAGTTATTGTGTGTGTGAATATTGTACCTGCAAGAATCTGCAACACAACACTTCAATATGTCATTAGATCAATGGTTGGTAACATCAAAATCAATTGAAAAGCATAATAAACTAAAGGAAATTGACATATTACTTCCTATTTATAAAGAGTTTGATCCATCTATGATATTTCTCTCAGAATATGCATTAGATTAGTGACAATTCAATGCTACAATGGAAGATTCAAAATGATATAAACCATTAGTATGCATCTTAAGATAAAAACATGACAAGTCTAAATTCATATGATCCTTTAAGAAAATGAAATGTTCTCTAATTAGCTAAGAATGCATGAATTCATTTCTGTAGCATAAGCCTAATGCAAGAGTGTAATATTTTTTAATTGTTTGAGCTCCAAATTCACTCCTTTTATGGAGGATGAAGTGAAATGAGTGGCTGAGATTTATTCTTGAGGAGTGATCAAGATTAAGCCTTGCTTGATCCATGTGAGGTGATCCATGTGTGTTAACTCCCATTGGTCCATCAATTGAATTTTCCCTTTGCGGTAAGTTGTAAGTTAGGAGTGTTTATTTTAATTTTCTTTAATTAATTACCTTAGCCAAGGGATTTAATGAGGTTGATTTAATTATATAAGCCAAGGTAATCAATTAGAAATTAATGATGGATTTAGCAATGGTTAATGTTTGTTTTGAGGGATTTCATTGATTTTAGAAAATTATGCCAATAATCAAATAATTGCATTGGCATAATTGGGAGAAAGATCCTTAGTTTAGGAAAAAGGGGGTCTTGGGTTAGAGTAGCCCAATTTAGGGTGGTTACATTTTCCCCTCTTTGATTGATGTATGACCAATGTAGTGATTCAAAGAATGTCTGATGTTGACTTCAAAGAGTAGTTTCAGGATTGAAAATTCTGAACTTGATTGAATGAAATTTTAGAAATGATATATCACTCTTGAACTTGATTGAACTAAGACTAATAATACCAAATTTGAACTTGATTGAACAAAGATCAATTAAAGAGACCAATTCCTAACTTGATTGAACTACAATTGATAGTACTGACTCCAAACTTGATCAAACAAAGGTAAGTAAGAAGCTATTCAACAATTTGATGTGATGAAGCTGAATACTTGATAGATTGATCTGAAATGGTTAAGAAACCATAGGCATAGATAACTGAATTGATGTGATTATTTGGTAGTCCCAACTTGATTGAAGGAAATTGACATAATCCAATTCATTTGATCATGGAGTCAATTTGATAAACATTCTGATCTAGCATCTCTTATTGTTGAGAAACTGATTGATTATAGGTATGATCATGGCCCCCTGGGAACGAAATCAAAATAAATCCTTCTTTGAAAAATTGACGTAGATATGAAAGTGATGTGAAATGTGAATGGATCAATAAGAATCAATTACGAGACAAATTTGAGTGAAGATGTGTTTATAGGAACACATTTTGATCAAGATTGAATACTTGAAATGCAAGATGCATAATTTGAAGGATGTTAGACCAAGATTTTAATAAAAAAACATGCATCGTGTAATGGAGAATGCTTTGTCAAGCTCTGTGTAACATTTTCTGCATATTTGGATTAATTCTGCATTTTTCTGTAGGACGTGAATAACTCTTTCAGAATTATAACCATGTTAAAATGACATGATTTTTGCCTACCCAATTGTGTTCTTGATAGATTACATGAGAAATTGATAAATATAGGACAATCTTCTTAGTGTCTAGTAGGTTAATTTCATCCCTAAAGGGATTAAAATAAGCCCAAAAGGTTAATTTACTTATTCATTTTCACTTTTTACCATATTAATTCCTTGAGCTCTAGAGAGAAAATGGTGGTCCCCATGGAGAAGCATCATTTTGAGCTCAATCATCAACATTGTAGACCTACACATTATGTACCATCAGTAAGTACCCAAAGATCTTTTAGTTTATGATTTTCATTTAAATTTTTATTGCATTTTGCCAAAGTTATAGGATGTAGAGTCTAGGGTTGCATCTGGGGTTCCAAATTGCACCTGGTTAATCATGTGTTGCATCTGGGGATCCTTAAAATTGTTGATTGCATCCTGCGTCTGTTAGAGGACTGCATTAGGTCAAAGTTGCCCCTAGTTCATCCCAAAAATCAAGTGTCACATCCTATCAGAATAGGATCGCACCCAGATTTCTGAGTCACATCCTATTAGAGCAGCGTCGCATTTGGTGAAAAGTTGTTCTTTAGATGATTTTTGAGAAAATTGATTAATTTTCCTTGTCATTATGGTCATAAATATTTATCTATTTGATTTTTTTGATATTTTTGTATGTTACTTTGATCTGAAAACTGATGTCCTTGATTTATGTTTTGCATCCTGGATTATGCATTATCTCTTTCTGATGTTTGAGGCCTATCTGTATGTTCGCCTTATCAAAGTAGTTGACTAATGAGTAGA
The DNA here is from genome assembly GCA_018584345.1 of Thuja plicata. Taxonomy (NCBI): domain Eukaryota; kingdom Viridiplantae; phylum Streptophyta; class Pinopsida; order Cupressales; family Cupressaceae; genus Thuja; species Thuja plicata. Next base: position 1,400,841 of record MU223519.1, on the reverse strand, counting down.
GGTGCCTTGTGAGCCATTTAGGATTATGTATCTTAGTGGATTTACCTGATATTAGGGTAAATCAAGAGTTGTTGACTGATCTTTCTAAGAGATGTTACTCAGATTACAACACCTTCCACTTGTCGATAGGTGAGATCATTGTCACACCAAAGAATGTGTGGAAGATTATGCATATATGAGTTATAGGATGACAGGTTCATTACCAGTCTTGATCTATCACAGTGATTGTAGATGCTCAGAGGTTCTTTGTTGATCCTTTGATTACTCATCGTTACTTGATGTGGGACTATATGTTGGCCCACTATTAGAGACTTCTTGTATATCTTGTTGGATTGATAGGGGGTATAATTATGCCATATTATAGTCTGCATTGATTTATGTGTGGGTGGTCCAACATGCTTGAGGAGATGATCATCTACTCGCCGATTTTGATGGGGTAGCTATATTCCTGCCCATTTATATAGAGAGATTAATGAGATTGTATACCAGTCGTCTAAGGGTATGACAATGGGTATCTTGATATTGTAGATTTGGACATCAGAGCATATCCTAGTCACACGGCTAATAGTTGATAGGTAGAGGGATTTTGAGGATCCTTATGTTTATATATATTCAGGATATATCCAGTAGCTCAACCTGGGTAAGCTGGAGTATTGGTGGCATCTTCTTGTTGATGTTACTAAGGTTGAGTGGCGATCATATCTAGATTGTGAGGAGTGGGCTATAGATCGATGAAAGATGTCATATTTATTTAATAGTAGGTACCTCATTGGCCATACCAGGTACATTGTTGAGTGCTTCATCATTACTCATGTGTTCAAGCAGTATGGTATGGTTCAAGGTATGCCATAGGATCAAGAAGTCTATGTTCACATTAGGGATGAGGAGGCACAATGGGGAGCTTGACTAGTATATAAGATTTCCCTTCATGAGATCACATAAATGGTTCCAGGAGGTTGGAATTATCTACCAGATATGGCTCATGGAGGGATCACTGATGAGTACATGGATTATTTGGATCAACACCCATTTCCACATTTTACTTCTCCTGAGGAGATAGTACCACAGATAATGGAGGCATTAGATTATGATCTTGCTAATGATGGTTTAGTGGGCGACAGAGGGAGAGGAGATAGGGAAGGCCAAGATGGATGTGGAGATGGAGGCAGAGGTGATAGAGGTGATAGGGGCCCTCCTAGAGACAGAGAATAGAGACATGACTAGGATGATAGGGGAGATGATAGGGATGATAGGGGTGGTGGCAAAGAGGAGGGTAGGTGCACCCGAGTGAGATTTATTCCTCTACACAGGGATCTAGGACCATTACTTACTAGATAGAAGCAACAGAGGCCATAAGGTCAAAGATAGATGGGAGAGAGTAGTACATGGTAGTGGCTAACCTCCTCCATAGGATAATCCTAGACATAGGAGTAGAGATATAGATCCATTAGCTTAGTGTGAGAGGGAGAGAAAGAAAGTAAGAGCTCGTATTAACACTTTGGATGCACTATCAACATATAGGGATAAGCATTTAGAGATGAGATCAGAGCGAGATAAAAAATTGGGTACAATCAGAGCTAAGAGATCAGTAGGGAGATAGATTGAGAGATGAGAAAGACCTTCAGGATCATACTTCCGCACACCAAGGAACCGTTCATGATCCTTAGAGAGATCCCATATACTCTACCATTACTTAGCAGTAAGGGGGAGCTATGTTGCCACCACTTCCAACACGGGCATATGTTTCACCTCCTTCCCCTCCTGATCAGGATGAGGGTGGGACTCAGTCATGATTATTTCCATCATAATGGATTTTTTTGTATATTTATCCAATAGTGATCTCTTTATATGTACTCCATGATACTTGATACATTATTTTTGGAATACTGGTCTGTTTACCCATTAATATATATATATATATATATATATATGAGATAGTGTCTTCTGATGTTGATATGTTTATATTATCTAATTATCTGCTTTACTTGATAAATGCTTAGATTTGAATTTATGATATACTTGGTCTTTGTGATGATATTGATGATACTCATGTGATGACATCAGTTATGCTTAATTTTCCACTGATAGATAGATGTGTGAGATGATTCTATATGGATATGCACGTGTATTTTTTTTGTCTTTTCTTATGCATATAAATATATGGATGCACCTATAGATGTACAAATGCTCTTATTTCTTTTTTGATTTCTCTGTAAGAAAATTATTGATGATATGCAATAGTATGTATGCTTTTCTTTTATTCCAAATTAGGCTCTTGTAGGAATGTATGCAAATTCTTATGCCATGGAATGCAATGAAAAATATGTATCAGTGAATAAGCTAATTAAATCAATAGATTGAGTAGTCAAACTTAGATTTTGAGTGAGAAAGGAAATCGTTCTGAGATCAAGTAATCATGCAATCTTAATGCAACTAATATGAATCATGAATACAGCTAGATTAAGACCTTCCTAGAACAATCACTGATCATTCACAATAGCATTTATCATCATATACAAGTTGTTTAACATACATCATAGGCTAGTACAACCTTCACTGATAGATTCCATCCACCATGAAAATATGAATACTACCTTAGATAGAGTCCAGGATGACTTGTCATTTATTTCCCTTTTGTTTTAAAAAACTTCTTCTGTTTGTGTGCAATATAAGATATGTAACCCGCAATGACCCTTTCATTAATATTCCTATCCTTGGGTACATAATGTTGCATACACCTTACTAAGAAGTGGGTTGTATACAAACAAACAAAGAAGTAGAATGATTAAACTCAATGTGTCCTTCATATAAATAGGGTTGAGATATATGTGGCTTTCCAATCATGATGGAGGATCTTACAATAGACACCCATAGTATGTGAATTTTATAGGATCGTCGCTTCAATCACCCCAAGTAGAAAACAAAGAAAATGTCATGCCTCCTATCCTTTCTTCTCTTAGTCATTTAATAGACATCATAGAGTTACTTGGAAGACATAAAAATAAAAAATTGATAATCATAGACATCAAGAAAAGAAAATTCATGAGCTCTATATGTGCCACTAGTCAAAATACATCATGGAGACATGTTAATGAGTCATGATCAATAATTAATCAAAAGAAGTCTATTTGTGAGTACTGGTATTTAGGAACACCTTTGATTAATCATTTCTAGGATGAAACGTTATTGAAATCAAAGATTAAATTTTATTAATGGAGTCTGTGTAGGGTTATCCATGTCTGGATGAGTGTAGTGGTGAAGAAAATACATTTGTGACCAGGTTTATCATTAATTGCAATCTAATTGAGTATTGAGAAATGTTGTTGATTAAATTTTTGAGAAAAACTAGTGTTATTTCCATTAGAGGTAAGTGGTTTTTAAGAAACAACTTTTTTTATAAGAGTGACAATGATTGTTTTGTGTCAGTATTAAAAAATACTATTGTAGTGCCAAACTTTCCTACACAATAACTCAGGATGACCAAATATGATGAAAAAACTTGAGACTTAACAAAGCCAACCAGACTGGTGAAACTACTAGGAGAGATGCCCCCAGTGAAGTAAAATTATCCTAAGACACAAACATAGACAAATTCTAAGCAAGGAAAGTAAAACATTGGAGAGCTTAGGTCTAGCTGATGATATGAAAGTGACCAATAGAATACCCACCAGTAGAAAATTGAATAGAAACCCATTGCAAGTAGTGTATTGATAGATGGAGAGATGATTATAAGTGCCACCTGTTTACCAAGTTTTCACCACTTGGCAAATTTCTATTTTTTCTACCAAGACGCTTGTTTACTAGGTTTTCACCAAGGCACTTTTTTTTTCAATTTTTTTGTACTTTTTTTTTCTCTTTTTTTTTTAAGTATCAAGGCGCATGTTTACCAGGTTTTCACCAAGAATACCTTTTTCAGGACTTTTTCCACTATTTTTAATATTTTTGTATTTCCACTATTTTTGACTTTCTTTAGGATCATTTTTTTTTTTTTTTGACATTTTTTAGGATCAATTTCTGATGTACAAGCCTTGCGGCTAAATGTCAAGCGTAGAACCTTTTCAAGTGGAGAGTATTGATATGATTAGCAAGAACATATCCTTCAGGTGTAGTGAACTGATAAGCTCTTAATCCAAAAAAAATTGTAATAACAAAGGGTCCCAGCTACTTGGGTTCAAACTTTCCCTTTTGTTCTATGTTTTGATGATTCTTAGGATTTTCTCTGAGTACTCGATCTCCAACTTGAAATTGTCGAGGTTTCACTTTATTTTTATATCCTTTTGACATCCTTTTATGATATACCTTGAGATGATCAAGTGCTTTTTGTCTGCATTCATCCAACATTTCTAATTCTTGGACCCTATCTATGCGGTATTGTTCATCTGTGACTAGGCCTTTTAAAGATACCCACAAAGAAGGGATTTCAATTTCAATGGGCAAAACTGCTTCAGTGCCATAGACAAGAGAAAATGGTGTGGCTCTTGTTGGTGTTCTAATGTTGGTTTTATATGCCTATAATGATGGAATTAGTTGAAAATGCCAATCTCTGCTAGTTTTGCTCATAATTCTATGTAGGATTTTGAGAATATTCTTGTTTGATGTGTCAACTTATCTGTTACCTTAAGGGTAATAGATGGAAGAACAGTACTGAGTGATATGGAACTATACACAAAGTTTGTCAAAATCTTGATTTTTTAACTTTCCTCCATTGTCTATTACAATAGATGATGGTATTCCATACCTACAAATGATGTAGTTCAAAATGAACATAGATACTTGTTTCCCAATGACTTTGATTAGTGGCACTTCTTTGACCCACTTTGTGAAATACTCAATGGTCATGATGATGTATTTATGTCCACTTGAGGAGTTGGGATAGATTTGTCCAAAAAGATCAAAAGCCCATTACTAGAATGGCCAATGTGTTATAAATGGTATTCACCCCGTAGCTGGAGCATGTATGAGATTTCCATGAGTTTGGCATTTTTGACATGTTTTAGCATATTGAATAGCATATTTTTCCATTTTAGGATAGTAGCACCCTACCCTTAGGATTTTTTTGGCTAGCGATAGACCATTCGAGTGAGATCCACACACACTTCATGGACCTCTTTTAATGCATGATTAGATTCTTCAAGTTATAAACACCTAAGTAGAGTTCCATTGACACCATACCTATATAAGTCCTATTTATGATTGTGTAATGTGATGTTGTCCTAATTAGGGTGTGTTTCTCATTTCTGGAAATGCCATTAGATAAGGATTGATCTTTAAGATAAGTATAGATACTGCTATATCAGAATAAGTTTTGAATATATAGGGCATAGATTATCTGGGTTTCAAGTGCATCAAATGTGGGAAAGGGTAACTCTTCCACCAGGAAGTCATAGCCAAAGTGATGTTCCTCTAGTTGTAGCATAGATGCTAGTGTTTCCATTTCATTTGCAGCTCTATTTTCCATTCTTGGGATCTACTAAAATGTAATGAAGACAAAGTATTTCTTGAAATCATCTACCATCTTCTTGTAAGGCATCAAGTTTTTATCTCATGTTTGATACTCAACATTTACTTGGTTGATAATGAACTGAGAGTCTCCATATATGTGCAACTCCACAATATTTAGTTCTATAGCTAGCTTGAGACCATTTACCAAGGCTTCATACTCGGAGATATTATTAGTACATGGAAACATTAGTTTATAAGCCTTAGGTATCTTGTAGCCATGGGGAGTAACAAATAGTACACCCACTCCCAATCCTTGTTGACTGAAGGAACCATGAAAGTACATTTCCATGAATGCTCTATTAAATGCATTATAGTTTCATCAAGAAATTTAATCATCAACAATGTTTCATCCTACAATGGTGACTCAGCTAGTTGATCTGCTATCACTTGTCCTTTGATTTATTTTCGGTCCACATATTCTATGTAAAATTCATTGAGTATCAAGACCCATTTTTCCAATCTTCTTGTCAACATCGCCTTACTTAGAAGATACTTCAATGAATCAATCTTTACAATTAGCCTCAATTTGTGAGCAAACATGTAATGTTTTAGTTTTTGTGATGCGAAGACAAGTGCTAAGTAGGCTTTCTCTATCCCACTTTAATTTAGCTCATAGGAGACTAATGTCGCACTAATATAAATAATAACTCGTTCCTTCTTGAGTTCATCCTCTTGTGCTAGAAAAACTCCTAATGATGTTTTTGTAGCTGAAATATAGAGAATCAATGGCTTTCCATGAATAAGAGCATGAGGATAGGCAGATTTGATAGATATTATTTTAGTTCCTTGAAATTATTCTCACAATGTTCATCCCATTTAAAGGTCACTCCTTTATGCAATAATTTTGTGAAGGGTTGTGCTTTGTCTTCTAGTTGACACATGAATCTCCTTATGGATTGAAGCCTACCCTAAAGCATTCTCATTTTACTTATATTGTGAGGTGGTTGCATTTCCATGATTTTTTGCACTTTAGCTGGATCCACTTCGATTCCTTTTGCTGAAACTATAAAGCCTAGTAGCTTTCCTAATTTGACACCAAAAGAGCATTTCTTTGGATTGAGCCTTAATTGAAATTTCTCCATTCTATCTAAGATTTTCCTCAAGTCCTCAATATGATATGCTCTTCTTCTTGATTTAACCAAATTATCATCTACATAATCCTCCATATTTTTATGCATCATGTCATGAAAGATCATTGTCATAGCCCTTTGATATGTTGCTCTGGCATTCTTTAGTCCAAATGGAATTAAATTCTAGAAAAAGGTACCCCATGCACATGTAAATACTATCTTTTCTTAGTCCTCAAGTGAAATTTTAATTTGATTATACTTGGAAAAACCATCCATAAGTGAATATATCTCATATCATGCTGTAAGATCTATGATCATGTCAATATTGGGAAATGGGAAATCATCCTTTGGGAAAGCCTTGTTCATATCTCTAAAGTTTATGCAAATTCTTATAGATTTATCTATTTTAGAAATAGGGACTACATTTGAAATCCATCTTGCGTAGGCAGTGACTGTTATAAATCCATCTTTCAAAATCTTTTCAAGTTCTTCTTTTACTAGCAATTTGAGATGTGGATGCATTTTTCTCAGTTCCCGTTTGACGGGTTTTAGCCTAGGAGCAATAGATTAATGATGTATTATTAATTCAAGATCCAATCTAGGCATGTCAGAATAAGACCACACAAAGTTGATCTTTTTTTCCTTGAGGATTTTAGTGTATTGTGCTTTCTCTTCTTCTGACAAGGATTGTGCAATTTGAACTATTTGTGGAGCTTCAGTTGTTCCCAGATTGAGTGGTTGTGTTGGTTCTATCAATACCAAAGATTGTTCTTTAAGATTTTTGGAGAGAATATCAATAACCTCATCTTTTGGCACCCTTGAGAGGTTTTCACCATCATATACGTAATTTGTTTTTACTTTTTAGAATCTGATACTTCCACAATGTGGTTTTCACCATCAATTATTTTCCTTTTTATTTTTCAATTTGAGACTAAGAAACTTGATATCCTCCTCTATCATATTTTCACTCCTTGCACTGGTGGAAGAGGGATAGGGTTCACAAGCATTGAGATAACAAGTCAGTTTGTAGTCATTGGGAAAACTCATTATGTTGGTAGGCTCATATTTAGTCCAATCAATTAGCTTAGGGTTTATCAACAATAGGAATTTAGAAGATTCTATGGACAACATCGCGTTAGTTTCAAGACTATTAACCAACAAGATGAGTTCCATTAAGTTATCTTCTATAGTGCTTAGATCATTAAAAGTCTGATCGGCATTATTAGTGTCATCGTTAGTGTTATGTGAACCTAACTCTAGAGATCTAACATTTGTATTTTCTACCTCTTCTCTTTCTCTTATTCTATCAAATATTTCTAATATCCTTTGGTACTCCTCTTTTCCTATTAAGACCCCTATGTCTTCATCAATTATACTAGGGATCACCACATCGACCAATCCTATGACAATGTTTGTAGTGTGGGTAGTGTTAGAACTTTATCCTCTTTCTCATAAAGGCACAAATTTATGGATCACATCTACTTCAATATCCATGGTAGAATTAGACTTTTGATCCCATTCATAACCATTTGATTCTGAGATGTTGTCATCAAATTGGTTTAGAAACTCAACAATAGTTATTTGGTGAACCCTATTGGCTATTTGCGTATCAAATTGTGGTTGATCAAGGACCTGGGTGATTGTGACCAATTTCCCCCAATTTGGATGTTGACTCTCTTGTTTTCTTATGGATGATACTCCTTAAAGGATGTTTGAGCTACTTGCTTCTTCTCTAATACTTCCTCTTTCTTCTTGTTCCAGATGTGCTTCTTCATGGTAATTCCCTCCTTTCTAAACCTCCTGAGTATTTTCCACCACTTCTTCCTCTTTTGGTTCTTGGATAGTCATTTGTAATAATAAAGGAACATGGTGTTCAAATTCTTCTCTGATGTGAGTGGGTATATACCATTCTCCTTGATACGTTAGGTTTTTAGTTCCTAGATGTAATAATCTCTCATATGTCCATGGTATTACTTCTACTTCCTCTTCTTCTTCATCACTCCCTTTGTCAAATATTGGACCATCTATTATGGCAGGGTGTTTGGATTCATTATATCCTAATCCTATTTTTTCTTTGGTGTTCCTGAACTCCATATGAATAGGTTCAATGACCCCTTTATCTTTATCTCCTAAAGGTAATTTTTGTTTAAATCCCATTCATTTCACAAGATCATACCCTTTGCCATATTTGTTTGGAGATATTTCTACATGCTTTACTTTACTTTCACCATTTCCCTCTTTATATAGCCATGATAAAACAACTCTATCTTCATTGTCTTCTTCTTAAGAAGTTGTAGCTCTAACCATTCCCGTGGCTTCATGAATAGCTAACACCTTTGAGGCTACAGGTGGAAATGATGTTGATAGTTTTCCATATGATTTTGGAGATAAGGGGAGATTAACCAATGATGAAATTGTATCCAGTTTGTATTCACCCATGCTAGTTTCTTTAATTTTTAGAGATTTACCAAAGATTCTCATTACCATATCTTTTGATGTTTCAGGTGTAAACTTTTTAGGAACTTCTTTTTTGTTAGGAACCATGCTATCTACTTTCACATTATTGTAAGAGTAGCTTGAATCAGCCAGAATAGTAACCTCTACCCTGCTGTGTGGGAATTTGATACATTGATGATAGGTGGATGGAATTGCATGCATATCATGTATCCATGGTCTACCCAATAGTATGTTGTAAGCTAATGGAAAATCAAGAACCTGAAAGACCACATCTTGTTCTATTGGGCCTATCCTAATAGGTAATACGACTATTCCTTTGGACAATCTTTCTTCTTCATCATATGCTTTAATAGTTATCTTCCTCCTAGGGTCAATTTCATTTTCTAAAATCCCTAGCACCTTTACCAAAATAAAGGTACAAATATTCAAACCATGCCTCCATCTATCAATACATGGTTTACCCAATGTTTGTGAATTAGAACCTCAATATGCAAAGGCTAGTTGTGTGGATGATTCAAAGATTTGTCATCTTCTTCTGAAAAAGATATATAGTGAGGAGATGTTATATGACCAACCATAAACTAGAATTTGTCTATGTCTATATCTTTTGGGACATTGACTGTGTGTAGGGATTTTTCAAGAACTTCCCTATGCACTGGAGAGATCTTTAGTAACTCAAATATGGATATTTTAGCTAAAGTTATTTGCAATTGGTATACCAAGTTGTAATTAGAAGATGGTGAGGAAATTGTTTGTCTTGCTATTGCTTGTTTTGGAATTGTGATATAGGTGGTTTAGATTACATTAGTTTTTTTGATGAGGAATTGACCCCTTTGATCATCACCTTGGCTTGACTATGCGTTACTAGATTCAAATGTGGAGCTTTATATTTTACACCTTTAATAGTGATCATATTTATTGATGTCCCTTTTACTTCCAACATGTTGATCACATTATCGTTATTGGAATAGATGTAGTTAACTTCATTTCCTTTAGATTTAGAAGCTTCTCCTTTTTCATTATTAGGAAATGGTTTGGTGAATTTTGTATCATCCTTATTTGAAGTATTTCCTTCAACCTTGATATTATCTCCATCTATGAGATCTTGAATGACATGTTTGAGTTTAACACAATCATTAGTCTTATGTCCTTTGTTTTCATGAAAATCACAATAGTAATTATCATTCCACCACCTTGGTTTCACTTCTGACTCCCGTGGATTTGAATTTGTTAAGGTAATAATTTTATTTTCCAAGTGAATCTTTACAACCATCTCAAGGGGTTCTCCCAATGGAGTGAATCTATGCCTAGGTCTGGTCATCCTAGGCTTATTTTTGTTCACATCATTGTTTTCTCTTGGAATTATTTTTTTTGTTTCCTTAGCCTCTTTTTTTTTTTTTTTTCTTGTAGGCTACTCATAATATTAAACAAGGATGGTTTAAAATTCACATTAGATGTATCCACAACTCCATAATTAAGAACATGTTTGTTCTTGTTCCACCATTTAGACTTATCCTTGTTGTTGTAATTGTTGTTATTCGAGGACTTATTTTCTTTATAAAGTGTGATTTCTCCTTTTCTATCCATGAAATCTTCAGTTCAAATGGAATTTTTAATCACTCTATCAAAACTAGGAGAATCTTCCATTTGAAGCACATAATTAATTTCTGACACCAAGTTATTAATGAAGGTTTCTATCTTTTTTGATTCAGGTATTTTTCTTGAATATTGCATGAATATCTTTCTCCATCATTGTAAGAAATTGAAAAAGGGCTTTCCAGTTCATTGTTTTGTATAGCATAGATCCATCATAGTAATGGTATGCTATATATTTTATGAGTAATGTTGAACAAACTTTTGAATCAATTCTTTGAATGTTTGGATGCTTGGTGTTATTTTAGAGAACCATTCCATGGATGGTCCTCCTAAGATTCTGAGAAACAACCTCATCAAGTACATGGGTTGATGCATGAACTCTATACTCAAGGCACAAAATTCTCTCACATGAACATGAGGGTGTGTGTCTCCTGTGTATTTATCATACTTAGGTTTTACCATGATAGGTGGCCAAGGAATCATATGTAAGCTATTTTTGAATGGGAATGAACAAATGTGTTACAACAAGTACTTCTTTGTTAGTTTATCCTTCTCTCTTTTGAGCTCTTTGATTTCCATTTGCATTTGGCATTATCAAAATAGGTGTTTGTACTTCTTCATCTCTTAATCCCTCAACATCGTAATCTTTAGGGAGTTTAAATCTCATGGAAGCTAGGTGAAGGAAGTGTTGGCAAGTGATAGTTTTTGGTATGGTATGAGACACTTATGGGTTGTCATTTATGGAAACACATCTGGTATATTGATCACTTGGAATGAAGTTTAGTTTTGGAGATTTAGTCTTCAAAATGACTAAGTACAAAAGTAGAAATACACAGTATAACTTTATTGTTTTGGATAGCGAAGATCGAGTATGACATTTTATGACTAGAAATATTAGATGAAGATACTATGGAGTATTTATGACCTCCACCTAAGATCGATTTGGTTTTGGTGATGATTACAGTGATTTAGAGAGATTTGAAGACTTGCACAGATAGAAGAACAACATAATAGAGTAGTTGAACAAGTAGCGATGATTTAAGGAGTATGTCATGAAATCTTGGAAAGCTAAGTTGGATTATGTTTTTGGATAACCTATATTTTGGTTATGTAAGAGCCTCGACTTTGTATTTACTCTTTACATTATTAATTCTATTTTGTATTGAGAGCCGACTATGTGATAATAATTAAGAGAGCTGACTTGATGATATATATATATATATATGAAGAGTTTTTGTAAAGTGAAGATATAATGATATGATGAGATAAGGAAGGATATGTATGCATGCGGATGGAAGCTGCGAGAGAAGAGGTTGATAGAGATCATTGAAGAACTATGAATGTAACTATCTAAGCATTGAAGATGCTTGTTTTGTTCATTATTATGAACACTTTGTAACATAAGTTTTGTTGTAAGAGTTCTAAGCTCAGTTGGTCCCTAATAGGGTGCTGTATAGCTTTAACAGGGTTGTTATTTCTTTAACAAGGAAATGTACTATGTAATATTGAGCTCCTAATAGGGCTAAGTCTCCTAATAGAGACACTATACTTTAGTGCATGCTTGTGGGTACCATCCCCACCAAGGTTTTCCCTTGGACAGGGTCTCCTCGACAAAAAAATATAGTGCTATGAGTTTTGTGTTATTTTCTTATGTTCATTTCATTTATGTAAGCTTATGGTTTATTTGGAATTGGTTTAAGTTTAATTTAAAGTTATATAATACTAATTCACCCCCCTCTCAATATTACTCAATCCTAACAATATGTATCAGAGTTATTGGCCCTTGAAGAGAAAGTCTAACAGATTAAGGGAGATCAAAATGGATTCAAAAAATTTGCACGAGAATTTTGAAGCAGCACTTGAAGAGCTTGATAAAGCAAAAGAAGAAAATGGTGACTTGAGATTCAATTTAAGAAAAGATGAGGGATTCATCAAGAAACTAAAGGATCATCTTGAACTTTCTAGAAATCAGAGATAGGATCTTATGGTTCAGATAAAAAAATATTTGGACAATGATAATTCAGATCAGATAAAGAAAATTAAGCAAGAGAATGATACTTTGAAGCTTGAGAATGAGACAATGGCTAAAGAGATTCAACAAGAAAAGAATGCTAAGAACAAGAATGAAGAAGATTTGAAAGATGCTAATATTTTGATGGGACAAATGAAGATGGACCTTGATCATTACAAGAGAAAGTATCTAGAATTGGAGAAATGTAATCAGATCATAAAAGGTGAACTTTTTGAGACAAAGAAACATATTGAGAAGCTTCACATGAGCAGTGACTTGATTGATGAACAGAGAGATAGACATAAACCTAAAGGTGATATGAATGGTATTGGCTTCAATGAATCTTAATGTTCTAAGAATCAAGAATAAAAATTTGATGCAAAGATTGATGGAGAAAAACCTATTATTCAAGAAGCTAAAGAACAAATCAGACCTTTCAGAGGTAGATGTTTTGGATGTAAAAATTTTGGACACATGAAGAGAGATTTAAGAGGTAATACCCCTTTTATAACTTTTTCTGGTTATTGTCTTAATTTCCATGTATATGAGCACAAGAAAGAAGAATGCAAGAAACTTGATCAATCTAGATACATACAAGATTACACTAGAGAATCTAAACAACAAATAAGATCACATGTTACAAATGTAATAACCTTAGACACATTGAAAGGAATTATAAGTTATAAGTTAATCAGAACATTAGACCTCCTGTATGCTAGAAATGTAACAATCCAGGTCATATAGTGAAGTTTTTCAAATATAATAGAGTAAATAACAGAAGAGTGCCACCTTCTATGGATAAAAATAAGAATGACAATGATATTGGTAAGAGTATTGCATAATACAAGTGTTATTTTGATAATTGTTTCAAGAAAGAAGAAGATAACAACAATGGTAAGGTATGGAGAGTCAAAGGGTCTAGTGAGATTTTGGTTCAGGGAGAGACAATAGATGCTACTAGATCTTTGCCTGATGCTAACAAAATAGAATCAACCTAAATGGCCAATCATGACCTTAGGGGGAGCATTGGATGAGCATAGAAGATTATATCAAGCCCCTAATTCTAAGGAGTAAGCTCCTTCGAGCTTAGTTGTGATATGTATGTGTGTGTGATTTTTGTACCTACTAAGAGAGACACAACACTTCAATAGGTCATTGCATTAGTGGAAAACATGGTTAGATAAGCATATAAAGAAACTAAAATTGACCTATTGCTTTCTAACTAAGAAGAGTATGATAAGTGACACAATAGCCCTCAGATTATGCTACTATCAGTGACATATATGAATTAGCATGAAAGATTTGAGTTAAAACAAACTAAATGATAAGAAAACATGCATATTTAGCTCTAAAAATGAACATAATAACAATGCATTAACATGAGAAACTAAATGGAATATGAGTCTATATGAATCCTAACAGCATAAAAATGCATTTTCAATATAAGTTATGTGCTTATTTGTGCTCAAAAACACCTTCTATTTATAGAAGAATGAGGAGAGAGAGGGGGGACAAGGTGCATTGATGGAGTTGAAAAAATCATTAATGGTAGGTAAGAAGAAATAAATGTCAAATGCATTCAATAGGCATGGTGGAGACATGGGCTTAAGGAATATCCATTAATGAGGCATTAATGAGAGCCTCAAAGAAGCATGGGAAGGGTGTAAGGCAAGCTTGAGAAGGTGGACTTGAGGAAAGGAATCTTGAGATTCCTTGACTTTCTCAAGTGGGTGGAGTCCTTAATCATTCCTTAATGGAATGTGACAAAATTAGGAGGTAAGTTAGAGTTAGATTAGGATTAGAATTATATTAGCATGGGGTGAATGGGTTGGAATAGGTTCAAACCCAGGGTCAAAGTGGTTGAAGTGGGTTAGGTTAGGGGTTTAGAGGAATATTAATGAAATGAATTAAATTTATTTAATTCATTCAGAAATAGGATATTAATTATTTAAGCATTTAATATCTTTTTAATAATCAATAGGACTATAGCCAAATTAATTAAATTAATTAGGCTAGGGGAATGGGTTCCTTTGCAAGTGAGCAATTGATTTAGGGTTTTATTTAATTCCTTTTATGATTAAATACTATAGCCATGTTTGAATTTGATTTGTTTTAATTGGTTTGAATTGATTTGGATTGTGTGGTTGTAGTAGTTAATATATTTTAGTGATAAAAATCACCTAGGACATTAAATTTGATTTCAAAAGAATTATGCCAAGCAATAAAAGGGTCATTTGAATATAATTGGGGGTATGATCACACTTAGGGAAAATAGGGTCTATAGTTGGAATAGACCAAATCTAGGTGGTTACATTTTCCCCTCTTTGAATTGATGTGTGAGCAACGTATTGATTCAAAGAAATTTTTTGATTTTGACTTCAGAAAGATTGAGAATTTTGCTCATGATCGAACAAAATGCCTGATGAGATCAGTCTCACACTTGATCAAAATAAACTGATAGAATTGACTTTGAACTTGGTTGTCATCCAAAGGTCAATAAAATATTTTAAAGATACCAATTTTGAACTTGGTTGTCATCCAAAGATTGATAATATTGATTCTGAACTTGGTTGTCATCCTAAAGCTAGTATGAAGCTGCCAGGAGCTTAATAAGAATCTTTTCAACTTAGTCATGGAAACTATCATGCCCATAGTTTGTTTGATAACGAAGTCATTTTAATGTTGTTTCGAGCAAGCGTTTGATTGATGATAGTGTGATAATGCCCCTTCAGGAATGAAATCGAAGGAAAAGAATAAAATCCCTTAGTGGAAAGAACATATCACTTGCAGGAAGAAGTTAGGGCAAAAAAGAATGGAGTAGAGGAAGTGAAAAAGGTGGTGTGTTTAAGAGTAAACACATGAGAACCAAGTTAATTACACTAAAATGTGAGTGGTGGGACTGATAAAATGATGTCGGACCAAGATTTATGATGAAATGTGCATTTTGATGGATTTTCAGAACAAATGGAGAAAATTTGCATTTTCAGGAGTTGTTGTAAAAATGTTACTATACTACATAAAATACCTTAGGAACCTTCAATTTGGCACCTAATTGATTAAAAGGAGAATAGAAATGGAGTTTTAGTTGCCTGGGAGGAGTTTTAGAGCCCCTAAATAGCTCAAAAGACCAATATATAGCTCAAAAATTACCATTTTACTATTCATTTTCACTTTTATCCATAGTAATTCTGAGAGCTCTACAGAGAAGATGGTGGTCCCCATGCATAAACATCATTTTGAGCTTAGCCATCGACATCAGCACCTAGCCGATTACTCACCTTCGGTAAGTACTCATAAAACTACCTTGTGAAATTTGCAAATTTGATATTTATGCAATTTTGTAGCTTGTAGAGCCTTTGCAATTATGGGTCACGTCTGGGATTCCAGATCACACCTTGTTAAACCCATGTCCCATATTTTTGGGATTGTATCCAATTCTTCTAGATTTCTACATCACATCCAAGATGTCCTAGATCGCATCCCATTTGTCTATTTTTGCCTTGTTTTTAGTTGAATTTTGTTTTTGTGTCATACCCTATTCATGTATGATCGTACCCTATTTCCTGGGTCGCATCTGAGATTTCTGGGATCACACCCTATGGTTTCAATCACATCCTATATGTCCAAGATCACATCCAGTAAAAGAGATCACACCCTATCTTTCTAGGATCGGATCTCATGTTTAGATTTAGAAACTTATCCATTTTGACCTACTAGTTGTTGTGGACCTTGAATTACTTAGCTGATTAGGAGTCTGCATCTTTATTGTAGACATAACATTGATTTTATCTTTGTATGTGTCAAAAATAGGCATATTTTTCTTTTAGAGGCACATATCTAGGTCGTGTGCTTGCCTTATCTGTACTATTATCAGTTGAGGAGCATGCAACAATAGTCTATTGTAGATTATGATCTTTGATAGGTTTACCCAATATAGGGGTAAACCAAGGGTTGTTGACTGCTCTTGCTAAGAGATGGCACTCAGAGCACAACACCTTCCATCTCCCAACTAAGGAGATGACAGTGACTCTAGAGGATGTGTGGTGCATACTGCGTGTTCCTATTATTGGTCATGAGGTGCGCTTTGAGGCAATATCTATCGTGGTGATTGGAGTAGCTCGTCAGTATTTTTAGGATGACACCATCGATCAAAGATACCTCTCATGGGACTATATGGTTGATCATTATGATTGATTATCTATGTACTTAGCAGGCTTGATAAGTGGCATCTTGATGCCAGATAGAGGTCAGCACAGGTTCTTGGTCACTTGGGTGGATATGCTAGAGTAGATGATTATCAACAGACGGAGATTTGCATGGGGCAGTTGTATCTTATCGCATATGTACTAAGAGCTGAGATTGTATATCATTATAATCAAATTATGACCATAGGTATATTGATTCTTCAGATCTGGGCCTGGGAGCACATCCTTGTTACACAACCGATAGTAGATAGACAACGTGTTAGGGATTTTTCTTGTATGAATCACAGTGCTTGAAATACTTACTTGAACACCATACCCTTTAATACTGATTCAGGGACAAGGAAAGCCTAATTGCTAAGGACTGAATAAGGTTAAGATCCTTCTTCATTTTTGAGCTCCACATGTGCTCAGGCAGGTTTTACCTTTTATGATAACTGTTTACACAGTATGTTATAATGTGGACACTGATTTGCTATGTATCTCTTATGAAACCAACTGATAAATTACCTTGCAACTGACCAAGCATAATCAAATACAAGATATAACCATATAAACCATGACCCTTAATATAGAAAAAACCAGTGATACAAGGATTTTCATCCTTCTTCCTTTTATGTAGGAGGGTTAACCTAGTTGATTCACTCTTCAAGGAATCAGCAAACTGAATAGTATCTTGCTGATACAAATTCTTAGGAGTTCAGCTCATTTGTTCTTAGTAACAAGAGTATTTTGATTAATTTGATTTTGATATTGGATGAGGAACATATTGCAAATTACACCTCAGACCAGTGCCTATCCCTTGGGCAAAGAGTCAATGAAAACATGAATCCACAAAGATAAAATAATAGAGATACTGTAGAGTGCCTTACAAACTACATGTGGCTGAGATAGAGTGCC
>MU223519.1:1351698-1365147 GCA_018584345.1 Thuja plicata | reverse complement strand
CCTTTCGGTAAAAAAACCCCAGCACTCCAAAACCTGCACAATGTATTGATCAAAAAACTATTACAGTTACAATACACTTGCAATGCAAGTTCTTTCAGAAGATTTGAAAACCCTTGAAGACAAATCATGGCAGCATAAACCGTTCCAACAATACACTCGCATCGCTATTTTTTTCGCAACCCTAAAAAATGCTTATATCATGTGCTTCACTTTTTAGGGTTACTCCTAACGATAACTGTATTAGGGTTTTTACCATTCTCCGAGAAAATAGGAAACCCAAAATTTTTTTTGCCACATGTCTTCACCTGTCATTGAATCTTCCTAACATAGCTCTTACGTGTCATAGGAATTCGTCATAACCGTTTTAGCCATGATCTCCTTACACACAATTCAAGATGCCGACACATCAACATTATTTGCAAGAAATACATTTTACAAAACAAATAATAAGAATAGGAATTATCCAAGGTTGAGACACCTTATTCCTAACAAATATAAAATGTATGGATGTACTTTAGGATATAGAAATGAAGTACAATGTGTAAATGCTTTATTTTTGTATTTTCTTTTAGTTCCATTTTATGAATGCAAAATGTATGCTATGGATGTGCAATGATATTGATATCAATAATATGTGATGATGTAATTAACTTGGTTTTTACAAGAAGAAAATAGAAATAATTTTTGAGCACAAATTTCCCTATGTTGTTAACTTCTTTTGCAAATGCATCATGCAATCTCTAAATGCAACTATATGCAGACTCTTAGGACTTGTCACTGATTGGTAGATTTTGGACATTTTTATCATCATTGCGCACTTTTGGAATGAATACCACCTAATAGTACAACCATCACTAATACCCACTGATACTATGAAAGTATGAATAATATGTTTTATTGGAATGTCAGAAATAGACTTAGGCATCAAGGCATAGAAACCAGGATGACAAGATAGTCACCTTCCTTTTAATATATCAGTTTTTGTGTAATTCAAGATATTGGACCCTTAATGACTTTGAAAATTCATATCCTTGGGTACATTATGCTTTGTATACCTTAGCGAGAATCTGATCTTTTTAGATAACAAACAAGGAAATTGTGTCAACCTTACCATAGTTTACACATAACAAAGATTGAGATATATGCGTCTATCCACCCATAGTGGAAGCTCTTACCATAAACATCTAAGTTAGGTGAAATTTATAGGATCATTTGGAACAATCAACATATGCAGAAAACCAAGAAAATGTTATGCCCCCTATCCTTGTGACTCTTTTTCTTTGCGTAGATGTCATGGAGTAACTTGGAAGATATAACAAGTATCAATTATGAATCAACTAAATAAAATTCATAAATGCTTAGATGTCCCAAGCGAGAACATCAGGGGTTCATAAAGAGTTATAATCAAACCAAGATCAAGCTGTGTTTAAGGTGGTATTTATAAATACCATTGATTCATTTTTCAAGCGCAGTATAGATTCAACAATCAAAAATTTGGAATTCAAGCAATATGTGTCCCATGTCTGTGTATAATTTTATTCCTGTTTGCAATCCCATGTAGGTCTTCGGAACCCCATTTATGTTAGTGCAATGTTTGTGTCACCCTTGTGTCGTGAAAGTGATAGTGGTAGTGAAAGTATAAAAAAGTGTCATATCATGAGACAAACCATCTATGAAAACCTAGCAGACGCAACCTATCAGACTGGAAAAGATGCCCCCAGTGCAGAATGACTTGATCCTAAGACAGAAATGCAGACAAATCCCAAGCGAGGATAAGATAGTTTTTTATGAAATGAAATCAGCATTTTTAACAAAGGTGTAATTGTGAAGGCTTTGTATCAGAAATGCATTGATAGATGGAGTGCAAAACACAAGTGACACCTATTTGCCAGGTTTTCACCACTTGGAAAGATCTTTTCTTTATTTTTTTTTGCTACCAAGATGCTTGTTTTACCACTTGGAAGTCATCAAGGCACTTTTCTCTATTTCAATTTTTTTTCAATTTTTTCTTTTTTGAATGTTTTTGTAGTATTAAGGCACTTGTTTACCAGGTTTTCACTAGAGATACCTTTATTTAAGACTTTTTCCATTATTTTTGGATTTCTTTCAGGATCAATTTTTCAATGTTTTTTTGGTATTTTCTGAGAACTATTTCATTGTACAAGCTCTGCTAGCCAAACATCAAGCGTAGAATCGCTTCAGATGTAGAGTATTGATAGGATCTAGAAGAAAATCTCCCTCAGGTGTAGCCAGTTGATAAGATCCAGTCCCAAAAGTAGTAGTGATTACATAAGGTTCAATCTAGTTAGGTTCAAATTTTCCCTTATGGTCTTTGTTGGGCTGGTTTTTAGGATTTTCCTTTAAGACGAGATCCCCCACTTCAAATGTTCATGGTTTGACCTTCTTGTTGTACCCCTTGGACATAAATGCTTGATAAAAAATCAAATGATCAAACACCTATTGTATGCACTCATCTAGTAGGTCCAAATAATTCACCCTATCGATGCGGTATTGCTCATCAGTAACAAGACCTTGTAAAGATATCCACAAAGATGGGATTTCAACCTCAATAGGTAGTACTGCTTCAGTGCCATAGACTAGAGAAAATAGCGTGGCTCCGGTTGGTGTTCTGATGCTTTTTCTATAGGCACATAGTACCGAATTCAATTGTAGATGCTAGTCTCTGCCAAACTTACTTATAGTTTGGTGTAGAATTTTGAGAATATTCTTATTAGATACCTCAGCCTGTCCATTACCCTGGATAATAGATTGAGGAGCAATGTTGAGTGATGTGGAACTATTCACAAAGGTCATCAATGTCTTGATTTTTAAATTGGTCCCCATTGTCTATTACAATTGAAGAGAGTATCCCATATCTATAGATAATGTAGTTCAGAATGAACATAGCCACCTATTCGCCAGTGGCTTTGACTAGCGGCACAACCTTGACCCACTTCATAAAATACTTAGTGGCCATAATGATGAACTTGTGTCCATTTGAAGAATTGGGATATATTTGTCCAACCAAGTCAAAGGCCCATTGCTGA
The DNA here is from genome assembly GCA_018584345.1 of Thuja plicata. Classification (NCBI taxonomy): domain Eukaryota; kingdom Viridiplantae; phylum Streptophyta; class Pinopsida; order Cupressales; family Cupressaceae; genus Thuja; species Thuja plicata. The sequence goes on along the minus strand of MU223519.1, from coordinate 1,362,100 downwards.
AATGGCCAATGTGTAATGAAAGGTATAAGTTCTCTGGCAAGAGCATGGATGAGATTACCATGTGTCTGACATTTTTGACATGTTTTGGAAAATTGAATAGCATCCTTTTCCATGGTAGGCTAGTAATAGCCTACTCTAAGCAATTTATTTGCAAGTGAAAAGCCATTCAAATGTGATCCACATACACTTTCATGGACTTCTAATAATGTACGATCAGACTCTTTGATTTCTAAACATCTAAGAAGCATACCATCGAGACCTCGTCGATATAAGTTATTAGTTATGAGGACATAATGTGATGCTTTCCTAATTAGGGCTCTTTTCTCATTTTTGGATAGATTATTAGGAATGGTTTGGTTAGTGAGATAGGAAATGATATTGGCATACTGAGATTGGCCTGGGGTGTTCAAAGCATAGATTACTTGGTATTTAGGGGTATCAAAGGAAGGATAGGAGAGTTCTTCCACCAATAATTTATAGTGGAACTAATGTTCTTCCAATTGTAACATGGATGCCAATGTAGCCATAGAATTTGAAGCTTTGTTCTTTGTTCTGGGTATTTGTTGGAATATGATGAAGACAAATTATTTCTTTAGGTCATCAACTAGTTGCTTGTAGGGTGTCAAATTTTCATCTTTTGTCTGATAATCTTGATTGACCTGATTGATAATGAGCTGGGAGTCACCATACATGTGTAACTCTACAATCTTCCATTCCATGGAAAGCTTAAGACCATTTACCAGTGCCTCATATTCTAAAATGTTGTTCGTGCATGGGAACATTAATTTGTAAGACTTGGGTATCTTGTATCCTTGAGGAGTTATGAACAGAACTCCTACCCCAGAGCCTTGTTAAGTGAAAGAACCATCAAAGAACATCTTCCATGGATACTTAGTTAGATGCATAATGGTCTCATCAGGGAATTCAATCTTTAAAGGTTCATCATATTGAAGTGGTGAATCAACTATTTGATCAACGAGGACTTGTCCTTTAATAGCTCTCCTATCCACATACTCAATGTAAAATTCACTTAGAGTGAGGACCCATTTTTCTAATCATCCTGTTAATGCTATTTTTCTCAAAAGGTACTTCAGAGGATCGATCTTAGCAATGAGCCTTACTATATGTGAGAGCATGTAGTGTCTCAATTTCTATGATGCAAAGATGACTACTAAGAATGCTTTTTCAATAATGTTGTAATTGAGCTCATAGGAGACTAGCATTCTACCGATGTAGTAGATAGATCTTTCTTTCTTTGTTTCATCCTCTTGTGCTAATAATAATCCTAATGATGTAGCTGTAGCTAAAATATATAGGAGTAATGGGTTTCCATGAATAGGTTCCATAAGAATAGGGGGAGTAGCAAGGTACCCTTTTAATTCTCTAAAGTTGGCTTCACAATGCTCATCCCATTTGAAGGTGACCCCTTTATGTCGTAATTTGGTAAAGGGTTGTGCTCTGTCAGCAAGTTGTGACATGAACCTCCTAATTAATTGAAGTCTCCCTTGCAATGTCCTCATTTGGTTGATGTTGCATGGAGGATTCATCTCTAGAATAGATTTGACTTTTGTAGGATCTACCTCAATTCCCTTTGCTGAAACTATAAACCCTAAGAGCTTTCCTGATTGGACCCCAAAGGAACATTTCTTTGGATTGAGCCTGAGTTGAAATTGCTCCATTCAATCCAATAGCTTTCATAAATTAGCAATATGAGTACTCCTTTCTTTGTATTTGGCTAAGGTGTCATTCACATAATCTTCCATGTTTTTATGCATCATGTCATGGAATATAGTAGTCATTTCTCTTTGATACGTGGCACCAACATTCTTTAACCCAAATGGCATGACATTCCAGCAAAAGGTTCCCCATGTGCATGTAAATGTAGTTTTCTCTTGATCCTCAGGGGCAATTTTTATCTGATTATAGTCTGAGAATCCATCCATTAAGGAATACATTTGGTAGCTTGCTATGAGGTCTATGATCATGTCAATGTTAGGTAGTAGGAATTCATCCTTAGGACATGCCTTGTTCAAGTCTCTGAAGTTTGTACATATCCTGATAGATTTATCAGATTTAGACATAGGGACCACATTGGAGATCCATCCTACATAGGCAATGACTCTGATAAATCCAGCTTTCAAAAATTTCTCTAGCTCTAATTTTACTAGCAATGCAACATGAGGATGCATCTTTCTAAGTTTTTGTTTCATGAGATTGATCCTAGGAGCTATAGATAAGTGGTGCATGATTAGATTAGGATCTAGTCCAGGCATATCTATATAAGACCATTTGAAGTTGATCTTCTTTTCCCTCAGGAAATCTATGAATTGTGTCTTCTCTTCTTCTAACAAATATTGTGTGAGGTGTACTATTTGAGGATCTTCACTTGTGCCCAAATTAACTAGCTATGTTGGTTTGATTAGAATTGAAGACCTTTCCTGAAAATGTTTTAGGAGGATATCAAGAATCTCATCCTTTGGTGCCTCTAAGAGGTTTTCACCATTAGATATGTCATTTATTTTTACTATTTTAGGATCTGACACTTCCACATAATGGTTTTCACTGTCATTTCCCTTTTTCTTTTTATTTTTAAATTTTTGATTGAGAAACTTGATATCCTCCTATGACATGTTCATGCTCCTTGCATTGGTGTAAGAAGGGTAAGGTTCAAAAGCATTGAGATAGAAGGCCAAGGTGTAGTCATTGAGGAAATTGAGAATAGGAGTAGGATCCATACTAGTCCAATCAATTAGATCTAGGTTTATTAGGGATAGGTAGTCAGACTCTGGGAAGGACAGCATTGTGTTAGCATCATGACTATTAACTAACATGACATGTCCTGTTAAGTTAGTTTCTTCAATGTTTAGATCAATAAGAGTTAGATCATCATAAAAAGGGTTATTTTCAGTTAAATGCGGACCAAAATCTAGTGACTCATTAGTGGAACTATCATCACCATCTCTCCATAAAAGGAGGATTCTTGCTTGTCACCTCTAAACTTCTTCTAGACTTAGGAAAGCACCAGTCTCTCCATCTATGAAGGGGAGAAGGAACTCTTCCTCCTCTTCAGGATTATCAGTGTCATTGGGAGTAGTGTTAGAATGTTCATAAGGAGCTGAGGGAGCCACAAACATGTGAATTGTATCTATTTCAATGTATTCCTTGGCAAAAAATAGCTCATCCCATTCATAATCATGAGAGTCAGTGATTTCATCATCAAATCTATTTAAGTATTCAACAATAGTTATCTAGTGTAGTCGGTTAGCTATCTATGGATCAAAGTGTGGTAGATCAAGAACATGTGAAACTGTGACCAACTACCCCCAGTTAGGATGTAAATCCTTTCATTGGGGTGTGCTTTCTATAGTTTTTTCTATCAATGTTATCTCTGAACCATCTATTGTTGAGTCTCCTACCTCTTGAATGGGAGGTTGTGCTAACAAAGGGGTGTGAAGATCTTGTGGTACCTCAAAGCTTGGTACATAGCTCTCTCCTTGATATTCAAGATTCTCTATGCCAACATGTAATAATATTTCATAGGACAACTACTCTAATTCATCTTTTTCATCACTCCCTTTGTCAGAAGCTAGGCTGTCTTTTGAAGCAGGTTTGTCAGATTTAGTATGAAAACCCAGTCTTGTTTTGTCTCTAGTATTCTGGAACTCCATGGGTATAGGCTCAATAAGTCCTCTTCTTGTGTCTCTTAGAGGTCCGTTTCCTTTGTATCTCATCTGTTTGAGGAAATCATATCATTTACCATACTATTTTGGGGATATCTCTACATGTTTAACCTCAGCTTCCGCTGGTTCTCCTTTGTAAAGCCAGTCCAAGACTGCCTATTCTTCTGTGTTATCTAAAGAAGATGTGGATGCCTTTACCATGCCAGTTTCTTTGTGTATTTCTAGCCCCTTGGATGCAGTAGGTGTGAATGTCAAGGAAGGTTTTCCATAGGATCTTGGTGACACTGAAAGTTCTGTCAGTGATGAAGTCAGGTTCAGCTTATATTCTCCCATACCTATTTCTTCAATTTTTAAGGTTTTTCCAAAAATCTTCATAACCATGTCCTTGGTAGTCTTAGGAAAAGTTTCATTCATAGCCTCTTTGTTATGTGGAATCATACTACCTACTTTGATATTGTTAAAAATATAATTAGCATCTGCAGGAATTGTCACTTCCACCCCATTATGTGGGAACTTGATACACTAGTGGTAAGTAGACGACACTGCTTACATTTTGTGAATACATGGTCTCCCTAACAAGATATTGTAGGCCAGGGGTAGATCAAAAACTTGACATATGACATTCCTTTCACTTGGCTCGACTCTAATGGGTAGAACAATAAGATCTTTAGAGGACCTTTCTTCCTCATCATAAGCATTGATAGTTATTTTTCTTCTAGATTCAATGGTCTATTCTAAGAGACCCAATTTCTTGATTAGATTAAGTGTACAAATATTCAATCATGTGCCTCCATCTATCAATACGTGTCTAACACAGGATTTATGAATGAAGACTTCAATATGGAGGGGTTGATTATGTGGATGTGTCAATAACTTATCATCCTCTTCAGAAAAGGAGAGGTAATGTGGTGCTAAGATGTGAATGACCATTGCTTGGAATTTGTCTATATCAAGGTATTTTGGTACATTTGCAACATGTAAGGCTTCTTCTAGGAATTCCCTATGCACCGTGGATATTTTGAGAAGCTCAAAAATTGAGATTTTGGCAGAGGTTCGTTGCAATTGGTCAACCAAGTCATACCTTGCTCCAGGAATAGTAACCACATGTTTTGCTACTGGTTTAGGAATAGTAATGATAGGAACCTTGGATGTTGATGCTAATTTTGGGGAAGAATTGTGTCCTTTGATTGTGACCTGTGCTTTGCTCCGAGTCACTGCATTCGATTGGAATGAAACATATTTGATTGTGACCACATTAATTGATTCAATTTTAATGTCTAGCATATTGATCACATTATCCTTATTGGAGTAGGTGTAGTTTACTTCATTACCTTTTCCTTTAGATGTTTCCCCTTTTTCATAATTAGGAAATGATTTATTGAATGCTGTATGATCTTCATTGGTAGTGTGTCCGTCCAGTTTGATTTTTCTACCTTTGATGAGGTCTTGAATGACATGTTTGAGCTTAATGCAATTATTAGTCTTGTGTCCTTTGTTCTTGTGAAAGAAATAGTAGGAATTATCATCCCACCACCTTGGTTTAATTGTTGGTTCCCATGGTTTGGAATCTGGGATTGTGAGAACTTTGTTGTCTAGAAGTGTCTTCAAAATGGTCTCAAGAGGCTCTCCCAAAGGAGTGAAAGTTCTTTGAGGTTTTGAAGTCCATGTCTGACCCTTGCTATTATCATTGTTCACTTTGGGTATGGGGGTTGTTACCTTGGCATCCTTTCTTGCTTGCATACTGTTGGTTAGATTGAATACCTCAGGTTTAGGACCAACATTGGATGTGTCTACTACACCATCATTGACAACATTTTTTGTTCTGTTTCCACCATTTAGGTTTGGAGTTGGAGTTGTTAGGTTTGTTTTTACTTTGAAGAGTGATCTCCCCCTTTCTGACCATAACTTCTTCGATACGGAGGGTTTTTTTAATCATCCTGTTGAAACTAGGGGAATATTGTATTTGCAATGCGTAGTTCAATTCTGGTACCAAGTTATTGACAAAGATTTCCATCTTCTCCGATTCAGGGATAGCTCTTGAGTACCGAGCAAAGATTTTCCTCCATCTTTGGAGGAAGTGTGTAAATGATTCACTGCTCTTTTGTTTAGTATTACATACGTCCATCATAGTCACATCATGTTGGATGTTGTAGGAGTAATGTTGAATAAATTGTTGAATCAATTCCTCAAAAGTTTTGACCTTGGGTGTAAGTTTTGAGAACCATTCCATGGTGTTGCCTCCTATACTTATAAGAAATAGTCACATGAGGTAAGTAGGTTCATGCATGTATTCTATGCTAAGAGAACAAAACTCTCGAACATGGTCATGTCGATTGGTCTCTCCTATATACTTTTCATATTTTGGCCGTGCCACATTGGGAGGGAATGGAACCATAGTGATACTCTTGTCAAAAATAAATGGGCAAATGGTGTCCAAAGAGTATTTTGTTTTAGGCTTTTCCTTCTCTTGTTTGAGCATTGTAAGCTCAGTTTGTATTAAAGTGAGTTTCTTAGCAAGAATGGATATAGGAGTTGGTACTTCTTTTTCTTTTAGCTATTCAACATCATAATCTGGGGGTAATTTTACACCAGTGGATGCCAAATGGAGGAAGTATTTCTCTTTATCCTCATCAATTATCCTTTCCAGTATCTTGTGGAACCTCTTTCTCTATTTGAGTTTATCATACTCATCTTCAGGGATCTCCCCCTCATTGTCTGATCCAAATGGAGGATGTTCAAATGTGGTTTCTTCATTTTCATCGAGATCTTCATGATTTTGGCTTTTTCTATTGTCATATTCTTCAAAAGCTGCACTTCATTCATGAGTGTTTCTATCCATTTGTGGAGATTCTATATCGAGTAGGGAACTATGAGATTTTTCCCCTTGAAAGTGTGGTGATTTAGGAGGCACTTTAGATCCTTTAGACATGTACTTGTTGCGTCTTATGTTAACCATGAAGTTGTGTCTCAACTTTCATCAATGTTTCCCAAGAGGGTCAGGCAATATCTTGAATCACTCAAGTGAGTGTGTCTAGGTGGAAGTATCATTTGAGTTTTGGTGGAAGTAAATGATTCCAGTGCTTGAGGGTTAGAATTCCCTGATAGTGAGCTAGGAACCAAGTGTTTGTAAGAAGCGGACAGACCACATGTATTGAAATAGATAATGAAAAATTGACAAGACCTGTAAGGTAGACATTTGAAAAATTATTCTAACACAATGATATGGAGACCAAAAAAGCTAATAGGGACAAACTAAAGAGCCAAAAGGGTATTCAAATCAACTGAGACTTTCTAATAAAATATTCTGCAAATGCCAACTGTCCTAGATGTGAGCTCCCAGATATGAGCCTAGTGGTGCAGGAGCACCCTTAAGGTCTAGTAGAAGATCTTAACTATTTTGGCTATTAGGTTGGTTTGGCCAACCATCCATAAATAAGGACTAAGTATAAAGTCCCTAGTGTGTGTTTGAGGTGTGGTTTAGGTTTGAAGAGATTAGGGTTGTGTTGTTTGAGTCTAGTTGATTCTAGGAGTCTAAGGCCTAGAAGTCAACTCAAAAATCAAAGAGTTGACCAAAGTCCCAAATTGGGAATATTTTTAATGTTTTTTTATTTTCTAACCATTTGAGGTCAATTGGTAAAGTTTGAAACCAATTAGGACACTAAAAATGGAAAAGTTGCAATTTTGACAAAAGTTGTTAAAGTTGTCATGGCAACTTTTTAAGTTGTCATGACAACATTTCCTAGATTTTAGGAATTGGCCATTAGAGTGCCCAAATCCTGACCAAATGGTCTAGATAGATGGGATAGGAGTATATAAGGTTAATCCAACCCTAATTTTTTAGTTAGATTTTATTTTGTACAGACTGATCAGTAGGAAGGATCAATTTACAGTGTGCCTTTGTGATACAGCCATCATCCATCAATTTATTAGATTGAATGGACTGAATGAATGATTGAATAGCATTTGAAATGTAATTTCCAAGATTTTTGAGGTGGTAGTTTAGTACTTTAGTCTTTCTGGTTTAGTTTTGTTTATTTAATTTGTGTTTTGCAAGTCCACTAGCCAATTTTGGTCTAGTCATGTAAAAGTTTGGTTCTCTTGGAGTTCCCATGGTTCAAGCTCCATGACCACTTGGAATCCATTAGATCCTTGTATATAATATATAAATATGGCTTTTGGAGTGTGTGTGTGCAGGGGAAGTCCAAGAATAACCAGGCCCTAGGCGAGTGATGAGTATTCTGGCTAGGGTAACTGGAAGCAAAAGTAGAAATGGTGATTGCAAGATGATTGGTATGAGTCAATAAAGGTTGGGGAAGTGAGGAGGCATGTATTGCAGACCTTCTTGTGGAAGGAGAAGATCAGAGGAGTCCAACTAATCAAAGAAAGAAGTGCACATTACCAAACCAATCTACATGTCTCCAAAACCCTTATTTTTAGGGGTTTGGTAGAAATCTACTATACGAACACCATGAGGGTTTGAGACCTAGTGAATCCTCAAGGGAAGGAAAAACCCACAAAGAATATCCAATTTGATTTTGGTTTTTTTAAGGTTTTGTGGGAGCAAGAACACATTTTTAGTGTTTTGGAGGGCTAATAGGCCTAAAAAGGCTACAAGGGCCAAATAGTTGATTTTGGGTCTCAATTAAAAAATGGTTGAAGGGATCACCAAATTGGATCCATAGGAGTGTGAATAGGCCCAAGGGGAGTAGGAAATGCTAATCCTAGGTAGTTGACACCATTGGAGTGTTTAGAGGCTTGTGAAGCCATGCTTGCAAGGAAGTGAAGAAAGAGTGAGAAGAGTGAAGTTTGAAGTTGGTGAGAAGTTCCTAGGAGGTTAGGGGATTAGGAAAGAATCCTCTAAATAGGGTAGAGAGTGAGAGACCCTAAGAGAGACCATTGAAGGTCTTGTAGAGAGATAGAAGCTCTAGGAGAGGAACCTCCTCACCAAATTGGTATCAGAGCCATTGAAAGGCTTGGGTGATTAAATTGGTGTATGTCAGATTGGAGTGAGTCCATAAGTGAGTTCAGAATGGTGACCAATGCAGAGTTGGCTAAATATTTGTTAGAGAAATAAATCAAGAATAGGATTGTTGAAGAAGAAATGGAGGAAATGAAGATCAAAATGGTAGAGATTGTAGAGACAACCAGCAAATGAAGAGAAGAAGTGCATGGAGGGTTAGATAAAGATAAGTCTCCATTAGAAGAGGAAGTAGAACTAGAGCCTAATCTTCTTCTACCTGAGGAACCATTCCTCAAAGAACTCAAAGCATTTAGTGGGAAGCCTCTAGAAGGAATTCCAGTATTCTCTAGTAAGATGGATATAGAGTTAGTTATGGAATGTCTTGAAGGGATGGAGAATCACTTCAAGTGTGATGGGGTTACAGAAGCCCAAAAGGTGAAGATAGCCAAGTCAAGGCTAAGAGGGAAAGCACTTACATGGTAGAATTTCTTGTAGGAAGAAAGGGAGAAAGAGGGAAAGAAGCCCATAACAATTTGGAAGACAATGATGGAAAAAGTGAAGGAGTATTATCTTCTAGAGGATTACAACATCCAATTGCATAAGAAGAGGCAAAATCTTAGGCAAAAAGACCTAGATGTGGCAGCCTATACTAAAGAATTTCAAAAACTTTGTCTTAGATCAAGAATCCAAGAGATAGAGAGAATTAAAGTGGCAAGATACCTTAATGGATTAAGGTGGAACATCCATGAAGAGCTTAGTCTCTTCACTCTAACTTCCATTCATAGTTGTTTTCAAATGGTTTTGAAGGTGGAAGAAAAACTAAGGAAAAGAAAAGATTCTAGCTATAAAAGTAGAGGAAGGGGCATAGAAAATAGAGGTGGCCATAAAGGAGGCACAAGTGGCCGAGGCAATGACAGTAGGAGTCAAGGAGACTCTAGATATGTAGATCAAGGACAAGAGTCCAGTAATAGAGATGGATTCAATAATAGAGGAAGGGGTTCTTACAATAATGGCAGAGGAAGGACATGAGGATTTGGAAGGGGATCTGATTTCTCCTCCATGAAATGTTACAACTATGGACAGTTGGGGCACCCTGTATATAGGTGTCTAGATAAGCCAACATCCTCACAAGGAGAAAAGAGGATCAACTATGTCCAAGAGGAGGACAACACCAAGCATTCAGAGGTCAGTTTGGATTCAGAGAAAGGTGAAAGTTTGATGCTTAGGAGAATTCTAATTAAAGAACCTACTAAGGATGGACACAAGTAAAGGAGGGCTCTTTTCAGAGTCAAGTGTAAGATAATGGGGAAAGTATGTAAGGTGATCATTGATTCAGGATCTACATACAATGTAATATTAGAGGAGGCAATAGAGAACTTGAAACTCACTAAATTCCACATGAATTCCCTTACAAAGTCACATGGTTGAATAAGGGCCAGAACATCCTAGTCAATGAATAATTTTGGGTGGAATTTACTATTGGGAAGTATCATGATAAGATACTATGTGATGTTTTTCCAATGGATGCTTGCCATCTGTTGCTTGGAGGACCATGGCAATATGGCAGAGATGCAGTCCGTAATGGGAAGGATAACAAGTATACTATCTGTGGACGTCCAAAAATATTAATATTATTATTAATATTATTTTCCCTCTTATTCCTTCTAACTATTTAATTTAATCAATTAAATAGTTTCATTTATCAATAGTTTAAATACTATTCTAATGTATTTTATTTAAATACATTTGCCTCCACAAAATC
>MU223519.1:1338317-1350677 GCA_018584345.1 Thuja plicata | reverse complement strand
TGACCCAAAATTGGCCATCTTTTCAATTCCATGTGTCTCCTATGTGGCTCTTATGTGGATGCCACATAGGTGCCACTTCATCCAAGCCTCTTCCTCTCTCCAAAAACTATATAAATAGAGGCCTTCTGCTCTCTTTTTTTTCATCTCTTAATTTGCATTGTTATCATTCTAGTATTGCTTTAGAATTTCATAGTCATTTTCATGCTTATGTTCTTAGTTTCTAGTTTTCATGCTTTCCATGCTTAATTCACTTAGAAATCGCATGCTAGGTTCTAAATTGGTGAATGAATCTTAGTTTCTACATAGCACATGCATATCATCTTTATTTTCATAGCTTAGATTCATTATCTTGAAGAAGATTTGAGACTAGTTCTTCATACTAGCTCTTGAATCTTTCTTCTTGTTTTTACAATCTTGCTTTGGGATCCATTGCACTTTGTGTGTTTGAGAGAGCACACCCACATCCATCAATAAAAGAAAATCAAAATGAGCAAATATAGGGTGCATTTGTTTACTCATTTTTAGCTTAACCTGATGTTATTCGGTGATCTTTGTTGTTTGCTTGATCTCTTACATGCTTTTTGATATGGTTTATGTGCTAACCCACTAATGTTTGCATCTTTGAGCTTGCTCCCAATAGGTTGAAGGATTCCTCATATACATTTTGCAACATTCGGTGGGACCCATGTCCCTAAAATTCTAAAATTCTTGTCTAATTTCTCTTCAAATTTCACCAAGAACACCAATCGGCGTCTGCGTTTCATGCAGAGGTGTCTGTGCAAACACCGGTTCTCACTGAACTTTCATTCGGCATCTGCTCTGAACTAGCATCTCCACTTTGAACTGGTGTCTCTACCTGGAAGAGCTAGTTTTAGACTTTGCTAACAAAACTTTTTGATTCATCTGGATTTTTGGTTCTCCTAGTGATTTTAGGCATTTTATCCCTCTATTTTTTAGTAGAGATTCATTTTACAAGCATAAAAAATGTTGAAATTTCATTAGGAAAAACAAATCTTGATAATGGTTTAAAGAACACTAGCTTTTAGTTCTGTTAATACTCTCTAAATGGCTAAATTTGATATAGTTAAGGACTAAAAAAGAAGAAAAATGACTTTGTTTGTTGTTTGTTTGTGTTTATAGGTACATCAGCATCTACATAAATGTCGGTTCATGAACCGGCATCTACGATTGACAAACCAGTGTCTACACCTTGCATCAGCTTCTACATTTTGTAAACCAGCGTCTTTGATTGGTATAGCCTTTTCTGATTTTTCTATGTTTTTTGGAGAATTTCCTGCTTTTAGTCATTTTAAGAGAAAACCAGAATCAACGTCTGCACCCTGAACTGATGTCTACGCTCTATCTAAGTTTGATTTATCATATACTAACAAGTGTCAAGTGTTTCTTGTGTTTCTAACGCTTGCCAAAGGCTAAAACTTGAAACTACTAACTATTTGTTTTGCAGCACCGCTTGTCAAAGATGCAAATTCAAAGACTACTCACATTTGTCTTGCAGGTTTCCTTGGATCTACATCAACCAAATGATCATGTTTGCATTAGTATTTTTTTTAGGCACCTAGACTAATTAGTTAGATTTTGTTGTCTAATACTAAGTGAGTGTTAGGGGATTATGCTCTCTTCCCTTTTGGGAAGATCAAAAACCTAGACACACTTACTTAGTGTTAAGAAATCAAATCTTTTGGAAAGAACAATGTGTGTCTTGCATGTTTTTGGAGAAAACGATACTGGATAGGAGATTATGCTCTTTTCCCCTTGTGGCAAAATCAAAAATCTAGACTCATTTTTGTCGCCAATCCAGGTTACTATGAATCCTTTAGATGGGCCTACCGGTGGAGGAAAAAATCTCCTGAGAATAACCCACGTGAGAACGAGGTGTAAGCCACACCACTCTAACTCATGTTAATCAAATTTAATCTTTGGGGTTAAAGCCTTGGGAGTTAGTTGGCATCTGAGCTTATACTCAGCTCTCATATAATTTAAGTGCGGCCTCGCGATCTTAATCATGTTTACGTGACCACTTTTATCAAGACACTCTATGGGGCTATATGCTTGAATCGTGCTTGCATGGACATAGAGGATATAACCAAATGGAGAACCATACTAAACACTCTAGACTTAGAAGCTACCTAGAACACCCTTGAAAGGTGATAATGCTTGTGTAAAGAAGATAGTAACTTCCCCAAAATCACTCGTACATTCGTGCCACCCTGAGCGTTTAGAACTGAATAATATGGTGTCATGACTGGAGCCATTGTATGCTTGGTGACGATCATATTCTGATTAGCTCTTGTGTGTGTACCTAAGCTTATGAGCAAGTATTTTCATGCTATGCCAATTCCTTTAGGTAGTTTTTGTGCTTGAAGTGCTTGAAGAAATTGACAAATCCAAAACACAAATAGAATATCCAACATTCAAATTTGTCGCATGCTTGTATCCTTCAAGGTTTCTTTGTCCCTTGTCAGACTATTTTCAGACACATGCTTTTTATTTTTTGGTTTGACTATGTTGAAAGTGGTTCTTTCCATAGAACAAACCTATTGAAAAATCAGAAAATGATCAAGATTTTTTTCTAGATTATCAAGAAAAATGTTCTTTTGCAAAACAATTCGGTCTCTCATGAGATATGTCCTAAAATCCTCAAACTATTCATCCAAGATCAAATCTACTTATAGGACATGACTGATTCCAAGAAACATAAGAAGGTGAAAACTCCATTACCACCCATGCAAAGAGAATAGAAAAACACAACCTGAGAGGCTACCAAGTACCAACACATTGTCGATTATGTCAAGCAAGAAATCCATAAACAAAAACTATTTGAAAAAGTGATTTACAACAATAAGGTTGCTCATTTTATGGGCAAATATCATCTAAACTCTGCTTTCATTGGAGTTGAACAATATGACTAGTCAGTTTACCACAACAAACACAAGTTCCTCCTCAGGCTCACTTAGCTTGCATTTTAGGACCTCACTTAAGTTGTCATCTTTAGGAACACATCACACACTCATCCTAACATGATCTTGCATTAATCAAATCAATCCTAATCAACCTAGCATCATCATAATCATCATCCAAATCATCCTTGATCACACCCCTCACTTGGTATTGCATACCCTTTTGAGTTGCTAAAACCTACATCTTAATCAAACCCCATCCTTGAATGTCCTTAAACTAAGCATTATTTTAGGATAATCCACTATCTTTTGCAACCTCATCTCCTTGATCAAAAGGTTGGTTCACATTAACAAAGAAACTCATTCACCGAAGACCACAAGTCTGTCTTAGGTAGACAATCACATCCACTTAATCCTACACTAGGGAAAGCAACCCTTGATCCTTTCATACATCAAGTCATCCTTAATCCATAGAAGCACATCCATCATCTTAAGCACATCATAATCCTAGTGTCATCATCCTTAGTTTTTTAGGTGCATCCTTGCATACATCTTTCATTTCATATTCCTTTAGGATAATCATTTCATGCCACCTGTCACACGAGCCACTAAGAAGAGGAAGAACATGGATCCTAATCTTGCTGCTAGCTCATCTAATCCTACAACTGACAATACCAACACCATAGTCACTTATGCGCCTCAACCCAATGATAAAATCAATCATATCTAGGTAGACACTAATGAAATGCCCACTCTAAGTGTCGTGGAAACATTTATCAATCATCTAGCGCTTGTCCACATTGTAAATGCCATGAGTGGACATAACAACAACCAGGTACTCTTGGACATACAACAATAAGGACTATAACCTCCACCTTGGATTATACCCATACTTATCACATGACCTATGGCACCTCTAGGGGAACATCCTTATCCCACTAGAAATGAAGTTTTTGATCCACTTCAATGAGCCCTACAAGTGGGAACTCTTCTTGTGCAAGTCATTCATCCCTCCATTCCACCTTCCATCATACACACAACACCCTCACCTACCTCTGGAGCCCTACCTCTTGATGCCACATCAGCACCACAAATAATACTCCCCATCACTATGCAAGTACCTCCACAAGCCACAGTCGCTCCTCTTTTGCAAGAAATCCCAACATTCATTGCAAAATTTCCACCACCACCACCAGTTAGCACACAACAAACCACCATTCCACCCATTCCTACTCAACCCATTCCAGGTGCTACAATTAGTTCACAACATCAAAGCACCCAATTCTCCATGCCTATTTCACCTTTCTTCACCATAGGCATGCCACCTACCAATGCCTATAACCAACCCTTATTTTTGCAAGGGTCCACTTTTCTAGTTCCACCTAGAACACAATCACAATGAATACCCATGATTCCACCTCAGACATTGTTCAACCCAAATCCCCCCATCCTGCAACCATCCAAAAATCCCTTCGTCATACCCCAAATTCCCATCCAACCTATCCAACAACAACCTATCCAACAACATCAACAACAACCTATCCAACAACAACCTATCCAATAGCAACAACAATAACCTATCCAAAAACAGCAAATCGCCAACCCATTCATATCCCAAGCACAACAACACCCAATCAAGCCCTTTGCAGCTGTACAACCCATTATCCAAAATACACAATAGCCACAACCACAAACACAGGGGACAAATCCCTTCATGGTACAACCACTGCAATAGTTTGCTACTCTTTTTACACAACCCGTGCAACAACAGCAAACTCATTCCACCAACTACATAGCCATGCCATCTTTCGCTGCATCACAAACAATTCCCCCTCCATAATAAGTTCTCACTGGGGGCATTCTTCCACAAAACACTTATGCAAGTGCATAATAGGTTCATCCCACTTATCCAACGCTGCAACAAATACAAGCATATTTCTAACAGTTGTAGCAATCTTATCAAGCACTGACACCTCCTCCATTGCAGTATTCCATTCAACCCCAGCTTCCACCACAGCAACCTGTATATTTTGATCATAAACCACCCTAAAAAACACCACAATATCCCCCACAGAATCCTCCATACTCACCATTCGATCCATATCAGGCACAAGGGAATCCTGCAATCACGATCAACAATCCTCCCCTGCCAATCAATCCTAAATGGGAGGAAATGAAGAATGCTCTCAAGGAACTAAAAGCTGGGACAAAAGCTAAAAAATTTAAGTTTGAAGAGGTACGTCCCTATCCATTTTATTGATCTATCACTGCTATACCCTTCCCCAAGTACTTTAAGACCCCAAAATTTGCAAAATATCAGGGGAAGGGTGATCTTGTGAGTCATGTAAAAGAATTCTACATGGCCTATCAAGAAGTGGCCTATAGCAATAACTTCCTTATGAGACTATTTCCCATTATCTTGGGAGGCACCGCACTTGAATGGTTCTACAAAATCCCTTATGATACAGTGTCTAATTTCATGGAATTATCTAAAAAGTTTGTGGCCCAATATGCACATAATGTCGAAAATGAACTCTCACTCCTTGACCTATGCAATTCCAAACAAAAAGAAGGAGAAAGCCTGACCGATTATCTTCAGTGCTGGCAAGGGCTTACCACAAGGTTGTCTTACCAACCTCTAGAACAACATCTTATCAAAATCTTCATTAACAAACTTCATCCTAAGCTTGCCTATCACATGCGCATGAACTGTATACATACTTTTCATGACATCAGAATCAAGGGTATGGACCTTGAATGAGGTCTTGTAGAAGAAGGTAGCATTAGAAATTACAAAGAATCTCAGCCTAACAAACATAGTAATGATCGATCATGATACTGGAACAAGAACAAAAATGTGGTAACAGATGGAGCGACTGACACCAAACATGTTCAAGTTGTGGTAGCTAGTCCTAATGTACCTACCTAGACTTATCAAAATTCACCACCAATGTACCCTCAACCTCCTCCCATGTATCAATAGCCAAATCTTGTGTATTCCCAGCCAACATATCAGTAAAACATGCACCCGCAAGGTGCGCCTATCTATCCTCCTCCAGGGACATCATATCAATACAATTATCAAGGTCCTACGAATCAGACAAATGCTATATCAGTCCCACATGGACAATAAAGACCTCATACTTCAAATACACCACAACACACATTTACCCCTTTGGGTGAGCCTATAAACATCATTTTTCACAAGCTAGTCCAAGCTAACCAAGTCGTGTATCCTAAAACACAGCCATTTGATGACTCAACTCCTAAGCCAGCTTGGTATAAAGACAATGAGTACTGTGAATACCATCATGTTAATGGACACGCCACTCTCAAATGCATGAAGCTAAAACACTATATCCAAGATCTCATTGACCGTAAGGAGATCAAAGTAGATTCTCCTGCCTAATCATCGCCAAACATAGGCCTTAAAATTTATCAAAATACATTCCCTAAACACACTTCTGGTACAAGCCCAAGCAATCCTACTTAGTCCTCTGATCAGGGAAAAGGTAAACAAGCAGAAAATACTAATAGAAAATATTATACCAATGCATATATCAACTACGATAATCTCATCGGCTACATATCCCAAGTCCAGTCCTCTGTCAATGTCATCCATGTCAAAGGTGTCGATAACCAATGCGTAATCACCACTTGTAGAGGTAGGATAATAGTCATAGGTGTTGGTCCCACCCCATCTGCTAGGACCCAATACAACATTTTGGAACACCTAGGGAATACTCCAGCCCAAATTTCCATCCTAGATCTTCTTCGCACATCACCCACTTATCAAGAGATCCTTAATAAAGCCTTGCAAGAATCCCGTGTTCCCAGCGACATCAACCTCACTGAATTCCAAAACCTTTTCAGACACCTATCTACATCCTATGGGGTCTCCTTCTGACCAATAGATGTACCTTTCAAAGAGACCAATCATAACCTCCCACTCTGTATCGCTTTCATGGTTAAAGATTTTTCCATCAAACAGGTCATGATAGATAATGGATCAGCCCTAAATCTGTGTACTCTAAAATTCATAAAATAGTTGGGTTGCACTGAGGCTGATATAACAAATGTTGTCATCATAATAAAAGCATATGACAATCTGGAGCATACTTCTGAAGGCACCATATCATTTCCCATTCAAGTGGGCCTAGTTATCCAAGAGACATTATGTCATGTTGTTGATCTTGACCTTCCCTAAAACATCCTCCTCGAACGCCCATGGATTCAATCTATGTAGGCCGTCCCATCAACCTACCATCAATGCATCAAATTCCCATATAAAGGCATTAAGATCACCATCTACGCAAACCCTAAGCCCTTCGTATACTGCAATGCACTGGAGACATCCTTTCCACATTCCAATCACTATTCTAGGATTGATATTGGTACCTCTGTCGCCAGCTCATCTCGAATCCATTTAGACCCAGAAGCAATCCTCTCCTCCACCTTGTCCACAGTCAAGATCAACAATAAAGGTTGTGGTGAGTACACTTTATCTGATGCCTTCATAGTTGGAGCACTACCAATCAATCCTCACACTCAAGGCCACCAGCCTAATCTTAGCAAAATAGAATCAGAGACAACCAATGCACTACAATTTGGTCCTACCACTTTTATATCAAAAGGTACTTTGACTAGCTAGGAAATGGCACCAAACATCAACCAATGGCTATATAAAGATCCACCACCCAAAGACACAAGTTGCCTCAATTAATTCAAAGACAAGTACCCAACAACGCATAAATTGGTGACAGAAAAATGGAACTACCAAGGAGGTGGCCTTGGTTATGAAGAGCAAGGAATTAAAGATCCTATTGTACCCACCCGACTTGAAAAGAACCTAGGCCTTGGTATGGGCTCTGACACAAATGAGGGCACCAATGAGTTCATCAACTATTCCTCTTGTCGATCCCTGGGTGAAATCGCTGACATCAAAGATATCCCGGAAGAGAAAGTTGTGAGAGCTTATGACGATGTTTTTGAAAATGAAACCTTCATGGGAAATGCTTTCCTACAAAAAATTTCCATCCTCTTCATTGACCTCCCCCTCCACCATCCTAAACTCATAGACTGGGACCAACCAAGTATCGTACATGTTGACGAGTTCAAAAGTGAGGACGCGCTCCTAAGCTTTATGGGAGAAATTGAGCAAAGTAGTGACTAGGGGCAAGACTCAGTATATGTTTACAAACTGGACCCAAAGGCATAATTTGGGGAAGAGGAGAACCTTAGCCACAAAAATGACACAAAAAATAAAAATAGAAAAATAGAAAAATCAATATTCTAGTGAAAACCCCTCTAGGGCACTATCTGATCATAAAAAAGTAAAAACAAAGGGTGTATCCCCTGGTGAAAACCTCTCTAAGGCATCAGAGGATGAAGATTCTCCTCTTCCTCTTATCCAAGATTACAGGCCCGAATAGTCATCAATTCTCATTGAAGAAGCAAAACTTGTTAACCTATGTACCAAGGAAAATCCTGCCATCACATACATAGTAGTGTCTCTGTCTGAAGCAGAAGAAAGTGATCTTATCACTTTATTAAAGGAATCCATCAACAATTTTACATGGTCTTACTCCCACATGCCGAGGTTAGATCCCAACTTGGTGGTTCACCATCTAGCAGTGGACCCAAACATCAAACCTATCAAGCAAAAGCTCAGAAAGACGCACCCTAAAGTGGCACTACTTGTCAACGCAGAGCTAGAAACATTACTCCAAGCAAAGATAATAGGCCCTATTGACTATTCTGACTGGATTTCTAATATGGTGCCCATCTCTAAGCCTGATAAATCAATCAAGATATGTATAGATTTCAGAGATCTCAATAAGGCATGTCCCAAGGATGATTTCCCCTTGCCAAACATAGACATGATTGTGGATCTCACAACAGGACATGAGATGTTGTCACTCATGGATGACTTTTCTGGATATAATCAGATCCACATTACAGAAGAAGATCAACATAAGATAGAATTCACAACCCCTTGGGGCACCTTCTGCTATAACATGATGCCTTTTGGCTTAAAGAACGCTAGGAAAACCTATCAAAGAGCCATGACTATCATTTTTCATGACATGATTCACAAAATCCTTGAAGACTATGTAGACAATATCTTGGCAAAATCAGTAAAAAGGGAAGATCACCTAAATGTTCTGGAATGTGTCTTTGATAGAATTGGACACTACTGCTTAATGTTCAACCCTAAGAAATGTGTCTTTGGAGTCACATCAGGCAAACTCCTAGGGTTTATTGTATCCAGACGAGGCATTGAAATCAACCCAAAGAAAGTACAAGCTATCATAGAGATGCCTCCACCAAAAACACTCTGACAGCTATGCAGCCTCTAAGGAAAGCTACAATCTATGCACCATTTCATCTCTCAACTAGCAGAAAAGTGCCAACCATTCACTCATCTCCTGTGAAAAGACAACACATTCAAGTGGGATCCTCAATGTCAGAAGAGTTTTGACAAAATCAAAGAATACTTGGCTAATCCACCCATCTTGGTACCACCTGTACCTAGTCACCCACTCATCTTATACATTTCTTCTACTACTACAGCACTGGGGGCACTCCTTACTCAATTGAATGATGAAGGCAGAGAAAGAGCTATATATTATATCAGTCAAACCTTGGTGGGTTATGAGCTCAATTACTCTCCTATGGAAAAAGCATGTCTGGCAGTGGTCTTTGCCACTCAAAAACTTTGCCACTACATGCTTAGTCACACAACCAATCTCATTTCAAACATGGATCCTCTCAAGTACCTACACTTTAGAACTACACTTACAGGTCGAATGGCAAAATGGGTTATGCTACTAAGTGAATTTGATATTCAGTATGTCGACTGAAAAGCCATTAAAGGGCAAGTCATTGCCAATCAACTAGCCAAAGCACCATTGGTAGATGCATATCCTTTGGTCATAGAATTTCTAGATGAGCACTTGTACATGATAGAAGCACAACCAACGTGGAAAATCTTCTTCGATGGGTCCTACACAGCTCATGGTGCAGGGGCAGGAATACTTTTTGTCACACCTCAAGGTGACTACATCCCCATGCCATTCAAATTGGGATTTCCCTGCACAAACAACATTGAAGAATATGAAGCACTAATTACAGGACTCCGCATGGCCATAGAATGGAACATCACAGATATCCAGGTCTTTGGCAACTCCCAACTCATCATCAAACAAGTCCTAGATCAGTATCAAACAAAAGATGACAAATTGACGCCATATAAGCAGATGGTTGACAAGATGAAAGAACACTTCCTTCACTTGTAGATAACACAAGTACCACACTTACAGAACAAAGCTGTTGATGCAATGGCCACAATTGGCTCCCTACTCGAGATCCCGCATGAGTCTACGCAATACAAATTCTTAGTTGAGCAACTACATTCTCCCGCTTATGAGAATGATGAATTAAATCATGTATGTGTCTTGGTTGGTCCTGAGTCCACATGGTACCATAATATCCAAGCTTACCTTCAAAATGGTATCATATCTCCTCATCTCACTGCAAACCAATGCCAAAACTTTATCCGCAAAGCTTCCCGTTACACCCTCATAGCCAATACCCTTTATCATTGAGGTTATCACAACATGCTCTCTAGATGTCTAGATGAAAACAAAGCCGCCTAGGATTTACAAGAGGTACATGCTGGAATCTGTGATGCCCACACAAGTGGCATGGTCCTAGCCAAGCAACGTCTATGTATAGGGTACTATTGGCCTACAATGGATCATGATTCTTGTGAGTTCGTAAAAAAATGCCTACCTTGTCAACAACATGCTAATTTGATCCATGCTCCTGCTCAAGACCTCAAACCTATTGCGCCTCCTTGGCCCTTCTCTTATTGGGGTTTTGACCTCATTGGTAAGATTACTCCCCTCTCTTCTGAAGGCCACAAGAACATAATCATAGCTACAGAGTACTTTATAAAGTGGGTCAAATAAATTCCTCTCACACTCACTACTGGTGTCAAGATATCCAAATTCATCCTCTACCACATCATTTTCCACTTTAGCATACCCTCCACCATCTTCATAGATCATGGTAAACCATTTGAAAATCAACATTTCAGTGATCTCTATGCTCATCTCCATATCCATCACCATTTCTCCAGTCCATATTTCTCACAAGGTAGCAGCCAAGCTGAGGCAAATAAAAAAACCATCCTCAAAATCCTCAAGAAAGTTGTCAATGATACTAGTCGTGACTCGCATCTCCAGATCAAGCTGGCCCTCTGGGCATATCGCACTTCCTGCCGGTCTCCTACTAGCACTACTCGCTACTCCCTAGTCTACGGTGCTGAAGCAGTCTTACCAATTGAGGTTGAACTACCCCCCCTCTGAGTATCACTAAGAGGCCTGATTGATGATGAAGATTACCGAGTGGCATGACTCACATAGTTGGATCTCCTAGATGAAAAGTGCCAGCAAGATTATGATCACCTAATTATTTACTAGAATAGACTCAAGTGGAACTATAACAAGAAGGTCCACCCATGCCAGTTCTAGGTAGGAGACCTTGTGCTAAAAGAAAATCAGAAAGTGGGTACTGATCAAGAAAAGAAAGGCATGTTTGAAGTCACCTGGCAAGGCCCATATGTTGTCACTGCATGCTTTCATTCTGGGGCATATCAACTCTCCACTCCTAAAGGAGAACCGTTGAATGATCCTATCAACATCATTCATCTCAGGTGCTTCTATGCCTAAAGGTTGGCTATTCATTCTAGTTATCTGAGAAAATCCATAAAAAGTATTAAAAGTCCTAAAAAAAAAGCACAAAAACAATGAAAAATAGTCCTAAAAAAATCACTAAAAAAGAAGGAAAATGAAGCTGAAAAAAAGGTTGTCCCAGTGAAAACCTGGTAAACAAGCACTTGGGCAATAATAATAATAATAATAAAAAAGATCCAAAGAAATTAAAAATAAAAATAAAGAGAAAAACTTTTGTCCAATGGTGAAAACTTGGCAATCAGGCACCTTGGACAAGTATGGGTGATGAAAACCTAGAAACAGGTGTCACACATAATGGACCATTCCATTATGTCATGCCCCGAAAGGGAACCGGGGAAGAGAACAGAGATTCTCTTTGAAAAAGAAAACCAAAGTAAAAATTCATGAATTTTTTTGAACTTTTAAATAATTATGTGAGCAAAACTTAAACTTAGATTCCTTCCAGGGTTCCCTTCTAATTTAATGCATGATTCATTTAAGTTCAATAAGTAAGCTAACAACAAGTCTTACTTCTCAAAGAAAATGACATCATATCATTATAAGATTCTTTATTAATAAATACCTAAGTACTTTCATTTCAATTTTCCATTTAAAACCATCTATATTCCTAAGTATTCTTTATGAACAATATAACCTTTAAATCAAATGGAACCATCTAAATCATTTGATACATTGCAAATAAT
>MU223519.1:1307662-1327050 GCA_018584345.1 Thuja plicata | reverse complement strand
CTCCCCACCTAAGGATAGAAGGATCAGAGGTGGAGTTTCTTCCTGTGGAACCTGGTGATATCTCCATAACAACAACAACGATCGAGGATTTTGAGGGATCGCTCAGACCTGTGAAGCCAGGTGGAGATGATACCCAGTACCTGCAATCCTGCATCACCAAGAAGAGATATATATACATATACATATGGATATTCATACAAATTAGATATATGCAAATAGATGACCGGGATTGATACATCGTGTGGACCTCAACAAAGTGAGTAACTACGACTTCGTCCTGAGCCATGAAAACACATCAGACACATATCCATGAAACATAAAACATCATGATAATGGTTAGATTCAAATCCTTGGGTTAGATCCATAAAACATATAAAAATAGATGGTTTTCTAATCTCATAAACATATAAATTATAACCATAAATGAGCATATCAATCATAACATCATCCACAAAATATAAATGTAAATGTATAGTTCTAACCATCATAATAAAATGTTCAAGTCAAAAGTCCAAGTATCACCATAGGAGAGGGTATTACACATTATCTATCAAAATCTTGTTTTTGTCCATCACCAACACCATCTCTGCATTCCCTATATTCCCTGGGTGTTTGCATATCATACGCACTAGTCCGCAATGATCTTCCTATCTCGTATCCTAAGATTTTGTACACATAATCCTATTTATTATTGTCCATATTGTACTATCCACCCCTATGCATCAGTCCTGTATATTTCTCATGTCTTGGGTTACTCCTTATAAGATCTTTCATTGGTTCTATTGTTCACTAGTAGTGCACATTTGATCAATCAACTTCATAAGTCCCATCTTTCTTGAAATGAGTCTTAAGGATGTATCCTTCCTCTCGTCAACTTAAATCTAGAATCATCATCATCTTTGGGTTCTCACAGGATGTATCCTTCCTCTTGAACTAATCAATAAGCACACACAACTATTACACATCTCAAGACAAGTAACATTATCCAATCAAATCTTGGCAGCAACCTTGTACATAATCGTTGTAACTAATTGCTAGTAATTAATCCGCTCAATTTGATCCTTGTACATCCTTGATGCATTCCATCTTCCCTCCATCATACTAACATCCTGAGTCATCATCCTGCTAACTTTCCTTGCCCGATCCTCCATAGTCCACCCGTCTAGTTTATCATTTGATTGTGACACACACAAAAAAAATAGAGAAAAACTCGGTAAGTCCCATTTGCATCCATTTCATTACTTTTCATTTCATTATTGCATCCATCATTAAAATTTGGTTGCATTATTCATTATTTTTTAGATTCATTAGACTCATTAGGTTCATCATTTAGATTGCATTAGATCCATCATTCATGACACATTTTTAATTATCAAATTGCATGAATCCTCATGTCGATAGTTCTTATCCATTATTCATCTTGCATTATTAGATTCATTTTAAGATCATTTAAGGCATCTTGCATAGTTAGATTCATTTTAAGATCATTTAAGGCATATTGCATTATTAGATTCATTTTAAGATCATTTAAGGCCTCTTGCATTGTTAATCCATTTTAGGTTCATTATCTTGCATAGTTCATCCATTTTAGGTTCATTTTATCATCTTGCATTGTTAAGTCCATTTTAGATTCATTTCAGTCTTGCATTGTTAAAAACATGTACATCTTGCATATTTAATTCATTTACATCTTTAGATTCATTTAGATTAAATTTTTTATTCATTTCACATTCATCTTAATTCATCTTGCATTTATCATCCATTTTAGGTTCATTATCTTGCATTGTTAATTCATCTTGCATAATTCATCCATTTAGGTTCATCTAACATTTTAAAACATATACCATTTGTATAATCAATTCATTTAGATTCATTTTAGTCTTGCATTGTTAAAACATCATTTATATTCATTTGGCACATATACATAAAATATCTGCATACATATTGCATACATCACAAAAACACATCACATCCTACATCCACACACGTCAGTACATCATATACATATAAGCATCATCCATCCTGCATAAGTCATACATCATATATACATAATTAAGTCATCCATATGCATCACCTCCTACAAGCATCAAATGTCAGTAATCATATAGATCATACATCATCAACATCATAAGAGTCCTCATCATATATATATATATATATATATATATATATATATATATATATATATATATATATATCAATGTCTATCAATAAAATACATCACGTGCACCTCAGTGCCAATACACATGTATAAATCTCAAAATACAAAATTGTGTGTCATATGATCCTCTAAGGAATCATGCTGGTGGCTATGATGACTCACCTCCTTGCCCTGGTGGTGGATGTGGTGGCATCCCAACTAATCCCTGTGAAGCTGATGTATGCACTGTGCTCTAAGAATATGACCTCTTTCAGTAGTCTCACCTCTGTCCCTTGGGAACTAGCTGATGGTACAATGCCCTGTAGTGGGATGCCTCCCTGCCGGCCCTGTTTGCATCTTTGTGAGCTATGGATGCCTCTACCACCACTTGTCCTACCCCACCTACTACTACTTCCTATTAGGAAATGTCACACTCAGCCCTGTATCCCTCTGCCCATCATAGTGCTACATCCCTCTCTAAGGTCAATGCAGAAATCTGCTCTGTCACCTGCTCCATCTGTAGGGTCAGCGTATCTAGCTAGCCCGTAAGTGTGTTATCTTAGCACGCAGGTCCCCAGCATCCAGAGTCAGGTCCACAATCATGAACTCTCCTGAGTCCACCCTGCCCTAAAGAGTGTCAAGTGCACCCCCTTCCCTATCTGCCCATGCTATCTTGGCTATCAGTAACCCTTGTATCCTGGAAATCTCTACATGCAAGCTCGCGTCAGACACCACCACCATGTGTAATAACCATCACAGTCTAGTGCACTCTATCTGAAGGCTGTCTCACTCTGTGATGACAGTATCATGAGTATCCTATGCCAAGTACCCTGCGGGTGGCCCCTGTGGCCCTTGTGGTGGCACTGGTGGTGCCTGCACTTATACCTGTGCCTACACCTATGGCTACACCTGCACCTATGGCTGCACCTACACCTATGGCTGATCCTATGCCTATACCTATGATGGCACTGGTGGTGCCTAAGCCTGGTCCTGTGCCTGTGCCTCTGTGTGAGGTCTCACATGTCTCTGTGGCCTCCTCCTCTGACCCACTACTGAGCTCTCTAGGGCATCCTCGGTCTTCATACCATCATCTATGTCCAGGTCCCCTGTTGGCTGCTCATGAGTAGCAACCTGAGCTGGGTCGGTTAGTCTGACTAGTGTGTGTGCAGCCCACCATGCTATATACTTTGGGGTCATCCCTACATCTATGATATCTAG
This sequence comes from Thuja plicata, assembly GCA_018584345.1. Taxonomy (NCBI): domain Eukaryota; kingdom Viridiplantae; phylum Streptophyta; class Pinopsida; order Cupressales; family Cupressaceae; genus Thuja; species Thuja plicata. The sequence continues at coordinate 1,323,692 of MU223519.1, read as the reverse complement.
CCGTGCCACAAAGTTGAGCCATACCATATCTCTCCAGGATGCCCTCACTGTGAGAGCATCTGTATACCTACTCTAGGTCCCTACCTCCCTAGTGACATGAGGATGTAAGGCAGCCTCTGCCACCACTCCCTGCTACAACCCAAATTTCCGCATGACCCTGGACGGTCTGTATCGCTCTATCTAGTGGATAGTCCTCCCTAGTAGAAAACAATCTGTCTGAATGTATGAGAGGTATAAAAAGTCATGAAATCTATCCTCTACTCCTGCTGCCTAGTCCATCACCCCCGATGGCTTGCATAACCTGTATGGGGTCTACCAGAAAACCTGTACCTTGTCAAGAAGCTGTTACCAGTATCTAGTCTAACCAACGGAGGTATATCTTAGAGGGAGCCTATATCTATAGGCACAAGGCTCCCTAGGCTAGTGTGACTCCCTCACCCTCATAGGTCAGAACACTACAATGTGCTCCCACACCCATACTAATAGTAGGGTCACCCCAGTCCCCATGTTGTGTGCCTTGCGGTACGCAGCCATGTGAAGATCATGGTATAGCTGTCCTAGGACAACATACCCCCAACAATAAGAGGTCCCCTCCTCTAGCATTTGAGCTAAATCCCATGACCAGCCCATCCCAAAACCATGTCCTACCACATCTGCCAACATCCATCCCTCGATCAATCTGACAATATAGAGGGCTATCCCCCTAAGTCTCTTGTCAACCGCTGGCTGCCAGGCCATCTAGGTCCGGTAAGTAGGGATCTGCCTCATCGTTCGCTTGAACATGATCTCCATGTAATGATTGCTATCCTCTAACGTGTATCGAGGAATCACCCCTTGGATGGGTATCCGTAGAATGTGCCAGACATCCTCCAGTGTAATGGTTTCCTCTCGAGTAGGCAAATGAAAAGTGGTGGTGTCACTATGCCACCGCTCGATTAGGGTAGTCATCATCCCATTGTGCACCTATAGCCTAGGCCAATGGGACACATAGTCCAACCCTACCATAGCTAATAGGCCCTAGTCATCCTTCGTCAACTGAGCCTCCAAATCCATGGTAGGAGGCCAATGCTCTCATGATCCCAATGGTGGGAACTGCTCCTGCAAGAATTTCAGAATCCACCATGTCAATCACCTATTCTTCTAGTCCTCTTCTAACCCTTCCCAAACTGGGGCATCTTTCCCCTAAGTCTTCTGCTGACCCATCCCTAGCCCCAACCTGGTCCCTCCATTTCCCTCCCTCTTGGTGTTTTCCCTTTTAGGCACAGATGCTGGTTCAGCCAGAAATGTCAATTCATACACCGGCATCTCCAACACACCTTTCCACAAACCAGTGTCTTTGAGACATGGGTCTAGGTCCAGCACCTTTGAAGATGCCAGTCTAGCACCGTCGGCTCTGGAGATGCTGATTCGAGGATCAGCGTCTATGAAGACATCGATCCAGGGATCGGCGTCCTTGTAGACCATGATTCGAGAACTGGCGTCTCTAGTCTAAAACCCATTTTACCCTCATTAATGCCCTAACTACCCCCCCAAAGCAATAAATGACTTCATAATAATCAATGTGAGGTCTAGGATAGTCCACTCACCAGTACCAATCACTTGGTGGGCCTCCCATGTGTCAGAACATGCTCTCCAAGCTGCCCCTTCATCCTCTCATCAGCCATCTTTTCACTCCAGAGCTTAAACTTGCACTATTCACTATTCACAAATTACCTTCTTTAATCCCCCCAACCCCTTTTATAGCCCCCATTTTCCCCAAAAAAATTTCCTGCCCCCTTTTTTCCCCACCCCATGTATATTTTTGTCTATATCTTCCTATTGTAAAGCTGAAATGCACATAAAATCCCAAAAATATTTAAAAATCATAAAAAATCTAAAAAATTCAAAAATTCTAAAAATTCCAAAAACATCAAATATTTTCAAAAATCTGCAATAAACACTTCATTCTTTCTACATTGTTCCAGATCTTATTTTTTCAGTGATGTTTTGACTCATGCGACTGTGACATAGTTTTTCACCAAATTAATTTTGTGATTGACTGTCCTTCCTCTCCATCCTGTTCATAGCTTTTTCCAGCGAATATCTTTCCATCAAAACAAATCAAATCAAATCCTTGCCCACCAGGATGCATCCTTCCAACGACGGGGTATCAAATCCTTCATCACATCAATCCTGTTCATGGCAAGAACTTTGGACCAAATGACTGCTTGGTCATGAGGCCTTCTTTATTGATTTTATCTTTTTGTGTCAGTTCAAACCTACTCACTACTGCCTCGATCTACTATATCTTGGTGCATTGTGACTGGTCGCTACTGATACATGCATCTTTTGTAGTGTGCTTTTGTTTGAGCGTCTAGTCCATGCAAAGGAATCCTATCATCTGTGTTTTCTAACACCTGATGCATACCTCCTATTGCAATATCAAAATCGGATGTGCTCTCCATATTTTTCACACAAATGGATCCCCAATGCTTATTAGCTACATTTAATCTCATTTGCATTTACATTCTTAGCTGCATTCTTATTTTCATTTTAGAAGGATTCTATCTATTCCGTCCTTCCTTTGCTCTCTCCCGTTGTGTCTTTTTTTTGAGAAAATTCCACAACGTCCTCTTTGTTGTGTTCTTTTCTCAAGGGGGCACAACCCTGTACTGTCGTTGCTTCAGCATGACTCCTAGAAACCCTCTTCCTCTAGGGAAACTCATTTTCTTGTCTTTGACGAAACGTCACTTGCGATGCCATGTCAAACAGGGGCAAAATATAGACATTCAAAAATTTTAATATTATTATTAATATTATTTTCCCTCTTATTGCTTCTAACTATTTAATTTAATCAATTAAATAGTTTCATTTATCAATAGTTTAAATACTATTCTAATGTATTTTATTTAAATACATTTGCCTCCACAAAATCCCCTTTTAATAGATTTATATTTATTAAACCCTCCACATTTCCTAATTCTTCTAAACCATGATTTATTCAAATTCAATTTTACTATAATCTAAACCCTAGCTAGGAACCTATTACTCCTACCCTAAAGCATACCCTATTCCTACCCTACTCCCATCACCTCATTTCCTAAGTATGCTTCCACACTTAACTGCCCTCTAACCATGTTTAATGGGTGATTCCTAACCTTTTTAAGGCTAATGAAATGCTCACCCACATGGGGAATTTCTCTCCAAAATGGGCACCCATTCCTCTTTAATTCCCTCTTACAACTTTTTCTCGTCTTTTGAAATATTGAGCTACTCAATATTAATGCTAATTTTGACCCAAAATTGGCCATCTTTTCAATTCCATGTGTCTCCTATGTGGCTCTTATGTGGATGCCACATAGGTGCAACTTCATCCAAGCCTCTTTCTCTCTCCAAAAACTCTATAAATAGAGACCTTCTCCTCTCATATTTTCATCTCTCAATTTGCATTGTTATCATGCTAGTATTGCTTTAGAATTTTCTATTCATTTTCATTCTTATGTTCTTAGTTTCTAGTTTTCATGCTTTCCATGCTTAATTCACTTAGAAATCACATGCTAGGTTCTAAATTGGTGAATGAATCTTAGTTTCTACATAGCACATGCATATCATCTTTATTTTCATAGCTTAGATTCATCATCTTGAAGAAGATTTGAGACTAGTTCTTCATACTAGCTCTTGAATCTTTCTTCTTGTTTTTACAATCTTGCATTGGGATCCATTGCACTTTGTGTGTTTGAGAGAGCACACCCACATCCATCAATAAAATCAAATCAAAATGAGTAAATATATGGTGCATTTGTTTACTTATTTTTAGCTTAACCTAATGTTATTTGGTGATCTTTGTTGTTTGCTTGATCTCTTACATGCTTTTTGATATGGTTTATGTGATAACCCACTAATGTTTCCATGTTTGAGCTTGCTCCCAACAGGTTGAAGGATTCCTCATACACACTTTCAAGAAAGATGGGTTCACCTACAAGATATAGTCCATCTTAGAGGAGGAAAAAATGGAGAAGGCAGAATCTAGTGCCATGTTACTAGGTGGGAACGAATTTCTAAAGGATCTAAAGGAAGAAGAAGTTGGCTATGCAATCTTGCTAAAGCCAAAGGAGGAGGAGTCTCTTGAAAAGGCACCTATACCACAGGAGGTAAGAGAAATGCTAGACTAGTTCAAGGATATAATTTGTGAGGGTACACCAGCCACCCTTCCACCTAAGAGGGAGATAAGTCATCAAATTGACTTCATGCCAGGAGCATCTTTGCCAAACAAGGCTACATGTAAGATGACACCAGAGAAAAATAAGGAGATAGCTAGACAAGTCCAAGAGATTTTGGACCAATGGTTGATAAGGAAGAGCATTAGCCCATGTGTTGTCCCAGTGGTGTTAGCTCCTAAGAAGGGAGGTAAGTGGAGGATGTGTGTTGATTCTAGGGAAATAAATAGAATAACTATCAGATATAGATTTCAAATTCCTAGAATAGAGAATTTGATGGATTGTTTGGGGGGTGCTAAGTACTTCTCTAAAATTGATTTGAAGAGTGGATACTATAAAATTAGGATGAAAGAGGGTGATGAGTGGAAGTCTGTATTTAAGACTACAAAGGGGTTGTATGAATGGTTAGTGATGCCCTTTGGGCTTACCAATGCACCAAGCACCTTTATGAGGGTGATGAACGAAGTCTTGAAGGACTATATAGGAATCTTTATAGTTGTCTATTTAGATGACATCTTCATTTTAAGTAAAACAAAGGAGGACTATATGAGACACTTGGAGTTAGTGTTGAAGAAGTTGCAGGAGGAGAAACTCAGCATAAACCTTGAGAAAAGTGAGTTCATGAAAGAAGAGCTAGTATAACTTGGCTTTGTTGTTTCCAAGGGTGACTTAAAGATGGATAAGGAGAAGGTAGAGGCCATATTGAGTTGGCATACTCCTAAAATAGGGATAGATTTCAGAAGCTTCCATGGGTTAGCCCAATTCTATAGGAAGTTCATTAGAAGATTCACTGAGATTTGTGCTCCAGTCCTAGAGACTATAAAAGGAGGACTGAAAACAAAGTTTGTGTGGACAAAGGTAGATAATGATGGATTTGAGAGACTGAATAAAGAAGTGGCTACTCATACTATTTTTCTACTACCAAGCTTTGATAAACCATTCATTATGGAGTGTGATGCAAGTAGCATTGCAGTGGGAGTTGTCTTAAGTTAGGAAGGCAGACCTGTGGCCTTTTTTAGTGAAATACTCAATGAGGCTAAGTCTAGGTACTCCTCCTATGACTTGGAGCTATATGCTCTTATACAAGCCTTAAAGAAGTGGAGGCATTACCTATTTTCTAAGGAGTTTTTTGTCTTCATAGATAACCAAGCTTTGAGTTACATCAACACTTAAGATAAACTTAGCTTGAGACACATCAAGTGGATGGAGTTCCTACAATCTTACACCTTTAATATTAAACATAAGAAGGGGGTGAAAAACATAGTTGCAGATGACCTTAGTAGGAGGCTACTCACCATCCAAGAGATTCAGATTTAGATTATTGGAGTTGAAGGTTTCAAGGACCTATATGAGGGAGATTCAGACTTCTCAGAGATTTATCAAGTGTGTAGAGACTTTGAGAATCACTTTGATAGTGAGTTTGCAGAGTATACATTGCAGAATGGTTTTCTATTCAAAGGCAAGAAGATATGTGTTCCAAATGGCTCAATGAGGGAGAACCTCATATAGGAAAAGCATAATGGAAGCCTAAGTGGACACTTTGGATTGAATAAGACATTGGACCTAGTGGAGAGGTTCTATTAGCGGCCAAAGATGTAGAAGGATGTGATAAGATATGTGGAGCAGTGTGGCATATGTCAAAAGGCTAAAGGTACTTCATCAAATGCTGAACTTTACCAGCCATTACCCATTCCATGTAGACCTTGGGAGTGCATAAGCATGAACTTTATAGTGGGATTACCTAGGACTCCAACTGGATTAGACAGTGTGTTTATTGTGGTGGATAGGTTTAGCAAAATGAGTCACTTCATACCATGTAAAACAACACATGATGCCAGCCATATTGCCTACTTTTTTTTCAAAGAAGTAGTAAGGATTCATGGCCTACCAATGAGTATTGTTAGAGATAGGGATGTAAAGTTCCTGGGTCACTTTTGGAAGACCCTATAGAAGAGATTAGGCACAAACTTATCTCATGGATCTACCTATCATCCTCAAACAGATGGGCAGACTGAAGTGATCAACAAGGTACTTGGGAAATTGCTTCTAGGTGTATGACCAAGGAATATGGACAAGGTTGGGAGCAAGTTATCCCACAGGAAATTTTTTCCTACAATGACAGTACCAACAGGGTGATAGGGAAGAGCCCATTTGAAATTTTATATGGGGCACATCCAAGGGGTGTGATGGAACTTAGAGACCTCAAAGCATATGAGGGAATTAGTGGGAATGCTGATGATTTTGCACAATCAATGAAGGAAGTTCATGAGCAAGTGCAAAAGACCTTCATGGAGGAAAATCAAAAGTTGAAGGCAAAGAAAGATGAGGGAAGAAGAGAATTGCAGTTTGAAGTGGGTGAATTAGTCATGGTGTTCCTGAATAAGGCAAGACTACAAAAAGGGATACCCATCAAGCTACAGATGAAATGAATTGGACCTTGTAAGATATTGGAAAAGTATGGACATAATGCATACAAGGTAGAGTTTCCCAAGGATATTTCATTTTCTCCTATCTTTAATGTGAAATATTTGGTCAAGTATAAGGGGCCAAAGATGGATGGGATATAGTACAAAACAAAGGTACATAAGGATATGAGAGAGTTCAAGACTCTAGAACAAGACAAGTCACAAGCTGAGAAGATATTAGATTCAAGGGTAAAGAAGAAAACTAGACATAAGATCTACATGGAGCATCTAGTGAAGTGGAAGCAAAAACCAGAGTCAGAAGCCACTTGGATAGCTGAGAGTGACTTCAAGATACATGGATTCAGTGAGGAGTTCTTGACAACAACTGTACCCTAACTTGTTTTCTTGTAGGGGGGAGTATGGTACAAGAGCACCCTTAAGGTCTACTAGAAGATCTTAACTATTTTGGATTGTAGGCTAGTTTGGCCAACCATCCATAAATAAGGACTAAGTATAAAGTCCCTGGTGTGTGTTTGAGGTGTGGTTTAGGTTTGAAGAGATTAGGGTTGTGTTGTTTGAGTCTAGTTGATTCTAGGAGTCAAAGGCCTAGAAGTCAACTCAAAAGTCAAAGAGTTGACCAAAGTCCCAAATTGGGAAGATTTTTAATGTTTTATTGTTTTCTAACCATTTGAGGTCAATTGGTAAAGTTTGAAACCAATTAGGACACTAAAAATGGAAAAGTTGCAATTTTGACAAAAGTTGTCAAAGTTGTCATGACAACTTTAAAAGTTGTCATGAAAACATTTCCTAGATTTTAGGAATCCACCATTAGAGTGCCCAAATCTTGAACAAATGGCCCAAATATATGGGATAGGAGTATATAAGGTTAATCCAACCCTAATTTGTTAGTTAGATTTTATTTTGTATAGACTGATCAGTAGGAAGGATCAATTTATAGTGTGTCTTTGTGACAGAGCCATCATCCATCATTTTATTGGATTGAATGGAATGAATGAATGATTGAATAATGTTTGAAATGTAATTTCAAATATTTTTGTAGTGGTAGTTTAGTAGTTTAGTCTTTCTGGTTAAGTTTTGTTAATTAATTTGTGTTTTGCAAGTTCATTGGCCAGTTTTGGTCTAGTCATGTAAAAGTTTGGTTTTCTTGGAGTTCCCGTGGTTCAAAATTCATGACCACTTGGAATCCATCAGAGCCTTGTATATAATCTATAAATATGGCTTGTGGAGTGTGTGTGTGTGTGTAGGGGAAGTCCAATAATAACCAGGCCATAGACGAGTGATGAGCATTCTAGCTAAGGTAACTGGAAGAAAAAGTAGCAATGGTGATTGCAGAATGATTGGTATGAGTCAATAAAGGTTGGGGAAGTGAGGAGGAATGTACTTATGACCTTCTTGTGGAAGGAGAAGATCAGAGGAGTCCAACTGATCAAAGAAATAAGTACACATTACCAAACCAGTCTACATGTCTTAAAAACCCTTATTTTTAGGGGTTTGGTAGAAATCTACTGTACGGAGACCATGAGAGTTTGAGACCTAGTGAATCCTCAAGGGAAGGAAAAACCCATAAATAATATCCAATGTTTTTGGGGGTTTTTTAAGGGTTTGTGGGAGAAATAACACATTTTCACTATTTTGGAGGGCTAATAGGCCTAAAAAGGCTACAAGGGCCAAATAGTTGATTTTGGGTCTCAAATGAAAAATGGTTGAAGGGATCACTGAATTGGATCCATAGGAATGTGAATAGGCCTAAGGGGAGTAGGAAATCCTAATCCTAGGTAGTTGACACCATTGGAGTGTTTAGAGGCTTGTGAAGCCATGCTTGCAAGTGATGAAAGAGTGAGAAGAGTGAAGTTTGAAGTTGGTGAGAAGTTCCTAGGAGGTTAGGGGATTAGGAAAGAATCCTCTAAATAGGGTAGAGAGTGAGAGACCATAAGAGAGACCATTGAAGGTCTTGGAGAGAGCTAGAAGCTCTAGGGAGGAACCTCCTCACCACCTAGAAATACCAAATGCGTGCTACTGACGACCCTAGATGCGAGCTGAAAGTCTAGATGCGATGATGTGTTAACCAGATGCGAGCCAGGATACAAGATACAAGCTAGGATACCAAAAATGATCTAGGAAATTGAGGATGAAATTTTTTGATGTCTTTGTAAGTTTTGATCAGTTTTGAAAAAGTTGTTTTGGAAGTGCCTAAAGTTCGTCTGATTGCAATTTTGTGTTCTGAGACTTGTCAGTGAATGAAAATGCATGTGTGGACCCAAGATTTGAAATTTGTTATTTGTTTGAAGATTTTATCTTTTTACTGATTTTTCAGGCATGTCAAACATATTTTCATTGTTAGGAGGGTGAAACAGACACACATCTTATCCCTACTTTCTAGGTGGAGGATGAAAATCCTTGCTCATTAACTTAGGCACACACTCAAATGCTAATCAGAATACAGCCATCACCAAGCACGCAATCACTCTGGTCATTATGTTGTATTAGCTGACTCCAAATGCAAGTGAGGGCAATATATGATGAGTGTCTTGGGGTAATTAATTTTTGCCTTGCACAAAGATTATCACCCTTTCAGAGATGAATAAGGAATTCTTTTAGTTAAATTATTGTCTATTATTGGGCAATCCATTCGAGACCATCCTCCATAAAATTACACAAGGAAAAATTGAGGCATATAGCCCTATCAGTACTCAAATATGTGTAGTCTTGCAAGAAATATTCAAGCGGCTCTGTTCTACAGATACCCAAGAATGTTCAAGGAATGATGTCAGAATTCCATGAACAAAATTGGCTCTGTCTTCCAAGGCTTTGGCCTACGAGGATGCAATTATTTATAGTGAGTTGGAAGGGTTGGCGTAAAACCTATCCTCACTTGGGTCATTCCCAGGAGACTTTTTTCCTCAACCGGTAGGCTCTCTACTATTAAATGAGCTTACAAAGGATTGGCGAGCGTAGGATGTCTAGATTTCTGATTCCTCTGAAGAAGAAGAACATACTCTCCTAATCCATGTTGTTTTCTCCCAAAACATATTCAAGAAAATAGTTCATTACCTCAAGCAATGTTGTGCTCATTTTAAGATGTTCCTATTTAATAGAAAATAGAATGCTTGAAAGGAAAGTTTTCTTGTTCAAATATCTACAATCTTAAGTGACTAGCTTGTTCAATTTCTGATTCCCAAAATTTAGACAATGTGTTTGTTTAATTAACCCACAAATTTAGTGCTTTGATTGTTCAGTTACTGATCCAAATTGAATTAAATGATTGAACTTGTTCATTGAGCCACACAATTTTAATGCTTTGATTATTCAGTTACTTATCCAAATTGAAATTTAGTTTTGTTTTCCTTGGTTCAGTTATCTCCAAATTTCTTTCAACCCACAAACTAATGTGTGAGTTTCTGATTTTCCTAAAAAGGAAAAGAGCATAGTCCTCTAGTCAGTCTAGTGGAAGATTGTAAAATGTTATTAGTGTAAAAAACATGTAAAAATAGAAGTCAAGATGGGGGTTGGGCAATGTGAAAAACCACGTTAGTATTCTTCATTTAACTCCCAATAAAACCTCTGATGGAAACCTACAAGCACTAGTTAGGTTGTGAAAAGATCAAAGAAATCAAGCATGCAAACATTAGTAGTTAGGTAATGAAGTTCACTAAAAATTTCACCAGATGCGATCCTAAAATAATAGTATGTGATACCGTATACCATATGCGAGTCTTTGTCACTAGATAATGTTCCCCAGATACGATCCTAAACCAAAAACAAACTGGGAAATCCAAGATGTGAGCCTTGTTTTCTGTAGTGCGATGACGTATCCCAGATGCGAGCCAAAATGACTAGATACGATTCTGGACTTGAAAACTGGAAGAAAAGATTAGTGAAAAATGAGGTTAAAAATGAGGCAAATTTTGAATATGGCCCCATGGTGGGTGCCAGAAATGTGTGTGTGATTTTTGTACCTGTTAAGAGAGACACAACACTTCAATAGGTCATTGCATTAGTGGAAAATATAGTTAGATGAGCATATAAAGCAACTAAAATCAACCTATTTCTTTCTAACTAAGAAGAGTATGATAAGCGACACAATAGCCCTCAGATTATTCTACTATCAGTGACATATACGACTTAGCATGAAAGATTTGAGTTAAAAAAAACTAAATGATAAGAACACATGCATATTTAGCTCTAAAAATGAACATAATAACAATGCATTAACATGAGAAACTAAATGGAATATGAGTCTATATGAATCCTACTAGCATAACAATGCATTTTCAATATAAGTTATGGGCTTATTTGTACTAAAAAATACCTTCTATTTATAGAAGAATGAGGAGAGAGAGGGGGACAAGGAGCATTAATGGAGTGGAAAAAATCATTAATGGTGTGTAAGAAGAAATAAATGCCAAATGCATTCAATAGACATGGTGGAGACATGGGATTAAGGAATCTCCATTAATGAGGCATTAATGAGAGCCTTAAAGAAGCATGAGAAGGGTGTAAGTCAAGCTTGAGAAGCTGGACTTGAGGAAAGGAATCTTGAGATTCCTTGACTTTCTCAAGTGGGTGGAGCCCTTAATCATTCCTTAATGGAATGTGACAACATTAGGAGGTGGGTTAGAGTTAGATTAGGATTAGAATTAGATTAGCATGGGGTGAATGGGTTGGAATAGGTTCAAACCTAGGGTCAAAGTGGTTGAAGTGGGTTAGGTTATGGGTTTAGAGGAATATTAATGAAATGAATTAAATTTATTTAATTCATTTAGAAATAGGATATTAATTATTTAAGCATTTAATTGCTTTTTAATAATCAATAGGACTATAGTCAAATTAATTAAATTAATTAGGCTAGGGGAATGGGTTCCTTTGCAAGTGAACAATTGATTTAGGGTTTTATTTAATTCATTTATGATTAAATACTATAGCCATGTTTGAATTTGATTTTTTTTTAATTGGTTTGAATTTATTTGGATTGTATGCTTGTAGTAGTTAATATATTTTAGTGATAAAAATAACCTAGGACATTAAATCTAATTTCAAAAGAATTATGCCTAGTAGGAAAAGGGTTGTTTGAACATAATTGGGGGTATGATCACACTTAGGGAAAATAGGGTCTATAGTCAGAATAGACCAAATCTAGGTGGTTACAATGTACAAACATCATACAACTTATATCTATTACCGCAACATCAGATTATGCATATTCTATGATCACGAGATTTACAATTGATTGGATAGTGCACGATGTTAAGTATATTGGATAATGTGCATTTTACACTTAACGATGAAGAAAAGGACATTAGAGATACTTATTTCTTCACTATTTGAAGAGTAACAACCTATGGAGAACATAAATCAAAGAGTATCAAACAATCTAACAGCTATATTGTGTGACCGATTGAAGAGCGAGTTCAGAATACAATGTAATTGAGGTATTTACATCATCTACTCATACAGATGCTATGGATTCACCTTTGATTTATGATGTTATAGATCGAAGTAGATACAAATTAAAGAAACATCTATTTAAGTCTTATGAAGATGACCCTGAAGGAGTATTTTCTCAGACACCACACAACGTCTTGCATGTAGAGGATATTAGGGCATACATTCATTGCAAGTATGACATATTGGGTATTGATGATATTTCTATTGAGATGGAGTACATGACTGATAATGGAAAAATTAAGGATGAATACAAACAAATAGATGACTTAAGCATTATGAAAAGATTGGATCTATACGAGTTCAACAAAGATGAATGGTCCAAAATCTTACTGAGTAGAGTTCATGACCAGTTCATATGGATAGGAGAGAAACCTATAAAGATATGTAGTCAATTGATTCATGAGATAACTAGGTTAGACAACAATGGAGTTATCCCTATGGCTGAGAAGAACACAAAGAAACAAGTCAAAAACCTAACACATTCTAAATAGGACATACGAGCTATGACAGTGAATGATATTTTCTTATAGGATGTCAGATTGATTGCTATGATACTTGGATACAAATTCTACTACAACAGTAGACGTAATTTAGTTTATGCAAGAGTAATTATGATGGATTACATGATGATAAAGGAAAAAACCAAATATAACCTATGCGAGGTTCTGGCACAAGAATTCTTGGAAAATGTGAAGCTAATTAAGAAGGATAAATCTAAGATCATTAGATTTTGATCACTCCTAGTTAATATGTATATACACATCAAGCACAAGTTTCTAGGAATGTACCCTAGAGAATGGAGAGAAGGGATACCCACTAGTATTCATACATCACAGAGCTACCAAAGACAAAATATCACATGGGTTGATGGTGAACTATTTGGCATGATCAAGATTCTTCAAAGGCAAATGAAATAAAGAATCAAAATTCCTAAAGAGTTAGTTGAGACATACAATGATACAATTTTTTACATGGTTGAAACTGATTGTGTATGCTTTGAGGTAGTTATACCTAGGAATAAATGGTGTTACCCTATGGGTTATGAAGTTAGTTTAGAAGTTTTAACTATGCAAATTGAACATGTTATGTCATCTGAAGTAGATACATCTTAGGAGAGATGGGGAACCTATGAAGAAAAATCAGCTAGAGTCAGAGAAGAGAAGACTAGAGGGATGAGGAAAATAAAAGTAGAAAAAATTATTGATGACTATGGAGCTAATGAGAGTTTAACCAAAGAAGAGATGAAAGAAGTAAGGAAGAATATAGAAGAGAGATCTTCTGGGTTGGAAAGAACTACTACTACAACCCTTCTACCTCTAGAGATTGAGCAGTTAACTAGTCCACCTTCTATAATAATTGATGTAACCACCCCTTCACCACCACAGAAGACATCATAGGAAGTGGTAGTAAAGATTGTACCTCAGAGAAGCACAAGATCCACTAAACCGTACTCACCACATAAGGAACAAAGGATTGAAGGAGAAGAGAAGAAACCTGAAGAAGAAACCACAAGTGACAAATATGTATGGAAGCCTAATTTGAAGATGTTGGAGAAGAGAGATATTGAGGAAGGAATGCTAGTTTTAGTGAGAAATTACTATGACAGGTATGAGGAATTTGATAAAATAAAGATTGAAGAAATAGTAGTAAAACATTTACTTGTTTTCAAGAAGAATATACTAGAGTTAGAGGGAAGTATACCTAAGGAACTATATGGGAGATTGGAAATTAGGAAACAACTCGCACACATTGAAGATGAGGTTATAAGGAATCAAGCTATTGATGACATGTTTCCAGTAGGCTCAATACAAGAGAAAGAATATTGGGAGCATTAAAACCCTTATTGAGAACCAAAGAAGGATTGGTAAAAATTATGGGTAGGAAATATGAGGAAGTCCTAGAAGAGAATCAAAAGTCACTAGATCAGATACTTATGAGTGATATTCTTGAGAATAATCCACCTCCTAAACAAACTATGCCTACACCTATAGGAATTGGTGAATTCTCTAAGGCAGCTGAGGTAAGTGTTGAGACGAGCGAAGTTTCCATGCAACCAAATTTATATGTTTCTGGTGTTCCTGTGATCCTTGACACTTCACTTGATGAGAAGGACCCATTTGCAAAAAATATTGACAACAAAGTGACAGATGAAGAGGAAGAATAGAAAGAGGAATCTAAACAGAGAAATAAGAAAGATGCAGCAAAAGAAGAAGAGGAAAGAGTTGAGGTAAAACATGAACTTGACACATCTACTACTCTATTGTTGGCAAGTAAGAATAAAAATTTAAGTACTGATGTTGAAATTATGGATGAGGATGAATTAATGAGACTATCCTTTATCGCATTCACAAAAGAAAAAGAGAGATCTAAGAAGAAAGGAGATAAGAAAACTAAGGCAATCACTAGAGAAGTTAATACTACGAACAAACTTCTCCTAGTATCGATTGTCTTTCAAGGAAAGGATGAGGTAGAGAATATGATTTTGGCACTAGATGACATAATAGTCACTATGAGTCTTTAGTGAAGATTGATGAAGAGAAGGAAGAGCAGAGTTATCAAGAAAAGAAGTTGAAGGAAGTTTTCTAGTCTATTTCATGGGACTTGGGAATTCGGAGAGAAGCTACATAGAAGGCCAAAAGTTGTGTCACACATGGAAGGATGCTATACAACTATTGTATAAATCCTATGAGACATATTAAGAACATTGAAGATATTTTAGCAAAGAAAGGGCTACCCTAAATAGTATGATGGATAATTATGAGACCTCACAATCTATATTAGAGATGGACAGAGAAATAAAAAAGATTTATGAAAAGATGAATGCATTAGATATTGAGAAAGGGAGAGTAATGACAAGATTTGGTCTACTGAAGAGTCTAATCACTCCTAATATATCAATTCTTGAAGTTCATTTATCTAACATGGAGAGGACTATAGATTCATTGACACATTCTATGCCCACAGACCTAAAAGAAGCAGAGACATCATCTTATGCACTAAATGGACTAATTCATGTTAGTCATTTGTTGATTGATTCGTGGAATACAGAAGTGAAGATCATGGAAGACACCTTCCAGGATGTACTTAAATTGGTGAGCAAGCACTGAAATTTTATACTTTTTATAAATTTTGGATACAATACCTTTCTCATTGTTGTTAAAGGGGGAGAAGAGAAGAAAAATGAATTAAGGAGAAAATTTTGGTTACAGTTTTGTGTTGGGACACTTAGTCATTTTTTGCTAAGTGTTGCCATCAATGCCAAAGGGAGAGATTTTTGGCAAGTGATGTTTTTTGGTATGGTATGAGACACTTATGGGTTTTCATTTATGGAAACACATCTGGTATATTGATTTCTTGGAATGAAGTCCAGTTTTGGAGATTCAGTCTTCAAAATGAGTAAGTACAAAAGAAGATATACAAAGTATAACTGTATTGTTTTGGGTAGAGAGATCGAGTATAATGTTTTATGACTAGTGAGCTTAGAGGAAGATACTATGGAGTATCTAAAATCAATTTGGTTTTGGTGACTATTACAGTGAGTTAGAGAGATTTGAAGACATGTGTAGACAACAAAATAGCGTAACAGAGCAGTTGAACAAGTAGCAATGATTTAAGGAGAATGGCGTGGAATCCTAGAAAGCTAAGTTGGATTATGATTTTTTATAACCTATATTTTGGTTATGTAAGAGTGCCGACTTTATATTTACTCTTTACTTTATTAATTCTATTTTGTATTGAGAGCCGACTATGTGATAATAATTAAGAGAGCCGACTTGGTGATGATATATATATATATATACATATATATACATGTATATATACATATATATTTATATACATGTATATATATATATACATATACATGTATATATATAAATATGCATATACATGTATATATATATACATGTATATACATGTATACATATATATATATATACATGTATACATATATATATACATGTA
>MU223519.1:1295663-1307465 GCA_018584345.1 Thuja plicata | reverse complement strand
ATATATATGAAGACTTTTTGTAAAGAGAAGTATAATGATATGATGAGATAAGGAAGGATATGTATGTATGCGAATGATAGATGCGAGAGAAGAGGTTGACAGAGATCATTGAAGAACTGTGACTAGAACTATCTAAGCATTGAAGTTGCTTGTTTTGTTCATTACTGTGAACACTTTGTAGCAAAAGTTTTGTTGTAAGATTTGTAAGCTTAGTAGGCCCCTAATAGGGTGTTGTATACCTTTAACAAGGTTGTTATTCCTTTAACAAGGAAATGTAATATGTAATATTCAACTCCTAATAGGGCTACGTCTCCTAACAGAGACACTATACTTTAGTGCATGCTCATAATAACTGACTATTCTGTTGGTGAGACTTCAGTTGTCTTTGGGATCTCCATCTTTCAAGAAACACTATAATTCTGTCCATCGGGTTACACTGTGCTTTTCTCATCGGGTAACACTGTGACTTTTCTCATCGATAATGCTGTGATTTTTCTCATTGGGTAACACTGTGACTTTTCTCTCATTGGTTTACTATGTCTATCGGTCTGCACTCTGTCGATGTATACAATCACTTTGTGAATACTTAAATTTTATGCATTACTGATAGTATAGTCTTTGATTCATTGGTTCTTTGAATTCTTTAACAGTATGACCATACAGATTATATCAAGTTGACATCAATGGCAATACAATACATTAACTGATTTATTGTCTTGTATTAACTTTCTGTGTCTCAGTGATCATCAACTTAACATCTTCAAACATTCAATCAGTTATAGTTCATAAATCTCTCCCTTTGGCATTGATGGAAACACAGTATATTATCAAACTATATTATCACTAATACAATATGAAATATAATAGTTGAAGTTCATCAAACTATGAATCTTATGTACTATAACCGATACAAATATTTGGTCCTCGGTAAGCTCACATAGCTTAGATTTGGTTCTTGCAGCTCTCTTTCTATCTTCAATCCCTTCACTGGATAGATGTAGAATATTTCTTCTTCTGATGTGATGTGTTCTCTTCTTGTGTCAAACTCTCTCCCTTTGACTATTATTTTCTTTTGATATCTCTTTTCTCTCTTGTCAGAAATCTCTCCCTTTGTATGTATTCTCCCTTTCTGGTGACATCTCTCCCTTTGGATAATGTGATAATAGATATAATCTATCCCTTTGAAAACACTGCCAAACAAATATTTGATAGTAATGCCAAACAATCCTTTCTATCCATTCAATATATTCCTCGAATTTCCCAATTCATTAGCAATATAACAACTCTAGTGCTTGGTGTAGATAAATACCTTTCTATGTACAGATGTATCTTTGAAGTCCATCTTTTTTCTTACATCAACATGAATGATATTCTGATAATATGTAGGTTGATGCAGCCTTCTAGTCATCTTACAGACCAGTAGACAAGGGTCTGACCCCTAGTCTCTTTCTCAAGTACTCAAATGTATACTTGGGAAGTGGCTTGGTGAAGATATCAACTAATTGTTCCTTTGATTGCACATACTCAAGTATTACCTCCTTTTCTTGAACTTGTTCTCTTAAATAATGATACTTGATAGAAATATGCTTCATCTTGGCATGCATGACTGGATTCTTAGAAATGTTAATTGCACTGGTATTGTCACAATAGATAATTACTAGTTCAAGAATTTCCATATTCATACCTTCTAGTAATTGTTTGATCCATGCAATATTTGAGTAGTTTGCAGTAGCATCAACATACTCTACTTCTACAGTAGATTGTGAGATGCATCCTTGCTTCTTGCTGATCCATGTGACAAGTCTGTCACCCATAAAGAATTCTTCTCCAGTTGTGCTCTTTTGGTTATCAATATTTCTAGCCCAATTAGCATCGATAAAGACCTTAAGTTCAAATTTGCCTTCTCTTCTATACCATAAGCCATAGTCCTCAGTATTCTTTAGATATCTTAGGATTATTTTCACAACACTCATATGTGATTCCCTGGGATTAGCAAAAAATCTTGCAACTATTACTATTGCATGTGCAATATCTAGTCTAGTATGTACACCATACATGAGTTTGCCAATCATTGATCTGTACAAAGTCTGATTTACCTCAGATGACTTATCTTCCTTTTTCAGCTTACATCCAGTTTCCATCGGTGTTCCAACTATCTTGGAATCTCCCATCTTGAATATTTTCATCACTTCCTTGATGTATTTGGATTGTGTAATGAAAATGACTTCATCTTGTTGCATGATCTGTAGACTAAGAAAGAACTTGATCTCTCCAAATATAGACATCTAAAAATCTTTGCTCATTTCATTTTCAAATGATTTGCATAGCATATCATTGCCTCCAAATATGATGTCATCAACAAATATTTCAACAATCAAAATGTTAGCATCAGTATCTTCCTTCAAATAAAGATTACTATTTTCACTAGTTCTTACAAATCCAATACTTATGAGATAGGAATGAAGTCTTTCATACTAGGCTCTCGGTTCTTGTTTCAATCCATACAAGGCTTTGTGTAGTCTACATACCATGTTCCTCTTGTCTGGATCAACAAACCCTTCTAGTTGCTCAATGTATACCTCTTCCTCAAGTATTCCATTTATGAATGCAGACTTGACATCCATCTGGTATACCTTGAATCCTTTAAATGAAACATAAGAAATTAATATTCTCACTCCTTCTAGCCTCGAAATGGGTGCAAAGGTTTCTCCATAGTCAATCCCTTCTTCTTGTGCATACCCCTTGCACACTAGTCTTTCTTTGTTTCTGGTGACTTATCCATTCTCATTTGGTTTATTTCTGAATATCCATTTGGTACCGATGACATTCTTGTCATCTGGTCTTTGTACAAGTGTCCATGTCTTGTTTTTCTCAATCTTCTCAATTTATTCATTCATAGCACTAATCCATTCTTCATTATCAAGTGCAACATTGGCAGATTTTGGCTCAAAATCACAAATTAGACATCTTGTGTTTAGAGACTTACTTTTGCCTCTCATACCAGCCTTCTTATCAACTATTATCTGGTTCTATGGATGGTTCCTTTTGACATACCTGGAAAGTACAAGTTCAATTCTTTGTCTATCATCTTGATCATCATTTTGTCCTTCATTCTGATCTCCATCACTTGGTACATCATTCTGAGCAATATCCTAATTTTTGTTATTTACATCCTGATGCTTGGTTGCAATATTCTATTGCTCAGGAGCTATACATTGTTGTTCAGGTAGAGTGTCAGGTTCTTCATTGTAAAAAAACTTGTTGTAGTCCTCTAGTTCTTTTGTGCGTTCCTTTTCATTCTTCTCCGCAAATTCATTTATCTTTACATTTGCACTTTAAACAATTTTGTTAAAGGATTTCTTGAGACATTTATAAACCTTTCTCTTGGTGGAATACCCTAGAAAGATACCTTCATCACTTTTGGAGTCAAGCTTTCCATTCCTATCATCTTTTAAGATATAACATTGACTACCAAAGATCTTGACATAACTTACATTAGGTGTGTAACCATACCATAGCTCATAGGGTGTCTTCTTGGTGTCTTTCTTCAATTTTACTTTGTTCAATGTGTAAACAAGAGTACTAACAGCTTCCCTCCAGAAGATTTGGATGATGTCTTTCTCTATCATCAGTGTCCTTGCACAATCAACACTGGATATGTTCCTCCTTTCAACAATTCCATTTTGTTGTGGTGTTCTCGGTGCAGAGACTTGTCTTTTGATTCCATGCTCATTGCAAAAGTTAGTGAATTCATCTAAAATAAATTCCCCTCCTCTATCTGATCTTAAGCATTTCAATTCCTTACCACTTTGTTTTCCTACCATTGCTTTGTACCATTTAAACATCTTGAATGCTTTTGATTTGTCTTTTAGAAACATAATTGTCATCATTCTAGAGTAATCATCAACAAAAAGAATGAAATGTCCTCATGGGTCCACATAGATCAGTATGGACTAATTCTAGAATAGCATCAGATGTATGGATTTTTATTTTGAAACTAGACTTTGTCATCTTACCTTTTTGACAATTTTTGCATATGATATTGTCTGGCTTTGACATCCTTGGTAAGCCTCTTATATTTCTCTTTTTTCTTATCTTTATCATGTTGTCAAAATTTACATGACACAATATTTTATGCCACAATGATATGTCTTCGTTTCTAGCCATTAAGCAAGTGGTTTCAGTATCATTCAGATAGAATAAGTTACCTTTGGTCTGTTCACCAATCCTGATCAATCTTCCTAATTCATTGATGATCTTTGCCTTCTTATTCTCAAATGCTACGCGGTGACCTGAATTATTTAGCTGAGAAACACTTAATAGATTATAATTCAATCCTTTCACCCAATAAGAATTTTCACATTTTATCAGTTTATTCAACATTATAGTTCATTTACCTTCAATTGGACAAGGTGTATCATTACCCATTCTTACTGAACCACCATTATGGTATTCAAAATTCTTAAACTTTTGTTTGTCACTAGTCATATGGTGAGTTCAGCCACTATCTATGATGTTTGAGTTCAGCCACTATCTATGATCCAAACATCATTTTTACTAACTTTAGATATGAGTGTAGTTTCTACATACCTTTCTTCATCTTCATCTGAATCATGTTTTACTACCACAAACACCATCTTGATGTCTTCATCAGATTTTGTGTCAGTATCTTCATCTTTGTATGTAGCTAGGTAACTGGTCTTCTTTCCTTAGTCCTTGTAGTCTCAGGTATCTCTTCTTCTGATTGTCAATTTCTTCTTTAATCTCGGTTATCACCTCCATCAAACTTCTTTTCAAATGATCTATCATTACTTCTACCATCTTTTCTTCTGTTAGGACATCTTGTAGAAAAGTGTCCAATCTCTTTACAATTAAAACATACAAGTGGTAATTTACCTTTTTATTTACCTTTGCCTCTTTGCATTATTCTAGCCATAAGTGTTTCAATTTCATCAAGATCTTCTTCACTTTCACTTTCACTATCTTTTCTCATAGTGTGTTTATGACTTGATTTACTTATTCTCAAAGAAGATTTGAATGCAGAATCTATGTTTGGTAAGACACTATTATCAAAGTTATTCATCTCAAATAAAATCAGCCTTCCAATCAAGCTATCTAGAGTAACATTTTTATTTTCTACTGCTCTCATTTCTTTTATGGAAGATACTCCAATAGCATAAGTAGGTAGTAAGGTTATTAGAATTTTACTTACCACTGTCTCTTCATCTAGTACACCTCCAACTCCTCAGATAGAATTGACTACCTCTTTGATTCTTGTGTTGTACTATGTGATGTTTTCAGCTTCTTTCATTCTGACATCATCAAACATTTCTCTAAGGATTTCTGCCTTGGCTCTCGAAACATTTATATCACTACCATGTACAAGCTTCAATTTATCCCACATCTTCTTTGTAGTTGTGTATGTTTTGATATCTTCAAATTCAACATCAGAGAGTGAGGAAGCAAGCTCTCTTATCATGCAGTTGTGCTCATGCTTCTCTCTCATTTTTTCAACTATGAGTACTCCTATGGGAAACACATATTTAGTATCTAAGTATTGAGTAACATCATTTCCAATACTTGATAAGTGGAGTCTTATCCTGCTTTTCCATGATGAAAAGTTATCTTTATTCAACTTGGGCACATCTCCTCTGTTCATCTTGTGATCTTTTTCTTGAGCTATTAAACTCCCTTTCTAAGCACACAAGCTCCGATACCAATTGTTAGAATAACTGAGGGGGGGGGGGTGTGAATCAGTGGCCTCAAAAATTAATCCTTAGATTAACCCAAAAAATTATTACCCCATTTATAAGCCTCTAGTTATCTTCATTCCTACAAGATGATTGCCTTGAAATATTAATAATAATAACTACTGCGTGGATTACTCTTTCAAACCTTATTCTTACTTTTACTGATTAGCAGTTTTCCTATTTACCAAAATATAGTAAATAACTAGTGTATACCAATCAATCCAGATTTACTTATGTGAAATGCAAAACAATAAAGTAATGACTCACAAAAACATTGACACATAGATTTTTAACGTGGAAACCCTGTTAAGGGTAAAACCACTGGGACCGGCAACCCAAATTTTCACTCTTCTAATGTGATCTTGATGAAGAACCAACCCTGTTAAAGGTTACAAACACACTGTTAGGTGTAACCTTGTTAGAGGATTTAAATGAATAATTTGTCACTTAGTATCTAGCATCTAATGCTACCACCCTTGATCAAACACTCACTTGGCCTATCAATAGGTATCATACATATCCATGCTACTTTGTATGATCAAACTTTTTGATACTCCTTGGGATGTATCTCAGTTAGAAAAGAATTTAAGTCTTGCTCGGTTAAGAGACTTGATGCTTCAATGGTTAAATTGAAATAATAAATTGATTTGTTCACATATACAACTAGTATTGCTGATTTTCAGATCTATTGTAAGTACATTACCTTTCTGATCAATGTTATTAGTTCAATACCTTTGCTCCACACTATTCTACTTTCTGATGTTGTATCACTGTTCATCGGTGTTTGCATAATTTAGCTCTTTCCTCAGCTTGATTTATTAGGCCTGAATGAAGACTTTCTTCTCCTTTAGAATCTCTTTAGCATCTATTCTCTTGTCACTCCCCCTGTTCACATTGAATTAGCTTGTCTCTTATATAGACATGATTTCACCATTTATTGGCTTTCTTGATCTTGGTGTGATCCATAATTCTTGCCAATTAGATTTAAAGTAAAACTCTTATTTTATCTCTTAGAGATCTTCTTGCCAATTGGACAAAACATCTTTAAGTCCTTTACTTATCTCTGACTTTATCTTGCTGATTAAAACAATGATAATTACCAGTTAAGTCTATATTTATCTCTTGAAAGCTAAGCCTTTTGTCATTCTGAACTCTTTGTTCTATCGGTCAATACTTTAGTTAGTCGTCAGTGACAACTGACTGTTCCATCGGTGAGACTTCATTTGTCTTCGGGATCTCCCTCCGTCGGGTAACACTGTAATTTTTTCTGTCGGGTTACGCTGTGCTTTACTCGTCAGGTAACACTGTGACTTTTCTCATCAGTAATGCTATGCTTTTGCTCGTCGGTAATGTTGTGCTTTTTCTCATCGGGTAACACTATGACTTTTCTCTTGTTGGTTTACTTTGTCCATCGGTGTGCACTCTGTCAGTGTATATATTCACTTTGTGAATACTTAAATTTTATGCATTACTAATAGCATAGTCTTTGATTCATTGGTTCTTTGAAGTCTTTAGCAGTATGACCATACAGATTATATCAATTTTACATCAATGATGACTTGAGAATGATTGTTCAAAGACCTAGAAAGCATGTGAGGTGCACTTGCAACTTGACTGGTGAAAACTTCTTGATTGACTGAGAATGGCAATTGATCATGAATGAGAGACAAAAAGCATATCCAAAATTGCAAATGTCCAAATTCTAACACGTGACAAAATACTCTTTTCCCTAGATGCGAGCTGCCATATGTGATCCTAAAATGACTGGATGCAAATCTTACCTAAGTTTGACTTCCTAGATGCAACCCCAAACTAATATCATTTCCCAGATGTAACCCTAAATTACAAGATGCAATCCTAGATTGACCGAATGTGACTATGTTCACCAGATGTGATCCTAAATACCAAATGTGGTCTTCAGAAAGATTTTGTCTATGTTTTCCATTTGGTTGAAAAATGAGGTAAATTATTTGATACTAGGGTTTTTCTACTAAATTTACATGTCTTTGAAGGTTTGTAACTATCTGCAGCTGTCTAAGAGGTAATAGATTTGTGATGTTCATATTTTTTTTGAAATTAAAACACACCAAGAAAGTTTTGTTAGGCTCCAAGCTCATCTATCCCTATGAAATTGGCTTAGCATGAAAATATTTTCTTGTAAAATCAGGTACACACTCAACAGCTAATCAAAATAAGGCCATCACCAAGCACGCAACGGTTCCAGTCATGATGATTTATTATCCAAATCCAACCACTAATGAGGGAACAATATGACGAATATCTTGGCGAGGTTACTATCCTCCTTGCACAAATATTATCACCTTTATGGGGTGAACCAGGTGGATTCAATGCTATAGATTCTAGTATGGGTCTCTGTTCAAATGTATCATTTGTGTCCATGCAAACATGATTTAGGTGTTAGCCCCACAAAGCATCTTAGCACAAGTAGTCACGTAAATGTGATTGAGACCGTGAGGCCCTACTTCATGTTAGACGTGAGCCAAGTATAAGCTCAAATGACATCTAACCTCCAAGGATTTGGACCCAAGAAGTAAATTTTATTAACATGAGTTTGAGTGGTGTGTCTCACACCTCATTCTCACGTGGGTAGTTCTCGGGAGATTTTTTCCTCAATCGATAGGCCCATCTAAAGGGTAAAGAAAGTAAAGAGGATTGGCAACCTTGGAGTCTAGATTTCCGATTCTCCACTAGGGAGAAGAGAATAATCTCCTATCCATACATTTTTATCCTATCAAACACATCATGCAATAGTAGTTTTCACAAATTTGACCTCAAATTGCAATCTAAATTTTGAGTTTATGATTTTCCCAAAGGGAAAAGAGCATAATCCTTTGATTAGATTGAAAGTTGACTTCAAATTCAATTAAATTCATATAAATAAATTGAAACAAACATGATGTTTAATTTATTTCCTTTAGGCAACCTGCAAAACCACGCATTAGCATCTATTCATCATCTTTGACTTGTGTACTCTCTGTCAAACATCCAACAAACAATGTTAGGCTTCTTAAAATCAATCAAAGGCATCAAATTCACCCATTAGTCATTAGAAATCAACTAATTATGAAAATAAGGACATCAGATGCGATCCAAATATTCAACTAAATGTGAGCCTTTACTAAATGTGATCCAAGATTCACTAAATGTGATTAAGGACCCTAAATGTGATCCTGAATTAACCAAATGTGATGCTCACCATATACTATCCTCAAATTTTGGGATGCGAGCCATAATTTACCATGTGTGATCTTGTTCATGGGATGTGATCCTATTCACTAGATGTGGATCTACACTATCAGACAAACAGTTAGAATGAAGAAAATTTTCTCAAAAAGAGGTAAAATCTTAGGCTCAGCCCCACGGTGGGTGCCAAAAATGTGTGTGAATAGTGTAGCTACAAGAATCTACAACACAACACTTCAATATGTCATTAGATCAAATGGTTAGTAATATCAAAATTAATTAAAAATCATAATAAACCAAAGGAAATTGACATATTGATTCTTATTTAGAAAGAGTTTGATCTATCTATGAGACGTGTCTCAGAATATGTATTAGATCAATGACAATTCAATGCTAAAATGGAAGATTCAAAATGATATAAACCATTAGTATGCATCTTAAACTAAAAACATGAAAATTATAAATTCATATGATCCTTTAAGCAAATTAAATGTTCTCTAATTAGATAAGAACTCATGAAATCATTTCTGCAACATAAGCCAAATGCAAGAGTCTAAGATTTTATGATTGTTTGAACTCCAAATTCACTCCTTTTATGGAGGATTAAGTGAAATGAGTGGTTGAGATTTATTATTGAGGAGTGATCAGGACTAATCCTTGCTTGATCCATATGAGGTGATCCATGTGTCAACTCCCATTGGTCCATCAATTGACTTTTCCCTTTGTGGTGAGTTGTAATTTAGGAGTGTTTATTTTAATTTTATTTAATTAATTACCTTAGCCAAGGGATTTAATGAGGTTTATTTAATTAAATAATCCAAGGTAATCAATTAGAAATTAATGATAGATTTAGAAATGGTTAATGTTTTCTTTGAGGGATTTAATTGATTTTAAAGAGTCATGCCAATAATCAAATAATCAGATTGGCATAATTGGGAGAAAGATCCTTACATTAGGCAAAAAGGGGTCTTAGGTTAGAGTAGCCCAATTTAGGGTGGTTACAATTATGATTCCTCAGAATGTTCCTAACATGAAAGATACCTAGCCTAGTTAGAGGGAAGCTAATCAAGTAAAATTGACTGTACTAATGAAATTGTGTAAATCAAAAATACGAACTTCAAATATCATCAATAACATCATAATACATAAACGTGATTATGTAACATAGGATTAAAGAACACCCATTCCTATTAGTATAGAACATTAAAAGATCTCAATTCCCACTCATTTAGAACAATCAGGAATAACTCAAGAAATACAACCATGCCTTTAATTCGTTGAATAGAGAATTATCAAAACTCATAAAGCATCATGAAGGCTTATATCTTTGAATACATTCATAAGAAACACAAAGAAACACAACATGTCCTTAATAGGTACATTCATTTAATATCCAGAATAAATAGTCTACACAAAGTTCATGCTTGTGTTAACATAAAAATGTTAGTTTGAATAATTCCTTATAAGTAACCTAAATATAATCTTTGTGTTAGTAGTATTCTAATTAAAGCTCTACTACAACAACCAAATATGTTTTAACTTTAACATAAGTTACCACACAATGCTACCTCAACCACATTGATTTATACAAGGATCATAATCCTAGATTTTCCCAACATGTATGAAACAACATACCTGAAGCATGGTTATCCTTAATCCAATGGAATAACAAGAATCTTAACATCATTCAAGTTTTATTCCATTCTAAAGATTAAAAACAATTCAACTCATAGAAAAATGTTCATCATGAACACTATATATCAAAATATTTAAGAAACATTAATAAAGTAACTATTTTAAACCAATGAAGTATCATTCTCATTGGTAAGACATGCATAAAAAAGGTGGAACATGAAAACTATTTATACCCAAGAAAAAAAAAATTCTCACTGCAAATGGCACATTGCACATACAAAAATAATATATAAATAAATATACAAGAGCTCTCAGTTGGTACGCTCATTAAAAGGTCAAGGTTTCAAACAAGCACGTTCTTTATCATAATCTAGGTCTTTGCATAATGAATGAATCTCCCAGTTATCTCTACCTTTGGGAAACACATTTTACTGGCAATGAGCTTACAACTATGATTTTAAAATAATGGATAAAACACATGTTTTTAATAATCACAACAATCTGATCCAAGTTTTATTTTATTGGTTTGAACCCAACCTGCAAGACACAAGGCTTCCAAAATCCCTTCCAAGGTGTTGATCACCTCTTAAAATAGAATGGAAAAAGGAGAGCATATGTAGCATAGAGGATTTAAATATGGAAAAGCATCGACAGTCAACCTTTACTAAGTCCAAGATGGTATAGAAACAATTAACACAAAGGTTCAAACATAAAAAGAAATGCAAGGAAAAATTGTGTTTTTAACAAGATAAAATCTTGATAATCAAAGAGTAGCCTCTTACTAAGGTTGTATCGTGTGGCTTCTATATTTCCATTTTCAACTTCAGAACATGCAAAAATCACCAAAAACACAAAGAGTAGACTAAACGATTGCCTAAAAGAAATCTTGGAAACTAAGAAAAAGAAATCAACATAGAATTTTTCTACGTTCAACGCAATCCAAGACGCATGTTTGATGCCTGACATGGCCTCCAACTGGTATCAAAGGTCTCATGATTAGGATATTCAAAATAAGGCTTTCAATAATGTACAAGAATGGTATCTGTTGGTTCCTTTTCTTGCTGATATAAAAATACCCTCTGAGGATTCACTCTATTTATCCCTAACACTGATTCAGCATAGAATAGAATAACAGAAACAAGGTTTTGAAACCTTCTGCACTTTGAGCTCCACAAACTCGGGCGGGAATACCCTTAACAACTTAGAATAATGA
>MU223519.1:1274811-1295563 GCA_018584345.1 Thuja plicata | reverse complement strand
AAACTTTCATTTCATTTCATATCGCGAGTGCGCGAATGCTTCACTTTTTCCCTTGTCGCTCACTCGCGAGCTCTTTTCTGATCATCTGCATTGAATAGCGAGTGCGCGACATCATTCTTTCTCTGCTTGTTGCATGCTCGCAAGCTGATCTTTCATTGCCTCAAAGCTTCAGCGACTGAGCGAGGTGTTTAAATAGGTTCTTAGTCGCTCGGTCGCGGACTATCACAGAACTTAATAAGTACTTGTGCGACTGGGCGATGCACATCTCATTTCCTTGTTTTATATCTTGGTCGCGCACTCGCTCTGCAAAAAACAAGATGAGTTAAACCTATGCGAGTAAGCGACAACTACATGACATGACCTCGTCGCGCTCTCGCGCAACTCAAAATATTGATATAAGCTTGATGCGACTATGCGACCGCTTAAGTTTCAACAATACTCGCTCGGTCCTGGAGCATAAAACATACAGCACAAATTTCCAGTGACTGCGCAATAGACATGACCTTAGCTCGTCGCTAACTCGCTAACCTTCAAGTTAACTTCAAAAACAGCTCGCGACTGTGCGATTAACCTCTGCAAACATTAGACCTGCTCACTCGCAGACCGATGATGACTTAACATGGGCTCATCGCGATTGCGCGATACACAATTTTGCTACTCGTCGCCCACTCGCAGGCATACTAAAACTTGATTCAAACAGTTCGCGATTGCGCGAATAACCTTTTCATCAACAGCTCGTCGCCTAATCGCACAACTTAAAAACCTTATAATAAAACCAATGGGACAAAGCGACTAAAGATGAAATATGACTTCAAAAAGTGATTGGCTCATTTTGAGCGGTAAAATACAAGACTTTGAAAACAAGAAAGCCCGGGAAAATGACAAGACCAAGGGATTCAAAAAAATTTTGATACAGTGCTAACAGTATCAACAACAAGAATGGTATCAACTTGATATTAGAAGGAAAAAATTCCAAATCAACCGTTCACTACATAATTTTCCAAAAATGCTGTTGGGTAAGATTTCGTACAATTTCATTATACATTATTAACCGATTCACAAGTTTAAACAAACATGTTTCCCACTAATCTTGTATGGTAAATCATGGCAACAAAGCTGAAAAGAGAACCTCGATTATTGGACTAACGTGTTTTAAGGAAAAACATGAACCAATCAAATAATAAAATAATATAATATTTCATTCTACCTAAACACCACTAAATGATAATAAAACAAAACTAACAATCCATCAGATCTTTTCCACCATAAATTCTCAAAACTGATACAATTTACAAGGTACAACCATCAATAGCAGTGAATGTAATACCATTCAATCAATAAAATCATAGAAATCATAAAACAAATCTCGTTGAATATATAAACTCACCTATTATATACAATTCTGAGCACAAAAATGGCAAACACAAAGAAAATTGAAAGGTTTGAGTAAAGCTAGAATAAATCCAATACTGTTTATAAAAGGAATACCATTCACATATTTTAAAATAGAGGCAAACACAACTTGATTACATAGACAGAAGGTATCCTTTGAATAACCATGATCACATTTACAATTAGAGCAAGAAATAAATAAAATAAGACAATAATTTCCACCAGTCATGAACACACTCAATTAAAATGCACAAAGATTTTCAATGCAAAATTGAGAATGTGGAATTTAGCCGATTCTAGTTATAAGTTACCACCACCAAGTCTTCTACAAGTTCAACACCATCTTTGCAAAAAATAACTTCCAATTCCTCCGAGAGGGAATCTCCCTGCTTCTTCCTTTTCCATTATCATTGAATTTCATTCTTATTCATTTCTCCCTCAAAACTGCCTCCATTGGGCAACATGCAAGACTCTTCGACCCTACCCCTTCACTTGCATACATCTAGGCACTATTTAAGGAATGGTGGTTGATAACTAAACTTTCTGCTCTTTTTTTTTTTCCTTTAATGAAGTAACAGTTATTTAAAAAAAAATTAAACACATGTTGGATAATTTAAATACCTTTTACTTTGACTCGGATATTTATTTTTGAAAAGTTATTAATTTTCTATTATGGAAATACAAATATAAAAATTGGGTTATGACATCCTCCCTCCCCCTTAAACAATGCATCGTCTTGATGCAATGATCACAATTGGCAAACATATTCAAAGAAAACCAGGAAATTCACACTTGACATGATTAATAATCTTCTATTATCCAAATATTCAAGATAATGCATGTACCCACATTAATATTTTGGGATAAAATCAACAAGATTTATTTTCACTTGCCTAATGGAGTCAAATTTTAAATAGGGATTGCACTCTAGTAAAGTCAACGTGCACTCTTATAGAAACAAACCTTTTCAAAGATAGTATCAACACCCATTGAAGTAAACACATTTAAAAGAAAACAAACTCACATGTATCAAAATTCATTTCAAGAAAAAATTCTATGTGAGTGTGTGAATTCCATTACTACCTTATAATTTTACAAGGTTAGATTACCTCCAATAATATTCCCCCTCTTATGAATGTGTCATTCCATCTATTGTATACATAGGAAGAACACAAAAGCACTAGTTCATGTTGTTCTCATAATCAAAATGAAAATCTAACATTCCCTTATCTCAATGCTTTCAGAAATAACTTACATAATACCCTTAAGTTACAACACAATACACACATACTTGTGTTTAATGTACCAAACCGTGGTATCACATTAAATTGATCACATTTTTGGATACTTCATATCATATTTCTACCACAGTCATATGTAGACACATAATATTTTCAGTTCAATTTCCATATCAATACTTATGGAAGAAAATTTTTAATGTCCAATATTCAAGAGTAAAGATAATCATTTGAAAATTGTCAATTTTCAATTAAAATAAGCTCAAGATCACAACTTGATCTTAAGTAAGTAAATCATTCATACGTACCATCTAACATGTGGTACTCACTAAATGAGAAAATCATCTATCCATACTCGCAATCCATTTATAAAGGTTAGTGGGTCCATTTTTCCATTTATGTGACCTAGGCCCTCATGCCCATCTCGTCAAAACAATATTTTAAATTATTTTTTTTTAAAACTCATTTCATCATAGCAACTATGTTTTCATCTCCAAGATGTGTGTAAACAAAATGTTAAATCTTAACATAAATAAATTGTTTATGAGGAAATATTCAACCTATTCGGATCAAGCTTAAACATGAAAAGTTAGTGGGTTAGCACATAAAGTAGATCAAAATCATATATAAACTTGAAACAACAAGGAAATCTTCACAATATCATATTACACATGAAACAAGTAAGCACCCTATTTAACTTGTTTGATTTTCTCAAAAGATGGACTGTGTATGTGCTCTCTCAAACACAAATGAATGAATCCCCAATTACAATGCAACTAAGAATGCAAGATGGATGTAGAAGGAGAGATTCAATAGCTAGTATACAGAACTAGTCTCAAATCTTCCAATATGATGATTGTAAGCTAATGATAATATGAAAATGCAAGAAATAATCTTGATTCAATTACCAAATTGATCCTAACATGTGATTTCTAAATGAATTAACAAAGAACTAAGAGCATGAAAACAAACTATGCAATTCTAGAGATAAATTAGCATGATAATAATGCACAATTGAGAGATGAAATGTGAGATGAGAAGGCCTCTATTTATAGATTTTTTGAGGGAGGAAATAGGCTTGGGTGAGGTCGCATCTACGTAAGAGCTAAATAGGAGACACATAGGCTTAGAAGAGGAGTCACTTTGAGCATTAAATGCTTTGTGAAGCTCAAGGTTTCTCATACATGTGTGAGAAACCTTGGAGAAAGGAGTGGGGAACAAGGTTTAAATATCTTTTAAGAGAGTTGGGTGGCTCTCTTGGGATGAGTTTCTCACACATGTGTGAGCACTCCATTAGGGATAAAAAGGTTAGGAATCACACTTTAAGTGTGATTAGTGTGTTCTTAAGTGGGAGAGTAGGTTGGTTAAGAGAGGTAGGTAGGATAGGGTAGGGGTAGAGTAGGCTTAGGGTAGGCTTATAGATTGGATTAGTAGGTTTCTATGTTAGGTTTAGATTATCATTCAAATTAGATTTGAATTAATCATAGTTTACAAGAATTAGGGGTATGAGGGGATTTTAATAAATATGAATTTATTAAAAAAGGGGTTTTTTGTGAGGAAAATGTATTTAAATTGAATACATTGGGATATTATTTAGATTTTATTTAAATACTTAGAAGGGGAACCATTTAATTGATTAAATTAAATAGTTAGATGAATATATAAGAAATATTAATTTAATTAATATTTTGGACATCTATATTTTTCCCCTCCTTGATGTGGTGCCACAAGTCGCATTGTGTGAAAGAAAAATAGGTTGCCCCATAAGAAGTTAGGTATCTAGGAGTCATGCTAGAGTGACGATGATATGAGGTTGTGCCGCTCGAGAAAAGAATGCAACAAGAAAAATGTTGTGGAATTTTCTCAAAAAGGAGATGCAAATAGGAGAGAGAAGAAAGAGATAGGGTGAGGCAAGAGATGGAGGATGAGTGAATAAATAGAAGTATGTTTACAATGAAAAATGAAATCATGAATTTTAAATGAAGCTATCGGGTCTGGGGATTAAGTTGTGTTAAATGTTGGAAAGCACACCCTAGTTTGATATAGCAATTCTAGAGACCTGCCAAGGTTACTTAGGAATTCAAGGCCTTGTCACTTAAGTTGCATGGGATTGACACAACATGCACACAAGGATTGCCCCAACATCACACATGAGTCTAAAAAGATTCAAAGGGAAAACAATGCTAAGGAACCCACAAACACACACAAAGAAAGAAAAAGATCAAGACCTTGCCCCTAGTTTCACCATTCACAATACACCATGATATAAAGGATCATGGTGACTATGAGGAGGTAAAACAAGGAAGCTCAAAAGATAAACAAAAATCCAAAAGTACCAATGAAACATCAAGTATCTCACGTACTATTTTACATAGGGAGAATGATGGATTGATGATTGATTTGATTGGTCTGATATGGGGAAGGATACATCCTACAAAGACCGATGATGGATTTCTGAACTAGGATTCCTTATGAAAAGAGACAAGAAAGACACAAGAAACTCAAAGGGGCTAAGGGATTATTGTTGAAGTACTAGCTAGACAGGGACAATGGCCATGATGACACAAGCACTAGCTGACAAAAAGGATGGGATATAAAGGAACATATATACAAATGAGCCTAGGTGAAGACACGACTGACACTATGTACAAGACACTAATTAAAAGATGTACAAGTGCTTGAGATGATGGGGATGTGCATGATGTTTCCTCAATCAAGATAAAAATCCAAGATGGATGAATGGTGGATGGGGTGTTCTTGATAATGTGTGAATGATGTACCCAAATAAATACAAGGATTGGGAAGGATGCATCCCAATGATGATGAGTGGATTGCGATGCTTGAAACAATGTTGGGCACAAGAAAAAGGGTGTGATTGGGTAGGCTGATTGATGTTTGATTTTTTTCGATAGCTAGGGGAGGTGGATAGGATTTGCATGAGATGGTAGACTACGAGGAGCTTTAGGATAGGAAAAGACAATATTGGGTGCATGGGGTATCCTAGAGCTAGATACCAATGGTAAGAGATGTAGGAGGGATGGAGAGATGGAGGAGTTGCTAGGGGAGGGAGATGTGGGAGAATTAAAAGAAAAGGGTTGATGGATGGAAGGATTTGGATGGAGGAAGATAAGGATTGGGAGGTAAAAGGATTGGAGATGATAAGTGGATGGGAGAGGAGGATTGGGAGATGAAAGGTGGATATGATAAGGTCTCTAAGGAATGCATCACCAAGGAAAAAATGCCCCCAATTAGGACAGTTCATGCATAAGGATATATTTATGAGGCGTACGATAGGACAATACGGGAGGTAGATGGAAGATAAGATGGTGGTTGAAGGAGGTAGGGGAATGGAGGAATGGATGGGAAGTAGGTAAGGATGATAGGTGGATGAAAAGGGTGATGTAGAAATGAATGCCAACAAGTGTCCAAAATCATGTATATATTGTAGCCTTTTATTGTTTTAGTAGGATCCCAAAAAGGGTCGAGGAGATGAAATGGATAAGATATGATAGGTATGGTATGATACAAAGTGAGATGGAGGAAGTGGTGGATGGTGGCTATAAGGAATTCCCTCAAGTGTGGAGAGAAATTGGATGGAGGGATTACATATAATGCATATTTGCTAGGTTTTCATCATGGTACTTGTCCAAGGCACTTGTTTTCCATGTTTTCACCATTGGACGCTGATATATCTTTACTTCTTTTTTTAAAAAAAAACTTTTTGAATTTTTGGAGGGGGGCTTATGGATGGAACAAGAAGGAGGAGATGGATGGAGGACTCAAGCATCAATTTTGATATCAAGGTAATATGAGTCCATTTATAGTGATCACTGGATGTTGGTACAATATTATTTGGGATGAGTGGCTTATGCAAAGGCATGGATGAGATGGGGGATAAATGTGTAGTTAGGGATATTGTGGTTGGAAGTGTTTGGATAGAATGAAGAGAAGTGACTGTGATAGGGGATGTTTTTAGGATCAACATTGGCACATGTTGTGAAGGGTGTGGATGGGAAGTGGATGGTAGATGTAGATATGATGGAGGATTTATGATAGGTGGTTTTGGGTGTAGGAGATGTAATGGCTATATAGTTCACATAAGTGGGAATGAAGGTGAAATGTGAACTGGATTGACTAACTTATGGAGGAGGAGAGATAGATTGGGGTATGGAATATTAAGTATATTGAGAGATGTATGTGGATTGGGGAATGGGATTTGTGTTAATTTAGGTGGGAATGGAGGATGGTAGATTGGGATAGGATGGAGGGGATGAAGGAGAATGGTAGGATAGATTATATGGTGGATTAGCAATAGCATGGGGATCATGGTGATGGATTGGAGGAAATGGATGACTAGGATTATGAATTGGAAAATGGGTTGGGAGATAAGGAGATGGAGTTTTTGGATCAGGGATGTAGTTAGTAGTGTTATTGTGGAAATGTGGAGTTTGGGATATGATTATGGGACAATATGGAGGCATGAATGATGTATGAGGGGGATATGTGGGTATGACATAGGAGGGGGATGTAAATGGAGCATAAGATGGGTTTCCCTTGTCAAAGGTATGATAAGGATTGCTAGTGGATATACATGGAGACATGATAGGGGAGTGTGGAGGAATAATTGTATTTTGGAGGATGCTTGGAGAAAGATTGCTAAGGTTTTCAATATAAGTTTGTCATGGTCAATGATATTTTCATCATCATTGGAATAGGATGGAGTGGAAGATGAGGTAGGATGACCAAACTCATCATGATATAATTGTGACATAATTATTAGTTGATAAGTTGGGTAGAGATGAAGGATTAAGATTGATGAAGAAAACTAAAGTTCGTATCAAGATGAACAATAAGCTTAGACTAGGATTTTGGATTAAGATTAGGATATATGGAAGGAATGACTTTGAATACTATGGAAAAGGGATGAGGAATGAAGAAGATGACTCTGCTAGCCTAGGATACATGAAGAAAAGGAGGGCCTGGTGACACTAGAAGAAAATGACGCAAGATAATAGTAAGGATATGATTATGAAACTAGGATGATGAAATTTTAGAGACTTGGATAATTTTGGATGAGAAATTTGGGCTAAGTGTTTGAATTGGTGAATGTTGGATTGTGGTGAGATTTTGACTTGTTTTTGGAAAAAGATATGTAAGCGAACAAGTACATCAAACATAAAGTGTGTATTTAGAACCAAGCACATTCACAACCTAGGCTGGACAAGATACTATTTGTTGAATTCCCACTTGGATTTGTCCATATACCTCAGACAAAGTGGACATGTAGAGATTCTAGTGTCACTAGATCCCCTCCATGACATGAGAATCACTAGAATCTCTCATCCCAAAGGTCCAAAAACCTTGAGGATTTTATTTCTCACAATGAAGGGTACGTGTGGGGTGTCTTAGTCAATCTCTGACCTTCCATATCAAAAAATATTTAAGGTTTTTTTGGCTTTTAAACATTTGTTCTTAGTAAGTCCATGGCATCCCCCTAATTAGTTTGAACATGCATGACTCACTTTAGATCCTAGTTGACCATGCTGGCTACTTAGGGATAATTCACCCAATCCAGACTATCATCAACACACCTCACCCGAGCTTGGTAGGATGTAAGATGAGCCTTTGTTCAGTGTCTTATTTATGTATCAGCTA
Source organism: Thuja plicata (assembly GCA_018584345.1). NCBI lineage: Eukaryota > Viridiplantae > Streptophyta > Pinopsida > Cupressales > Cupressaceae > Thuja > Thuja plicata. The sequence continues at coordinate 1,287,278 of MU223519.1, read as the reverse complement.
GGGTATTTACTAGTTTGAGATCGTCCTCTAAAGGGGAAACACACCCTCTAGACATGCCTCTCTAGAAGTAGGGATACGATAAGCTTTATCTTCAACCAAGGTCCACAAAGGTGAGGGGACATGATACGACTATATTTTATCTGATACATCACTTACTTTAAGGGATCTATCTAATGACAAATAGCTCGAAATAAGTGTTGAGAAACACTTCTTCAAACACACCAAAAAGAGTTCACTTTCCAAATTGAACCTAATTAGAATAACTAAGTGTTTTCTACGTAAGAAAAAAACACAATAGTATGGTTAAGCATGCAAGTTTAATTTATTTCCCACACATCAACTAGAAGGAAAGCATGTAAGAAAGGTGTGATTGTTTTGTCTTAAGTCATTCAAGGGTTTGTGAGGTTTGTTGCCTTATGTATTCAAGATTAGATATGGTTAATTCTTGTAAGAAACATGCATTCAAAGACTAATGTTTAAAGCATACGAGTTCATTCCCAGAATCCATTAAAATCCAAGGAAACCTGCATGAAAAATATTAGTAATCTTAAACTCTTCAACCCTGAAATGCAGCAAAAAGTCAAATAGATTAGTAACACTTAAAACCAGCAACAAATAAATGTTTTTTGTGACAGGGTGAAAGATGAAGGTTACAATAAATAGTCCATTGGACTCATGCTGGAGATAATATATTGATTCCTAAAATTTGGCTAAGTGTAAAATTTCCTAAAAACCCTAAAAAAATAGAATCTTTATCTTAAATCCTATGAAGCTGAAACCACTCTCAAACATCCTAAAATAATGTATATATATATATATATATATACATAATGTAACTTAAGTCTAAGAAAGGAAGAGTATGTAACTTATAATTTAATGTTATATTTTATGTATGCTCCTGATGCTAAAATTGGCCTGAAAGGCACACAAGAATCCTCAAAAATACCACCCAAAAGATACCCATGTACCAAAACTAGTTGGACAATCAAACAGGTCAGAGATGCCAGTTCATGGTTGAGACGCTAGTTCAGGGCGGAGACTCTGGTTCAAGGCGCAGACATCGATTCAATGCAGACAATGAATGGTGATTTAGGAGGAACTGACATATGCATAGATTCCAAATAGTGATTTAAGAGGAAATGACATATGCGTAGACACCGAACGATGATTTTGGAGGAACTGGCATATGCGCAAATGCCTCTGCATAAAGCAGAGCCACCGATCTGGGTGTTCACAAAATTTTGAGAAAAATGAACAATTTTTAAGAAAGTTTTAGGGACGTGGGTCCCACTAGGCATGTCAAAATGTGTATGAGGAAATACTCAACCTGTTAGGATCAAGCTTAAACATGAATATTTGTTGGGTTAGCACATAAAATAGATCAAAAGCATATATAAACTTGAAACAACAAATAAATCTTCATAACATTGGATTAAGCATGAAACAAGTAAGAACCATATTTAACTTGTTTGATTTTCTCAAAAGATGGGGTGTGGATGTTCTCTCTCAAACAAAAATGAATGAATCCCCAATTACAATGCAACTAAGAATGCAAGATGGATGGAGAAGGAGAGATTCAAGAGCTAGTATGAAGAACTAGTCTCAAATCTTCCAAGATCATGATTATAAGCTAATGATAATATGAAAATGAAAGAAAAAATCTTTATTCAATTACCAAATTGGTCCTAAAATGTGATTTATAAATGAATTAACAAATAACTAAGAGAATGGAAACAAACTATGCAACTCTAGAGCTAAATTAGCATGATAACAATGCACAATTGTGAGATGAAATGTGAGACAAGGACTCTATTTATATATTTTTGGAAGGAGGAAAGAGGCTTGTGTAAGGTGGAATCTACGTGGCATCCATATAAGATCCACATAGGAGACACATAGGCTTAGAAGAGGAGTCACTTTGAGCATTAAATGCTTTGTGAGGCTCAAGGTTGCATGTGTGAGCAACCTTGGAGAAAGGAGTGGGGAACAAGGTTGTAAGAGAATTTAAGAGAGTTGGGTGGATCTCTTGGGATGAGTTTCTCACACATGTGTGAGCACTCCATTAGGGATAAAAATTTTGGGAATCACACTTTAAGTGTGATTAGTGTGTTCTTAAGTGGGAGAGTAGGTTTGTTAAGAGAGATAGGTAGGATAGGGTAGGGGTAGAGTAGGCTTAGGGTAGGATTTGAGATCGCATTAGTAGATTTCTAGGTTAGGTTTATATTATCATTCAAATTAGATTTGAATTAATCATAGTTTAGAAGAATTAGGGGTATGAGGCAATTTTAATAAATATGAATTTATTAAAAAAGGGATTTTTGTGAGGAAAATATATTAAAGTTGAATACATTGGGATAGTATTTAGATTGTATTTAAATACTTAGAAGGTGAAATATTTAATTGATTAAATTAAATAATTAGATGAATATATAAGAAATATTAATTTAATTAATATTTTGGACGCCTACATAAACATTCACAACTTCATCCATGTAACTATGCTTAATCCAGGAAAAGCACAAGATGTGATCTATTAATTCACAACTATGGGCTTTCCTCCATGTATTCATCAATGGTAGATAAATATAAAAAGCCATAAAAATATGGTTGAGGCACTTTTCCACACAGGCAAAAATTCTTACACTTCCTTGATATTTTACCGACTCCCAAAATTCCCAACCCTACAATGCCTAGTAGCCTAGAACAATACAAAAAGGCAGGGGGTATCTAGTGCAACCTGATGTACCTATATGAAATCACTACCATGGATGTACAATGTCTAACAATGAAGATATGGCTGAGGGGTTTTATTATAGAATTATTGTGTCAATAATTTTTTCTAGGCTTGTACATATCATTCTTATGAACCCCTCGCTTTGGCAAAATAATTTAAACAAATTATAAACCCGAGAAAGAGGTTCACCTTCTTCGTTTCCCTTTGGATTATCCATATTGAGAACCCTTACAAAAAGGTAAGATTTCCAAATACACATACATAGTAAGAAAAAATATGCAGCTCATGCATACTACTCTATTTTTTTTCCATATAATAATACATTAACAATAAGTATGGAAATTGAACAAAAAGTCAACTAGTCAAAGGAATTTTTCCTTTCATCATGAATACTATCATACATCATAAGAAATCACATAAGAAGAAAGATATATTTACCATTCTATCAAGAACACCATTAGTGCATCATTACAAAATAATTCTAGTTCATTATCATCAAGATATTCTGACCTACTCGTCGAATATCAAGTTCAAATACCTCAAGTATAATTTCTCACAATGTCTCATGCATCATTACTCATGTGTTGGTAATATCATATTAGATTCACAACTGTACTTTTCATATGGATTCTATCATCTCATGAATATCAATACTCCTAATAGAATCAAAAACTCACATCAAATAATATTTATCAATCTTAATTATGTCGTACAATGTAATTCTTATATTCACAACCATGTGCATGTTGGAAGCTACAATTGAAACAATTGTTATATTTCTATTGATGTAAAACCTTAACTGGTAAGATAGTTTCTATCTTATAAAGTGCCATATCAATTGATTGATGAAGAAGATTTGAAAATAAGAGATAAAAAGAAGACTTGGTGAAATGGTTGAGTTATATGAAGGTACAATGGGTACTTGATAGATTGCACCTTGCCAAGATAATATGTTGTTTATCTTCAGCACCAAGTGAAGATTGGAAGACTAAAATTTTAGTCTTGACCGATTAATAGAGTAGAAGATTAACGAACTTAAGTTTGTGTTGAGCGATACGAGTGTCGATTGAGCGTCAGTACATGTCAAGAAAATTTAGTGTCAACCAAGCATCAGTATTTACTAAGCATTAGTATAATTACTGAGTTATCTAGTGATGACCGAGAGGAAGAACACAGTGATGACCAAGTGTTAGTATTTTGACAGTTTAAGAAAGATTTGAGATCCCAGCTGACATAGTTGATTTCTTGGGAAATGTAAAGTTTATTTAAGATAAGGATGATTATTGTGGAGGATTAAATAAGAATTTAATATATGTTTAACAATTTTTATGTATGGATTCATGGAGTTTTGAGATGTATTCTACAAGGTAGATGGTAAACAAAATGTTGGAAGGATTCATTGGATTTGAACAAACCCTAACATTTACAGTGATGATTAAGTGGAAAAAGATCTAGCTACCTTATCAGAGAGGTATAAGATTAACCTAATTATAGGTTATGGATGGAAGAGGTTGATTGAGTTGATTGGAATATCTAAGTAGAAGGAATAGAAGGCTAAGAAGATCAATATAGGGCTGCACATTGGTGATTTCTTGATGGATTTACAAGTAGATTTGAGAGATAGAGATGAAAATGGAGGTCAATCAGTAAATTAGCATTTGAGCGAAAGTGGATCTATATTTGCAAAGTGAGTTGTATATTTTAGATCAATATACTGTTACTTTCTAACAATTGTATCAGTCAAAATACTTTTAAACAAGGTTGACCTAACAGTCATATTGTAAGTCATTTAATCAAGGTGACGTTCTAATGGAATGATCTAATTCCACTAACAAGGCTCACTTTTAATAGGGTGATTAAATCCTTTAACAGGGTCACATTTAACAGTGTGTATTGTAACCTTTAACAGGGTTGGCTCCTCAAAGAGCTCACTTTAGAAGAGTAAAAAATTGGTAGCATGTTACTGGTGTTTTTTTCTCATATTGGATTTCCACGTTAAATCCTAGTGTCATATTTGTGTGAATATTATTTGATGTGTTGTACTATTAAGAGTATTATATTCAGCAATTTGATTTCCTTAGGACAGTGAACTACAAGTTTATGCTACTGATTATATGTTATAGAGATTGAGTGGATTATTGAGTAGATCTAAGCTAGTGAAAGTGTTTGAAAGTTCAATTGGTACATCTGGACCTAAGGATAACTGATTCATCTCCCATCTCCGTTATTATAAATTATTCTAACAATTAGTATCAGAGCAATGTGGTGCTTGTAAGGAAAAGTTTGAAGGTACTTGAAGCTAAAGATCAAGATGTATAAAAAGGAGGTACCGAGGCTAAACACGGAGAACTTCCCTGCATGGAAAAGTTTGATGAATCTACACCTAGCTAGAATTGGAGAAGCAGAAAAAATACTATGTAAAAAATGATTACATAAATGTTTCTAAAGTCTTGATAGCTCAAAATATGAAAGAAAATAAGGCCATAATCAAGCAATGTTGGAGGTTTCATCAACCCTAAGTTATCCTAAATTTGAATATATAAAAGATTGTAAAACTGCAAAATAAATGTGGGACACACTGTCAACTATCTATGGAGGTGAAACAAATTTACTAAGAACCAAATCTAAAAACTTGAGAGGTAAGTTTGATGAAATGAGAATGTTAGATGGTGAAACTATTGTTCAAAGTTGTGAATGCTATTAGAGGAGCTAATGGAACTATTGATGATGATATTATTATTAGCAAGGTATTGAGTGTTAGAGTAATTATATTTTACACTTATTAATTACATCACATCGATTTAATTAATTAAGTTGTTTATTACTCTGTTTACTTAAGCTATCTCTTAGGTGCATTATAATTAATATTTATATTAATTATTAATGATAAACCTAGTTTTTCCCTTTTAGGGTTTTGTTCATCTTTATAGGTTGAACTTGTAATTATTTGTTCATTAACTCGGATTATAATTTTTCTCTCACATTTTGAGTAACTTCTAAGTTCTTTTTCCTCTTTTTGCTTCTCTCCTGTAACATGTTATTTGCATGTAGGTATTCTTGGCATTCTGTTGAAGGTCTAGTTGGTGCTACCGAGGAATAGAATGGTGCTGCTAAGAAACAGCAAGAAAATGTTGAGACACAGAAAGAGGTATCCATGATGTCAGCATTCCAACTACATAGTGGTGACTGCTTGAAGGATTTCCAAGAGATCCAAGAGATAGAGATGACAATGGAGGCAAGTCAATGAATTAGAATTTGAGAAAAAATGGATTTGTATTTTCAAAGTGAGTTATTGTTCAAATCAATCTACTGTTAATTTGTAACCATTGTATTGGTCAAAATCCTTTTAAAAAAGGTTGACCTAATAGTCATATTGTAAATACTTTAATCAAGGTGGCATTCTAATGGAATGATCTAAGTCCTCTAACAAGGATCACTTTTAACAAGGTGATTAAATCCTTTAAGAGGGTCATATTTAACAGTGTGTATTGTAACCTTTAACAGGGTTGGCTCCTCACAAAGCTCACTTCAGAAGAGTGAAAAATTGGGCATGTTATTGGTGGTTTTTCCCATATTGGATTTCCATGTTAAATCCTAGTGTCATACTTGTGTGAATTTTATTTGATGTGTTGTAATATTAAGAGTTTTATATTCTGTAAGTTGATTACTTTAGGGCAGTGAACTGTAAGTTTATATTATTGATTATATGTTATGGAGACTGAGTGGATTATTGTGTAGATCTAGGTTGGTGAAAGTGTTTCAAATTTTAATTGGTACATTTGGACCTGAGGATAATTGATTCACCCCCTCTTAATTTTTCTAAATCATTCTAACAGTGCATGCTAATGTACTAGATCATTTCATAATTTATAAAACATATTTCAAGAAAAATATGAATGCGAGAATAAGAATGGTATGTTCTTTGACATCTACTCCCTTATACATTCTATCAATGATCCAAACTAAACATGATAGAGAACATTACTTCACATCATAGGACTAGCAACAAAGAACACACATCCTAGCCACCTCAAGATCATAAGAAATCTTAAAATCAAAGTTCACAAATTTTAATTCAAAACCTCAAAGGTCTTGAGAAAAATTAATAGAAATAAATGTGAACAAAAACCAAATTTTATATATAGACTAAAAATTTGGTGGCTAGATGGTCACACGAAAGTTTAAAAAATAAAAATATTCCTTCATCACTTTCAAAGTTAAAAATAACATAACTAATCGAAAACCAATTCACAAATACAGAGTAAATAACACTAGCCATGATGAGGAAGTAGAAGCTACATAACACCTTGCATCCAAGGTGTGCTAAAGAACATAAACAAACTCCTGGAAATCACATATCTCTAAGATTACATTATTGTGTAATAACACATTTCATTTAAAAAAAACAGCTTAAAAAATAAGGTAATAAGGTGTGCTAGATGGTCACATGAAAGCTTAAAAAATCAAGCTAGTCCTTCATCAATTTCACAGTTAAAAATAACATAACCAATCAAAAAACAATTCACAAATATAGAGTGAATAACACTAGCCATGATGAGGAAGTAGAAGCTACATAACACCTTGCATCCAAGGTGTGCTAAAGAACATAAAAAAACTCCTAGAAATCATATATCTCTAAGATTACATCATCGTGTAATAACATAGACTTGATAATTCTATCTGTAGTTTTTGTAATCTGATGCATCCCTAAATGAAAAATGCAACATGTAGTTACTTTTACAAATTTCCATGGTTTTTCTTTCTAGAAATGACATCCCGGATTCTTTTTCAATGAATCTCCAGAAGATCTAACATCATAATATTTTCCTCAAATGACATATCTTGTCAATTTTCTTTTCTTTCCCTTACATCACACAGAAAAAATGTATCATTGCACAATAACACACACACACACACACACACACACACACACACACACACATATATATATATTTCATTTATTATTTTTGATAAGTTAAGTCTTAATTGGGGCAGGTAGTCATATCCTAAGTGCAAAAATCAACCATTGATTAATTACACAAACAATTCATAAAGATTCACCTTCTTTTTTGCTTCACACATATAGAAAAAATAGGCATTTAACTTTAAGTGCATCACTCACATGCAATATATTTACAGTTTCTCACACATTCTAAATTATGTAATTTCAGAGAAAATTGCAATCACATCAATTTTAGCTACACAATTTACGAAGTATTTCAGAAGTATTTTCACCTTAAATAGTTTAGAGAGTACGCAAAAAAAACCAAGAAGTCTCACACACACATACGAGGTAAAGTCCTAAAAGTGACTATTTTCACTTCTATAACACAAAACAAGGAACATCAATTCCTAACCTTTTATGAATAACCATAACTGGGAAAATTAAAAATCAACCCATGAAACTAACATTTATGTACATAGACTAAGCATTAGTTGACTTGTGAGATCAAGGGTCACAACTAAGCATAGTGAACTCAAGGACATAGAGTGGAACCCAAAGCTCTGATACCATATGTAAATACTAAACTCTTGAAAACATGTGCCACTTCAACAATACACAAAAGACAAGGAATTCAGTGAACATAGTCAAATGTCCAATTCACAAACCAATAAGTCAAATTTAATTTCCTTTTAATTCCATGAAACAGAACATGGTTCGATGGTGCAGGAGCACCCTTGAGCTGCCAGCTAGTTGGTGGTTTTTCTTGTCATTTTGGGTGTGAGTGTGTGAAAGACCCTCTTGTAGGGCAATGTAAATGCATAAGGTCATGTGGACCAAGAGTGCTTAGTTTAGATTTTAGTTTTGCTCTCTGTTATGTGAAAATAGCTCAAATTGGCTCAATTAAGTGATTTGTACTTAATGATGTCATCAAATGATAGGATGATTTCATGGTTTTCTTTAGGGTCCTTAGGTATCCTATAAGGTCTAGCTAAGGTTAGATAGGTTGAATTGGTGATAAAACACTTAAAAAGTGTAAGTTGCAATAGAAATGTAAAATGTTGCTATACAACATTAGCAACTTTTAAAAGTTGCTGACAACTTTTGTTGTCTAGAGGATTTTGAGGTTCTAATGGTTTTTGAACCCATAGAAGGGATGCAACATGTGTGTCTAAGAGATATAAGGTGACAAAACCCTATTTTGAGGGAGGAGAAGATAGTGTATGGATTTTGGTTATTGGAGCCAAGAGAGTTTTAATGAGCAGACAACAGATTTGAAGTATTTTGGTTTTTTGTTATTGTGAATGGATTGAAATTAAGATTGTGACTATTAGAATCCATTTTTTTGCATGTTACCAAGATTTTCCAATCATTATTTTTCTTTGTAGTTGTTCTTTGTTTGTAGTTTGTAAATTCTTTCAGTTTTGGACTGTTTGCTGTCCAATTTTGGGCAAGGAGCAAAGATGTGGACCTAACTCCACTTCCCACCTTTGGTTTTGTACAGACACCTACGAATGGAGACTAGGTCCATGGAGCTTCAAGAATATGGAAGGAGGAGCTCTGAAAGTACTTTCAAGTATTTTTAAACACTTGCCCTAGGCGAGCTACATGCACAGCTCGGTTAGGAAGAGCAAGTGACTGTTGGTTTAAAAGTTGTAGGGGGTGTTCTCATGAGCCAAGAAGGCCATGGATGTACTAAAGGATGTTATATAGGTGTTCCACAAAGTGGAGGAGTGCCCAAGACATCTACATGCTAGGTTTTGATCCAAAAGACCCAAAATTGGTCTAAAACCAAGAAAAGAGCCATATTTCAGAAGTAGGGTGTACGGACAGTGTCAGACCAAGAGACCTAGAAAATACTTGTGGGTTTTTTCTCTACTTACAAGATATCAAGAAATATTTGGGGTTTCTTTGGGAGTTTTGCACTGTAAAAGTGCTATCCTAAAAACTAGGAGGCCTAATTGTGCAAAAAGGCTACAAGGCCTGAAAATCAGGAAACTAGAACTTGATGGGAAGATGGTTCAATTTGGTGGTTTCAAACCTAGGTTGCAATCTGACAATGGAGTGTATTAAATCCTTGAACCTATTGCAAATCCAAATTTGAGTTTAGGGGTTGGAGTGGTTTGAGTGGAAGGTTCTTGTAGAACACAAGAATGGTGATTTTGACAAGATAGGTAGCTTCTTGGTTGGAGAGAAGAATTGATTCTTCCAAGTGGTAGAGGGTGGATTGAGGAATCCCTAGAGGTCCTAGGAGAGGCCTAACAAGAGTTCCAAGAAAACTTAGAAGGTTACCAAGGAGGATTCCTATCAGAGTGGTATCAGAGCCCAAGTTCAAGATTTGGGAAAAGAAGAAGTAGAGCAGCTAGTGGATGTTGCAGACCAAAGATTCAAGTGAGGAATCTAGTGCATCTAGCAGGATGGTGACCAATGTTTAATTGGCCAAGAAAGTTGAAGAACAAGAAGAGGATAACAGGTTGCTAAGAGAGAGATTGGCTTAAATGGAGCAACTCTTGGATGAAGTCTGAGCTAAGGTAGATAGTGTAAAGGACAAGGTAGACCAGAAAGAGGAAAAGGAAGCTAAGGAGAAGGAGTGGGACTTAGATGAAGAGACACCTACCCCTAATCTAGTCTTACCTAAGGAACCCTTCTTGAAGGCACTCAAAGCCTTAAGTGGTAAAGCCTCAGAGGGTGTGCCATTGTTTAATGGACAAATGGATGTTTATTTGTTTTTAGATTGGATAGACAACCTTGAGAATCATTTTGAATGTGATGGGGTGACTGATGCTCAAAAAATCAAGGTGGCTAAGTCTAGATTAAGAGGACCAGCACTTACCTAGTGGAAATTTGTTCAAAATGAAAGGGAGAAAGAGGGAAAGAGTCCTATTGTGTCATGGAAAGGTATGTTGACAAAGTTGAAACAAACTTATCTCCCAGATGATTACGAAGTTCAAATGCATAGAAAGAGACAAAATCTCAGACAGAAAGACCTTGAAGTTCAAGCATATACAGAGGAGTTTTAGAAGTTATGCTTAAGGTCCAAGATAGTGGAGGATGAAAGCATTAGGTTGGCTAGATACCAAAATGGGCTCAAGTGGTCTATACAAGAGGAGATGAGTCTTGCTACTTTGATAAGTGTGAGAAAATTCTATCAAATGGCTCTTAAGATAGAAGAGAAGAGCAAGAGGAAGCATGATTAGAACACAAGAGGAAGAGGTAGAGGCAAAGAAAATAGAGGAAGAGGCAGCTTTGCAGGCAGTTTTACAGGTAGAGGTAGTGATTATAGGTCTCAAGGGGAAGCTAAATTTACTAAGATAGTCAATGATTCTAGTGGTAGAGGCAGCATGAATAGAGGAAGAGGATTCCAAGATGGTGGAAGAGGTAGATTTGGAGGTTTAGGCAGAGCCTCACACTTTGAAAATATGAAGTATTTTCATTGCAACCAAATAGGCCATCCAACCTATAGATGTCTAGAGAAAGCTTCAAGCTCACATGGTGATAAAAGAGTGAATTATAGTGCACAAGAGGACAATAATAGTGGTAAAGGCATTGAAATCAACCTTGATTTAGAAAGTGGAGAGAATCTCATGATTAGGAGAATACTCATTAAAGAACCGGTCAAAGAAGAAGCCAAGCAAAGGAGGGCACTATTCAGAGTAAAGTGCAAGATTCTTGGGAAAGTTTGAAAGATGACTATAGACTCAGGGTCTACTGATAACATTATCTTAGAGGAGGCAGTCAGCAAGTTAGGATTGACAAAAATACTCCATACAAATCCATACCGAGTAACATGGTTGAATAAGGGTCAGCATGTTCTTGTTAATGAGAAAGCATGGGTGAATTTTTCAATAGGGAAGTATATGGATAGAATATTGTGTGATTTACTCCCAATGGATGCATGCCACCTACTCTTAGGTAGGCCATGGTAGTTTGATAGGAAGACAATTCATGATGGAGAGAAAAATTCCTATTCTTTCAAGAAGGATGGGGTCACCTATAAAATTCAGTCACTTGTGGATGATGAGGGGTCTACATCAGCTGAGACTAATGTCTTATTGTAGGTAGGTAAAGAGTATTTTCAGACAACAAAGAGTGGAGAATGTTTACACTTTGCTATCATGCTTAAGCCTAGTGAAGAGAAGAAGGTGGAACAACTACCATTGCCAAGTAAAGTGCAAGAGCTGTTGAAAGAGTTCAAAGACATAGTTAGTGATGGGACACCAGCCATGTTACCACCTCCAAGAGACATAAGTCATAAAATTGAATTCATACCTGGAGCATCTCTACCAAACAAGGTAGCCTACAAAGTGACTCCTGATCAAAACAAGGAGATAGCAAAACAAGTCCAAGAACTTTTGGACCAAGGTCTTATTAGGAAAAGAATTATTCCATGTGCAGTACCAGTGGTTCTAGCATCAAAGAAGGGAGGCAAGTGGAGGCTTTGTACAGACTCAAGAGCAATTAACAGGATCATTGTGAGATACCAGTTTCCCATTCCTAGGATTGAAGATCTTATGGATTGTTTGGGAGGAGCAAGATACTACACTAAGTTGGATTTGAAGAGTGGGTACCACCAAATTAGAATTAAGGAGGGGGATGAATGGAAGACAACATTCAAGACAATAGAAGGGCTCTATGAATGGTTAGTCATGCCCTTTGGGCTTAGCAATGTGCCAAGCACCTTTATGAGGTTGATGAATGAGGTGTTGAAGGACTACATAGGCAGATTTGTAGTTGTGTACTTAGATGACATCCTCATTTTTAGTAAGACAAAGGAGGAACATCTCCAACATT
>MU223519.1:1206662-1249204 GCA_018584345.1 Thuja plicata | reverse complement strand
AAAGAAGGATTTCGCTCCAGCTCCTTCAAATCTTATTTCAAATTGTCAAAGAGGAAAATCAGAATGCCTGATGATGCTGGTAGCTTCACCTTGGAAGCTGGAAATGATATCTAGAACAAATCGCCCAGCTTTCTCATCTTAATTTTGCATCTCTTAGAAGCCTTGAAACACAAAAAATCGCTCAGCTCGGAGGAAAAAAAATCAGACAATTATAACGCTAAGGATTTGCTGAGTACCCCCGATCCACGAAGCAAATCAGATGTAAGTAGTAGCCCAGATTTGATTCCTCAATCGAATCTCTATCTTGTAAATGGATGATCTATGAGCCTAGATCAGATCTTCATGTATGTAGGAGCAGATTGATATTCTATTATTCGCTGTTGGAGGAAGTTGCAATATAACTGAATCGCTGTTTTTCTGTTTGCTTATTGTTCACTGTCTTAGTGTTCGCTGTCTTCCCTTAGTGTTCAACGTATTCGCTTCTGCCTTTAGTAATTCGCAAGAATGTGATTGCAGAGGATCTATGTATATATCAGAGATGATTATCGCAAGTATGTAAACACATATCTATTTGCAGACTTTACTTGATTGAAGGATTTGATCAATGGCTGGAAGAAATTCACATAGAGCAGAGAGCTTCTCAAGATGATGAATAAGATTATTCTTTATTAAAAACATGTGTTTTATCCTTTATTTTAAAATCACAGTTGTAAGCTTATTTCTAGTAAAATGTGTTTTCAAAAGGTAGAGATAACTTGGAGATTCATTCATTACGCAAAGACCTAGATTATGAGAAAAAATGTGCTTGTTTGAAACCTTGAGCTTTTAATGATCCTGCCAGTTGAGAGCTTATATATATTTATTTATATATATTATTTTTGTATGTGCAATGTGTGATTTGCAGTGACAAAAAGTATATTTTGGGTATAAACAGTTTCTGTGTTCCACCTTTTGTATGCATGTCTTACCAATGAGAATGATACTTTATTGGTGTAAAATATAAAGTTTATTAATGTTTCTTAAATGTTTTGATATACAGTGTTCATGATGAACATTGTCCTATGAGTAGACTTGTGTTTAATCTTGAGAATGGAATAACACTTGAATGATGTTAAGGTTCTTGTGATTCCATTGGATTAAGGATATCCATGCTTCAGGTATGTTGTTTCATACGTGTTGGGGAAATTCTAGGATTATAATCCTTTATAAATCAATGTGGTTGAGGTAGAATTGTGTGGGAACTTATGATAAAGTTAAAACATATTTGGTTGTTGTTGTAGAGCTTTAATTGGAATATTACTAACGCAAAGATTATATTTAGCTTACTTATAAGGAATTAATCAAACTAACATTTTTATGTTAACACAAGCATGAACTTTGTGTAGATGATTTATTCTGGATAAGAAATGAATGTACCTACTAAGGACATGTTGTGGTTCTTTTAATTTCTTATGAAATTATTCAATGATATAGGCCTTCATGATGCTTTATGAGTTTTGATAATTCCCTATTCTAAGAATTAAATGCATGGTTTTATTTCTTGAGCTATAGATTGTTCTAAATGAGTGGGAAATAAGATCTCGAAATGTTCTATACTGATGGGAAAGGGTGTTTTTTAATCCTATGTTACATAATAATGTTTATGTATTATGATGTTATTGATGATATTTGAAGTTCATATTATTGATTTACACAATTCCATTACTACAGTCAATTTTACTTGATTAGCTTCCCTATAGCTAGGTTGGGTATCTTTTGTGTCACGAAACATTCCGGGGAAGCATAATTGCTTCATGGTAGGGTGGAACTACACTCCAACAATATTCTCACCTTGATGTTTCATGTGAAACATGTGTTTGGAGCTCTTGTCAGAGACGTTTGTATGTTAGAAGATTATGTTTTCTTGTTATTGACCAGTGGTCTATTGTAATAACATTTGTAACTTATGATAATCGATAGCTCTTGTAAAATCTATGTTTCTTGTGAATTTATGTTCATGATGGGTCTATTCTTCTTATACATACATTGATATTTTGACAAGTTCTTTGAAATTCTTCTCAGTTGGAAGTTATGTTTTTTGACTGGTTGTTGAAATTAATATATATTTTGTTGCACTACCTCATGTGATTGTATTCATGGTGTATTCGACAGTTTGGTCAACACGTCTTTCTTATTTATGGACTCATGTATTCTCTTATTCCTTTCGACAGTTTGTTCAAACCTTGTTCTATTTCATGGAATTAAATGGAAATTAAATTTGACTTGTCAATTTGTGAATTTGACATTTGACTATGTTGACTGACTTCCTTGTCTTTTGTGTACTACTAATGTGGCACAAGTTGTTGAGAGTTCAATCTTTACATATGGTATCAGAGCTCTGGGTTCCATTCCAGGGCCTTGAGGACTCTTGCGTAAACATTTTTCTTGCATAAGACTGAAATTTGTGAGAAAAGAGAGGCCACCTGTAAAAAAATATTAGTGTAAAGCTTGAGAGCACCAATTATCTGATAATAGTTTATTTTACCAAATATTCTTTAAAATCACTTGCTGATTGAAATCAACAATCACATCATTTTGCATATCCAACCCAAAAATAGCTTCCTTCCAATTCAGAGCATGATTAAAAATTTCTCAGAAGTGTCTAAAAGTAGCAAACCATAGTTTTTTAACTTGTGAATAGTTCCAGAAAATATGCTTCACACTTTCAACATGATGGAAAAATGGACAATTAGCTGGTTGAATAATAAAACATCTCAATCTATCCCCAACAGGTAGTTTTTAATGTAACATTTTCCAAACCAGCACTTGGGCATCAAAAGCAGATTTAGTTCCCCATATTTGAACTAAATTTGCATTTCCATTTTTTATTCAAACTAGAATCTGGATATAGATCTTCTTTAAAAGAAAGTAATTAAAATGACTCAATGAAAGCCATTTCCAATCCTTAAAGAAATATTTTTCTCTTGGAATACATAATTTCATAGCAAGCTCAAAGGTAACTACTGACTAAATAAAAATTATAAACTGATTATAATTTCTATTCAGCCCATAATGATCTTCGATATAAGTGTAGGAAGCCCAATCCAACAAATTAAAATCTCAAAGTTCTTTGAATTGTCGAACCCTTTTTTGAACAAGTAATGAGAATGTCTTGGAAATCAAATGGCTGATTATGATAATT
Organism: Thuja plicata; assembly: GCA_018584345.1. Lineage (NCBI taxonomy): Eukaryota > Viridiplantae > Streptophyta > Pinopsida > Cupressales > Cupressaceae > Thuja > Thuja plicata. Next base: position 1,246,023 of record MU223519.1, on the reverse strand, counting down.
AATAAGTTTTTTTCACCATATTGAAGCTGAAGCAAAACTGAACCATGTTGTAGGGAAGAAGCATTGCAATCCAAAACTTAAAAAACTTTTTTCCATGTATTCCATATATATTGAAGAGGGAAGGAAGCTCTAATTTTAAAGAAGGGGACCATGAGCATTTTGTCAAGCTAATTCACATCTTGCCATTTTTTCTTTACTAAAGCTTCCATGATTCGTTGGAAAACTAAAATTTTCCAATGGTTCCTCCCCACTAGCAACTCTTGTAATCCATTTAGTAGTAAGACAAATCCCTTGTGTTCTAGGTTCAACGAGTCCCAATCCACCTCTATGGCTAGGTTGAGCACAATGTGACCAAGATTAAGCAATGAACCCAGCATTACCATCCCACTTTGACCACAAAAAATTATGAATTATTTTATTCAGCTCCTCATAACCTCGTTGGGAAGGCATCCAACACATGAAAAATAATAAACATGGGTAGCAATAAGAATCTTATTGGAAACTTGAATCTTGTCAGCTAAGGATAAGAATTTATTGCCCAAATTAAAAAGCTTCTTCTCAAGTCTATTTAAAAACCAGTCCCACATATTTGAAAGAGATACTCCCAAACCAAAGGGGATACCAAGGTATCTAGGGATAACCCTGTGTTTAATTTGCCTCCATCCTTTAGGAATCTATTGAGGGGTATTGTCACTTTGAATCATAAGAAATTCAGTTTTGTTGTGAGCAAGATGAGAGCAAGAAATAGAGCAATACAAATTTAAAATGTGCAAGGCATTCTTCAATTCATCCTCAGAGTTTTGTAGAAACAACATACTATCATCAACAAAGTGGGAATTAATTAAAACCTTGTTCTAAGGAATATAAATTCCTTTGATCAATTTCATTTGATATTCCTTTTATCATATGCTTTATTACAATCTAATTTGATTACTAGGTCATTTTGGCCTGATTGTTGAGCTCATTCCATCGTTTCCCATGATAACATTAAATTATCAAGTATATATCTACCTTTAATAAAACCTTTATGCTCTGCTTTCACAATACCTTCAACATTACGTTTTATTTTCAAAGCTAAAGCCTTCACAATTATTTAAAAAAATGTGTTTAATAAAGTGATTGGCGTCCAACTAGCAATTGTATCTTTATTTTTTCCCTTAGGTATAAGCTTAATAATGCCTTTTTTTTGGTATTAAAACCTAAGGACCCCTTTTGTAGAGCTTCTAAATAGAACATATAAAAAGCATCTTTAATGTGGTTCCACATTATTTGATAAAATTTGGCTGAAAGACCATCTGAACTAGGAATTTTGTTAGGTTTCATAACAAAAGACGCACACTCAATTTATTCCAAGGAGAGAATACATTCCATGAATATGCTATAGCTTGGATCAATCTTGTTAGGAATACAATCTTGAATACTTTCTTCCAAAGCCTGTTGAATATCTGGCCAAAAATTCTCCTCCTTAAATAAAGTTTCATAAAAATGATAAAAAAAATTAATAATTTCATAATTGTATGTATACCATCCATTTTCATCCAAAACAACATTTATTTCCCTTTTTGTGTTTATAGTTAAGATAATTAAAGAAAAATTTAAAACCCTTATTCCCTTCCTTAATCCAACGTATTTTGGCTCTGATTTTGGTACCTTGCCCTTTATAATGATCAAGTTTACACAGCTGATTTTCTATAATAGCAATCTAATTATGAATTTGTTCATTATGAGGGTCAACATGCCATCAAACAATCTAGGAATCCCATTCAACAGGTTTATGAATACAATTCCAACATTCCACCAAAGCTAATACCTGTTCTAGCTACCCTTGTACAAATTTATTTTGCATTTATGTTTCCAAGTCATTCTCCCTCCAAAGGATCAAAGAAAATTAACAAATTGAGCTAGGGAGCATTCCACCAAACAATTTGGAAATCCCCTTCAATAGGTTTAGGAATACAATTCTAGATTCCCACCAAAGCTGATACACATTCCTTATTTTTGAAATAGGAAGTATTGAGCTTGAAAGGTAATTCAAAAGAAAGGTCTGCACTTTGAGAAAGAGTGAAGGATAAAATAATTGGAAAATGGTCAGAGAAAGTTGTTGAATAATCCACATGCACCCTATAACTAGAATTAGATTTTATTAGATCGATATTATGAGATAAGTAAAATCGATCCAGTCTACTAAGTTTGCTATCATTACCAGGTCTACAATTATTCCAAGTGAACCAATTATTAGAATTATTGGAGAACTTATTATGAATTGGATCAACAACACCAAGAAAATTTTAGTAGTCGATCCATTTTTCAAATTCTTCTTGGCTAAGTTTAAGATAGTTGAACCAACTACGATCTTCATGGTGTTCCACCATATTAAACTCTCCTCCAAACACCCAACCAGCATTGGGAATACTTTTGGACGTCCATCCCAAAGGATGGATCTTTCTTTTGGATTATTAGGAGCATAAATAAAACAAAAACCCAAAGGTTTTCCCATGATAAAAGACAGGGCCCAAACACCATTATGTGACAAAGGCTCTTTCCTACTAATAACATAATTAGATATCCATAGTGCCAAACCTAAAACTACTCCACCACTACTGTCCTTATGTGAGGTGTGAATGAAAAGAGCCTCTTTCCAAAGGTTGAAAAGAGTCACATCTAGGCATTCATTTATGATTTTAACCTCCTATAAAAAATAACATCTAGTTTCTATTTCATTAAAGTATTTTTGACCTTAAATTATCAATGAGGGTGGGAAATGCCTCTCACATTCCATGATAAAAAATTTTAATTCATGATGAACTAGCAAGGGAATTATAATCCTCTTGTGGCAAGGCTTCAAAGCGATTAGAGATGGAAACTGCTTGCACATTATTTGATTTAGCATTTGAATTAGAAGAAGGGGATTTGGACCTCTATCTAGCATTAGGAGGCAGACAAACAATTTTTTTAAGGGATTTTAACTAACTTGAAGAAGGGGAAGGGGGTGAGAAAGAATCATGAGAAGACCACCATGGACAAGCCATAGGAGGAGAGGGCTATTCTTATGTAAATTATTCAATGTCGCTTGTTGGATGTGAAGTCCAACTGTTCATTTCTTCTTCCATGACTTTTCATTTCATATTCTTTTCTTTGACTCTTCATCTTCTCTTGAAGACTCTTGTATAAATCTGAGGAGAAATCCTTATGTAACCAAGCTGTGATGATTGAATAATATATTTTCTCTTCTCTCTAGTGGACGTAGCCAAATTGGCGAACTACGTTAAAACTTGTGTCTTTGTTGTGTTCCCAATTTGTCTATTGATTTAACAATTGGTATCAGAGCGTGTAAGATCTGGGAGAGCAGGGCAGAGGATAGTTGTGCCAAGGAAGAGAAGAAGTTCATTGAAGGCTACTAATGAGAGGATAATAGCATGGGGAAAAATGTAGTGGCTCTGTTTGGAACAACAACCAGAGTTACGTCTTGACCAAGGGCTGGAGCCAATTTGTGAAGGACAAGAAACCAGCAGCCGCTGAATCTGATAAAGCTAGAGTTGAAGCTAGTTTGAAAGAGGACATACTACAAGAAGTTCACCCATTGAATTCTTCCTCAAGGGAATAATGTTTTTTACTCAAATTTTCTTGATTGGCATGGGCTGGTTATTTTTAGAAACCTTATCTTCAGGGGGAAGGAGAAAAGGTTTTGATGGTTGTGACTTCCTTGCAAGTTATTTCTGACATCACCATTGTTGTGATCGATGTGATATGGTTGTATTCTAAAAACTGGCTTCTCTGAAAGAAGATGTTTTTGCTTGTGGATGTGATTTTCTATTGTGTTGTTCCTTTCCCCATTGTCTGGTCCATCAATAATTTGCATGACTCTGCTCACATAGATGGTAAGGCTGTAGTCAATCTGATGAAGTTAACATTTTTCAAGAAGTATTATATTGTGTTGGTGGGTTATATCTATTTAACTAGGGTAGTGTGTGAGTCGCTCCCAAGAGGGTCTGAAGATGGTGTGGGGATCACTGCTCTCTTGGTGAAACTCTAGAAAAGTGGAAGAAAAATCAAACAAATCATTGTTAATTGGATGAATTTCTCTTTACGAAGCCCTACGAGAGTTAAAACCAAAACCCCTACACTGATTCAAAACACCATGGAATAGAGAGATTATGGAGAAGAAAGGGAGTGCCACGAGGTAGAAATCAGCCCTCCAAAGAAAAAATTATAGACAAGAGGAAATTAGCAGACTACCATCTTTGCAAGAGAAAGAAACTTGAAGATTTAATTCGCAGGATAAGATGGAACATGAATGTGTGGGTGAAGTAAGATGGAACCGGAATAGAGATTCAAATCTTATATATGTAGACATTCATTGTCAAAGCACTATTTATGAATTTACATATAGATGAGTGTAGCACCTATTTCAATAATGTGAGTTTCTTGCGTTTCGAGATGAAACGAAACAAAGATTTTGGGGTTCCAGCATAGATCTGAGAGCAATCATATATTTTTTGCCGAGTTGATAGGCAAGGTGAGAAACATGTTTTTTGATTGTGTTGTGTCAATCAGCGTGCCTACACTTTGTGAAAGAGAGGTAAATAGTGGAGGAGATGACTCCCATAACAATGGCAACAAAGATGGCCAAGAAAAAGGCCTTACTAATTGTAGAGGACTCGTGTATTTTACACAGTGGGTGGAAATTCTGGGAGCGCAGTCTATAAAGCCAATATTCCCCTGATTCTAAAGATGGGGATGGATAGACAGATTTGGTGTTATTTATGCAGATTATGGACAAATTATAGCTTCAAATTTTTTTTCATGAGATGTTTACCTTCATGTGATATGAAGATGTTTTTTATTTTTCTATGGTTGACTCTTGATTCTAGATTAGAGTGTTGGCATGATTTAGGTTCTTGACAAGTTTTTCTCTTTGGAGAATGAGGTTTTGATTTGAGGAGATCAAGTTATCATGTTGTGTTCCCGGGTTATACAGACGTGCAGTGGGAGTTTTGACAATTGGTCATGGTTAGTGCTCTTGGTATCGAGTACATTGGTGGATTGGCCATGGAGGTGCTCTTGACAACTAAGAGGCTTGGGTGAGGCTACAATTCTCTTTGGTTTAGAGAACATTTGTTGAGATGGTTTCTCTTTGGAGGTTTCAGCAAGAAGACTAAGGAGCCTACACCTATATATGGACGCAAATTCATTATGGACCTCGAGGAGATTGTTTTTAGAGAAGAGTCACTATGACTTGGTTTATCCTGGAGGATCATTCTTACTCCCCACTCTTGGTTTACTCGGCATATTTATCTCCTTGTGTATTTGGGTTTAGGAGATGGTTGATATTGTTCCTAGTTTTGGAATGTTTTTGAGTTTGATCTTCTTGTTAGCAAGAGATTTCATCCATGGTGGTTGGGTGTTGTAAATGCTCTTATTTGGGGAGGTAAAGGAGATAATAATTGGCACAGTTGAGCACTTTTTGGTGTTGGTACAAGAATGAGTTATGTTTTGCATGGGTGTCCCTTCCAAGAGTTTTTTGAGATCATCTATTGTTGTTGTACTTTATTGTTTTGTAACTTCAATATGAGATGTTTTCATGAGGACTTGGAAGGTCTGTCATGTAAGTTTTTGCAGCAGGTTGGTTGTAGCTTGTAGACCATCTCAAGTTATTACCACACCTTTTATGTGCTGATTGGTAGATTTGAGTCAACTTTTGGTTGACATTGCTTAGGCAACATGAAGATTTCTCTATAATGGTCTTCTAGGTTTTTGCACATCGATGGTTTTTTGGTGTGTTTTGTTGGAAGATGGTATTTTTTACATGGTGAGTTATTGTATGGGCTAGTTATGTGTGCACAAATCTACTAATGTTTTATGGTTAGTTGGATGTGATTAGCAACTAGTTGTGGTTGCTATTCCAGCTATGGTTGTTGTCTATTGGCAATTTATTACCATGGGATTTGGTAAAGGAAAGAAAATTTTAAGTGGGAGATTGTCCTGATGTGAGGTTGCAGCATGAGTTGAACTTCAAGTGGGAGATTGTTGGATTTGAAGTCCAACTGTTCATTTCTTCTTCCTTGACTTTTCATTTCATATTCTCTTCTTTGACTCTTCATCTTCTCTTGAAGACTCTTGTATAAATCTGAGGAGAAATCCTTATGTAACCAAGTTGTGATGACTAAATAATATATTTTCTCTACTCTCTAGTGGATGTAGCCAAATTGGCGAACCATGTTAAAACTTGTGTCTTTGTTGTGTTCCCAATTTGTATATTGATTTAACATTGCTTAGCTTGTGAAAAGGCTTTGGTCTCTTCTTATGTAGGTCTAATGTTCAAGTCAAGTGTTTCATTCTTATTTGATCCATGATGCTATCAGGTGGTTGTGTAGATCCATTAGTCTTGACCCATTGGTACCCCACCTTGGCATAAAGGGTAAGCCTGAGGGAAGGTTTGGTGGGTCACAATGGGTTGTGTTACAGGAATACATGAGGCACAACAAAGAAAGTTAAACTTAATAAAATTTTAAATATATGTTCTTATTTTTTATGAGTTAAATTAAAATATTTAAATTTAATTGTATACAACTTTTTGTTTTTGTTTTGTTAATTTTGAGGTATTATCATTGATCATTTTATAATTCACTAATATTTGAGAATCAAGTTGAATTTTATTGGGGTTATTTGGTTGATTATTCTATTTGACCACACATTATATTTCTATAATTATAAATTATTTTGGAAGATAGGTTTAGTTGGCTCGATATCAATTGTGAACAATTTTAAGCATGTAGGCAATACAATTTATTTGTTTAGAGATTATTGGACTGATGTAACTCTAACAAATTAAACTTATTAGAATCTTTTGATAATATTTATGTATAATTAAAATCTTCGTACTTATTCTATCTTTATAAATATTCCATCTATGAGATTTATAAGGTGTATATTGTAATGCACACACAAAATTAAAGCTCAAGATGCACCTGCCTCATGCATGAATAAATTTATATAATTAAAGACGCTACAATGATATCAAATTCTTGAAGTGTACAATATTTATGAATTTGATTAACATAACTTATCCTAGAGATTTATTTCTTATATGACACTATATAGATATGGTTATATTGATAGGTATGAAGTATTGAATAATATAAGATATTTAGAAGTTGAAATAAATTTAAAACTAATAAGATTGATGAATGTGCAGGTATCCTAAAATTAATTCCTTTTCTGGAAAAATCCCAGATTGGTTATTTAGACTTCCTTAGATTGGTTATTTAGACTTCCTTGCCTCAAGCAGTTGTATGTTTCTCTCATTCATTTGTTGTTCTTTGTTAGATTTATGTAAGCAGTAAAAATGATTTGGCTTATGATCATTACATTAATGTTCAATTAGAATTAAAATTATTATAATTTTTTTATTAACTTCTTTATACTATTATAATTGTTGCAACTATGTATCTTTAATTATTAGATCTCCCATAAATTAATTAATATTTCTTAAAACACTATTCTTATGTAGCATTAATATGCGTATATTTACACCTTAATTTTATGAGATTCCTAAAAAATCATTTCATTTTTTTTTCTCAAAGAGATACTCTTTTTATTCTGACTTGGAGTTACTTAATATGCTCAAAGTTCCTAGAGTGTATGTCTTTAGGAAAAAGGCCCTCAATTGATGAATCCATAGAATATATGAAATTGTTCAGGAGTAACATTTCTTGTTCCTCCTCACAATTCGTTAGAGGATAGATCTTAATTGTTTAATTTTGAGTGATATAAAATTGGAATACTATATCGAACAATGGCTCTTAGTTTTATGAGAATTATCGTGTCTTCGTTTATCCTTGGACTCATTTTTTGAACTAGTTAATGTATCTTTTATGAGGGCTCTAGTTTGGATTCATGTATATAATTCAATTTGTTAATGCAAGATCTTGATTTTATTTAAAGGTTAGTTGAAAAGGTGTATGATTTCATTAGATTTGATTAGGAGTAGTTGAACTCTCAAAATATATTTGTGAGGGTTCATGTGATGGTGGATTTGTCTAGGTTTATAATCTACACCATTTACATCTATTGTTTTATGATGGTCTAAATTAAAGTTGTTGATTTTGAATAAGGTTGGATTTTTATTATTTTTAATTGAATTAGATAGGGTATAAATTGGTGGAATGTATTTAAATGTTTCTTATGATATTGTACTTTTTAATTAAAAGTATATTTTAGAAAGAAAGTGTTCAAATTTATTTTATGAATTCTTTAAAAATAATATTCTATTATGTATTTCTTGCCTTTTATTGTTGGAAATGTAGAAGAATATAAAGTGACGGATAACCTCTAAACAAAAAAGAAGAAGATTGCTTGAAGGAGATCAAGATTACAACACATCAAAATTTTAGATATTTTATGAGTTTGGAAGTTGCTATACTTCTAGATGGTGAAATAGTTTGATTCCCACAAAATTATTACTATATCAGCAAAAATTGGTCAAAAGACTAAGTTATTAATAGGTCATCTAAAAAAATGTAGGAACTTAAGTGCTAAATTTTAAACACAATTGATAAGATTTCCCTATAGATTTTGGACCCTCTTCTCTATTATAATGGTAGAAGGATGTTTCATCTTGCTATTCAACTCTTATCAATCATCTTTTAGCTTGTATGACTTTTGCAAATTTCTTATGGAAATATGGATTGTCACTTATAGATTTGTTAGACTCTTGATTCTATAGAAAGTGAGTTTTTCACCTCTAGATTGTATGATCTTTATCTTTTTGGACATGGGAGCCAACTGAATCGCTCATTTATGAATTGAAAAACTCAATTTCACATAATGTTTGTGTGAAATTATAATGTAAATAGAGACACAAGGAAAAATTATAGATTAACATCTCCTTTCTGAATTCTACGAAATGAAATCCATTTGACATTCTTGGGAAAGTTCTGACTGTTTTAAATAACTTGATCTAAGCAGGCAATACAAATTAGCTGGAACTTATAATCATTGGATATATATGATTCAATGAGAATTCAACATGTCAGAATTTTTAATTAGCTTCTCTGAACTATTGCATTTGTTGCAATTATTCACTTTTAATTGTGAGATTACTCTCATAAATAATCATCATACTTTGCTTAATAAATCACTCTTGTAGAGTATCTCTATACTTATATTTACATATACATTATTAGTAGGTCAACTCCTTCAATGAAATTTTACCCAATTTGACTAACATCTACATGATTTGGATATTATGAGTATCAAACCTTTAATTAATAAGTCTTTCAATTACATCACTTTGATTTTCTTAAGCATTTTATCTATAAGATTTATGAAGCATACATTGTAATGCAGACAAATATGATCATATCATGTGCATAAAGATTGTTTTCAAGATGCACCTACTCCATGAATGAATATTGTATTTAATTTAGAGAAACTACAATGTACACTAATAGTTGAAGTGAACACAAATTATAGAACTAACTATAATAATTTTATCATGAAAATATTATTTCTTACAAATATGATTATAAATACAGGTTTTGTTTATAAACATAATGTATTAAATAATATATTGAGATGTTTAGAAATTAAAGTAAAATTACAATTATTAAGTTTGATGATTGTTGTCTCAAAAGTTTGCAAGCTTGCCTAGATGGTCGTTAGTGACCGGAAGCGACCTTGTGAAACATGGAAACAACCTCCAAGTGTGAGACATGATAAGGGAGGTTGAATCTTCGAAGAAGGTCAGCTTCATTTACAATCAGGATGCACCTAAACTACTTATTTTGGGGAAGCAGGAGAAGGATATGTTGAAAGGGAAAAGGTGATGCACCAGATTGATATATGGATACTATCTCTGCCTAGGACTTCACTTGACATCAATAAAACCCCAATGTACACTAATCTCAACTCTAATCTATTTCCTAAAGACTTGTATACAAACACAAACTAATGAGATGCTACAAGGAATATGTATTCACTTATCTAGCATCTATAAGATAAGTAGATACAACATACGAGCTTAAGAAACATGAAAGAAATATTTAGTACGAGGCAAGAACTGCGCCAAATGATAGAATGGTGAGAAGAGGTAAAATAACAAGAAATTTCATTAATGGAAAAAAAAAAATAGTTGTAGAGCATAGCTACTACAAATGAACAGAGAAGAACACTGAAAATATCTACAAAATTGCCTTTATACAGCTCACGAATAACCTAGATTGAACTCTGAAGTTCAAACCCTTCATGGGTTGAGTTACAAAAGAGACCAGAAGAATTTTGATCGTAGCCAACAAATAAAACTCAAAAGTGACCAAAAGAGTAGTCACATAATTGAATGCCCTACAACAAAGTCACCTCAACAATAACTATAGTCTCAAAAGTTGTTGATGTGTACTCAAATAGCGTGAAACATGGCTCTAAGTCCATATCACCTTAATGATTAGAGGGGCGGTAGAAGATTAGGATAAATGTCATCAAGCAATAGTGGTGCCACTTGAAGTGGTTGACCTAGGAAAATATGTCACTGAGTGTAGGTGAGAGCATTAATACTCTAATTTTTGTTGACTATTATCATATAGAACCCCTTGAAACCATCCACGTCAATGTAACTGAGCTTATCAAATAAAACCCCAACTGTCATAACCTATTAATCAGAAAGTGGTGCCATTTTGCAACTATACGCTAGAAGAAATCATGAAATGGTGAAATTTTTCCATTTTAGAACTTTCCAAACCACCCCCTTGCAAAAATATGAAAGGTTTGCCATTTCTCAAGGGGTCAAACCACCACCTACAAATGTGTGAACATTCATCATTTCACAACTGCAAACCATTCCTTCTTAACAATGTTAATGAAACTGGCCAAGGATCCATCTAAATAGCTAATCGATGAAAAATGATCATCAAAGAAAGGAAAATGTTCCCCAACGAAGTCTTCTGCAAATGACTGACTAAAACATGATCACTTTGGCAAGAACCAAAGATGTCTTTCTGAAACACTTTGCATATTAAAACAACTAGGCCAACATATACAAGACCCCTGATCCGTTGTGTCGAAATTGAGCCTCCAAACCTGATGATATTTGGATGGTGGGCTAAAATAACCAACATTTCTAGCGACCTTAGGGGGTATTTGCCTGATAAATGTGAAAGATTAGTAGCCTCATAATAACCATTGGGCATGGATTCATCGGGGAAAACATAAAACTACTACCTTCTGTAACTAAACAAAAACTCAAAACTTGCTAGTCTAGGAGAATAGTTGTGCTCATGCACTTCTTGGAAAGATAAAAAAATACCTATTCTGCTGCATACAAGATATTATATAAAAAAAGTCAAACAAAGCCATTGACTCTCTTTTTGATTTAGCTATGCCTCTTGATCAATTTATTTCTTCTTTCATGCATATGGACAACTAGATAGGGAAGCAAGCGTAATAGACACACTGCTGCATTTTGGAGTGTTCTCCCAATATTAACAGAAAAAAAATTCTCCAATATTGGAGGCTTATCATTATGAGCCAGAAAATTATGCTCATTCTTGTGATGATCTCCCTCATACTCTACATTAAGCATGATTGGGCACAACATGTTGATTTCTTACAGAGCTAGGTGCCTTATGGGACACCCTGCTGATGGTACTGAGTCAAAGAGAAAAAATTTGACCATGTATTCCTGCTCTGCAACCTCTGTATCCTACTCATCTGCATGTGGCTTTGAAGGTATGGCTGATATATGTTCTCCTTTTCATACCACTGCAACTCATGCTCTTCAGTTGAAAGAAAAGAGGGCTCAAGATTAATGGAAGAGATGATGGCGTCAAGTTATTCAAGAAAATCACCATCACCATCAATCTCTTTCATGTCTGCTATAGTGATATACTTAGGTTGAACAAAATCCTCATGCACATAAGCACACTCTTCTTCAAGAATAGGAGTATCCTTGAAATATCCTTGTATATTCTTTGTCATGAGAGACATCCTATTGCAACTTATGTTCTTCAGTTTCTATCATCTATAGAGAGTCCTCTATTGGTACAATCTTCTCAATATCCTCTTGTAGAGGCTCTCTTTCTTGTAGTAGGGCAGATCTAGGAGATAATGGCTTGATATCAATAACTAATGTTTCAAGCTTGTGTTGATCAATCTCCCTCATGCCATGAAAAATTTCCATGTCATAACCACCCTCATAATAGCTCAAAGAAGAAATTAACCCTTCTTCTTGGACTCTTTTTTTTGCTGTGACATTATGCATAGGTTGAGGAGCAACCTCATGCACACCCATGTGTATATATTCAAGGACATGGATGTCCTTTGAAGCATCTAATTCTTCCCTTAAAATAAAAGAGGGGAGCTCTTTCAATGAAAGGACATGGTCCTCTACTTCTTCTTTGGTTTCAGACTATAGATAGGTCTTTTCTTTTACCATCTTCACAATATCCTCTTTGAAATGAGAAGGATCTGGGGGTGTAACAACCAGACAAGGGGCTTTGAAGCTTGGAATAGAAAATTTGGTAGGAGGGGCTTCCTCTACCAAAAATTCTTGTAAGATATTGGTCTTTTCTTGTATGAAGCTAGCAAACCTACACCTAGGAACATTAGATGCTTGGAAATTAGCAGCCAACATTCTTGCAATATCCTTGTCAAACCACCTATGTTTTATTTCCCTTTCCTGCTGCTCATTGTTATAGGCCTAGTGAGCCTTTTCCTCATGGTAGGTTTATTGACCCTCCATACATATATGACCTGCCTCACATATCATATCATGTACTTGTGTATCACATGACCACTGCTCTTTGATTTTAAGAAACTCTTTGAACCAATTGACCATAAGGAGTGATATATAAGCAAATTGCCCATTGTCTAGACACAGATATGGATTATGAATATGGATGAAACTTAGACCTAATCCTAAAAACTCAAATCCAAGGTTGTCCAGATAGTTAAAGAGTTCTCATACTCTTGGATTAGCAATATTGTTGTCTGGTTTTTCTAAAGATTGAGCAGGGAAACATGAGGCAACACTAGGTTGTAGCTCTGATTGAGATGAAAAAAATGAGAAGGGGTAGAAATCTCATCATATGGGGGAAATGGGAGGCATCTCTATGAAAGGGATACATGTTAAATCATTTAAACAAATATTTTCATAGAAAGATAGAAGAAACATAAAATATTGGATTATCTTATTACATACCAGCACTGTAACTACTTGAAACCAATAGATTTTCACTTGGAGTCACTATGGTGTTTGAATGAACTGCCTCCAAAGGATGATGGCACTGAGAATAACACAAATTATGAGTGAATGAAACTTGAACTAGGTAACCAAAAGATTTATGATCTGATTTATTCTTGGTCCCACTAGGCGTGCCAAAAACTGCTGTCACAAAAGTCTACACCCTTGCCTAGATGGTGGTTAGAGGCCTAGGTAACCTCGTGAAACATAGAAACAACCTCCAAGTGTGGGAGTTGAAAAGAGAGGGTGAACCTCTAGAGAATGCCAGCTTCCTTTACAATCAAAATGCACCTAAACTACTACTTTTGATGAAAAGGGAGAAGGATATGCTGAAAGGGAAAAGGTGATGCATCAGATTGGTATATGGATACTATATTTTTCTAGGACTACACTTGACATCAATAAAACCCCAATATACACTAATCTCAACTCTAATCTACTTCCTAAAGACTCGTATGTAGACCAAAACTAATGAGATGCTACAAGGAAGATGTATTCACTTATCTAGCATCCATAAGAGATTCAATTACAGAGCATAGCTACTACAAATGGACAGAGAAGAACACAAAAAATATGTACAAACTTTCCTTTATAGGGTTTAGGCATAACCCAAATCAAACATTGAATTTCAAACCCTTCATGGGTTGAGTTAGAGAAGAGACTAGAAGAAATATGATCGCAGCCAGAAAATCAAACTCAAAAGTGACTGAAAGAGTGATCACATAATTGAATTCCCTACAACAAAGTCACCTCAACAATAACTATAGCCTTAGAATTCATTGAGTTATACCTAGATGGTGTAAAATATGGCCTTAAGTGATGACATATAATTGATTGAATGTTTGATAATGTTAAGTTGAAGATAATGAAAGGAATTAAATCAGTTAATGTATTGTATAGTCATTGATGTCAACTTAATATCATCTGTACGGTCATATACATAATCCCAAAGACTTCAAAGAATAAAAGGAACAAAGGTTATGCTTTCAGCAATGCATAAAAGTCAAGTATTCACTAAGTGACAAACAACACCAATGGAGTGTACACCAGCAGTCAGAGAAAAGAAGAACAGTCATAGTGATACCCGACGATCAGAAGTATAGTGTTTCCTAATGAATCAAAACCACAGGATGCTCGACGAGAAAAGTTAGAAGGTTTCCTGATGAGATAAAAGACAATGTTGCCCAATGAGTAAAATTCCAATGATGCCCAATGGACAGAGATCATGAAGCTAACTGGAGTCTCACCGACAGAACTATAAGTTGTCACCAACAACTAACTGCAATGGTGACCAACAGAACAAAGAGTTTAGAAAATGACAAAATATGTAGCTGGTAGAACTAAAAATAGACTTAACTGGTTGTCTACTTTGTTTTATTTGACTAGAGATAAGTGATTTATTTAAAGATGATTTGTACAGTCAGAAAGAAGATATCTATGAGACAAATCAGGAGTTATGCTTTAAATCTAATTGGCTAGATTGTTTATCATGCCAAGAATCAAGAATCAAGAACAGAGAAATAATGAATATCATGTCTATATATGAGACAAGCTTAATTCATTTACAGACGGGATTAAGGGGAGTGAATAGAAAGAGGATACTAAAGAGAAACTGATGAAGAACAAATTCATACAGTGCTGATCAAACAAGCTGAAGGAAGAGCTAAGGAATTCTGTAGACACCGACGAACAGTGAGCACAATGTCACATAGTAGAAATTATGGAGCACGAGGATTGAATTGATAGATTGGTTATAGAGGTAATGTACTTAAATAGATCTAAAAATCTTCAATTCAAAGTTACAATATGAACAGCTCATAGTGTTTCAGTTTAACCATTGAAGCATCAAGTCTCTTAACCGAGGACTTAACAGTCTTCTATATATTGAGGTACATCTCAAGGAGTGCCAAAAATGTTGATTCATGAAAGTAGCATTGGAATTTACCGATACCTATTGACAGTCTAAGAGTGAGACTGATTCAAGGATGGTAGCAATAGATGCCCAATACTAAGTGACAACCTCTATGTATAAAATCCTCTAACAAGGTTGCACTTAACAGTGTGTTTGTAACCTTTAACAAGGTTGGCTCCTAATAGGGCTCACTTCAAAAGAGTGAAAATTTGAGGTACCGGTCCCAGTGGTTTTTCCCTTAATAGGGTTTCCACATTAAAAATTCATGTGTTATGTGTGTATGATTCATTTCTTTACTGTTTTATATCTTACATAGCTAGCTCTAGATTGATCGGTATACTCTTATTATTTACTGAGTTTCAGTAAATAGTCATACTACTTATTGGTAATCAAGAGAGAATAAGGATTGGCAGAGCAAACTGACAAACAATTAATCATTATTAGTATTTCATGGCATGCATCTTGTAGGGACATAATAAACTAAGGTTTAAAAGATTGGTGGTTAAGTTTGAAGGATAAATTTTTGAGGCCACTGATTCAAACCCCCCCTCCCATCTCAGTTATTACTAACAATTGGTATCAGAGCTTGTGTTCTTAGAAAGGAAGGTTTCAAGACCTAAGTCAAGATCACAAGATGAACAAATGAGATGTGCCCAAGTTGAACAAAGACAACTTTGCTCTATGGCAAAGCAGGATAAGACTCCACTTATCAGGTATTGGTAATGATGTTACTCAATTCTTAGATACTAAATATGTGTTTCCCATAGGAGTATTAACAGTAGATCAATTGAGAGAGAAGCATGGGCACAAATGCATGGTCATAGATCTTTCTTCCTCACTCTCTGATGCTGAATTTGAAGATGTCAAAGATTGCAAAACTACAAAGAAGATGTGGGACAAACTGAAGCTTGTACAAGGAGGTGATACAAATGTTGTGAGAGCCAAGGCAGAAAGCCTTAGAGGAAAATTTGATGATCTTAGAATGAAAGAAGGAGAAAACATCACAACACAAGAATAAAAGAAGTAGTCAATGCTATACGAGGAGATGGAGGTACACTTGAAGAGGAGAAAATGGTAAGTAAAATCTTAAGAACCTTATTGCTTGTATATGCTATTAGAGTTTCTGCCATTCAAGAAATGAGAGCAGTAGAAAACAATACAGTTACTCTTGATAGTTTAATTGGTAGACTAATTTCATTTGAGATGAATAACTTTGATAATAGTGTCTTACCAAACTTAGAGTCTACATTTAAGTATTCTATGAGAATAAGAAAATCAAGTCATAGGCACACATCTAGAAGAGATATTGAAAGTGAAAGTGAAGAAGAAGATCTAGATGAAATAGAAGCACTTATGGCTAGAAGAATGTAGAGAGGCAAAGATAAATACAAAGGAAAGTTACCACTCGTATGCTTTAATTGTAAAAAGATTTGACACTTTGCTGAAAGATGTCCTAACAGAAGGAAAGATGATAGAGTTACTGATAGATCTTTTTAGAAGAAATATGGCAGAGGTGATAACAAGGATTACAGAAGTTACCAAAAATAAGAAAGAAGAGATACCCGAGACTACAAGGACAAAGGCAAGAAAGCCAGCTACCTAGCTGCTTGCAAAGATGCAGATACTGACACCAAACCTAATGAAGACATCAAGATGGTGTTTGTGGCTATGAACGATGATTTAGATGAAGATGAAAGGTATGTAGAATCTGCACTCATATCTAAGGTTATAGATAGTGGTTGCACTCACCACATGACTAGTGACAAAGAAAAGTTTAACATTTTTGAGTATTATAATGGTGGTACAGTAAGAATGGGTAATGATACACCTTGTCCAGTTGAAGGTAAAGGAACTATAATGTTGAATAACCTGATTAAATGTGAAAATTCTTATTGGGTAAAAAGATTGAATTATAATCTGTTGAGTGTTTCTTAGCAGAATAATTCAGGTCACAGAGTAGCATTTGACAAGAAGAAGGCAAACATCTTCAATGAATCAGGAAGATTGATTGGTACTGATGAACAAACAAAAGGTAACTTATTCTATCTGAATGATACTAACACCACTTTCTTAATGACTAGAAACACATACATATGGTTGTGGCACAAAATATTATGTCATGTGAATTTTGACAACATGATGAAAATAAGTAGAAGGAGAAATGTAAGAGGCTTACCAACGATGACAAAGCTTGACAACATCATGTGCAAGAATTGTCAAAAAGGTAAAATGACAAAGTCTAGTTTCAAAAGTAAAACCCATACATCTGATGATATTCTAGAATTAGTCCATAATGATCTATGTGGACAAATGAGGACAGAGATTTAATATGGAGATAGATATTTTATTCTCTTTGTTCATGATTACTCTAGAATGATGACAGTTATGTTTCTAAAAGATAAATATGAAGCATTCAAGATGTTTAAAGGGTATAAGGCTATGGTAGAGAAACAAAGTGGTAAGGATTTGAAATGCTTAAGATCATATAGAGGAGGAGAGTTTATATCAGATGAATTCACTAATTTTCGTAATAAGCATGGTATAAAAAGATAGGTTTCTGCACCAAGAACACCACAATAAAATGGGATTGCTGAGAGAAGGAATAAATCCATAGTTTATTGTGCTAGAACATTGATGATAGAGAAAGGCATCACCCAAATCTTCTCAAGGGAAGTTGTCTTTACTGCTATGTACACATTGAACAAAGTACAATTGAAGAAGGACACAAAGAAGACACCCTATGAGCTTTGGTATGGTAAAACACCCAATGCAAGTTACTTCAAAATCTTTGGTAGTCAATGTTATATCTTAAAGGATGATAGAAATGGAAAGCTTGATACCAAAAGTGATGAAGGTATCTTTCTAGTGTAGTCCACCAAAAGCAAGGCTTATCAATGTCTTATTAAGGCCTCTAACAAAATTGTTGAAAGTAAAAATGTAAAGATAGATGAATTTGCAAAAAAGAATGAACTGGAAAGCACAAAAGAACCAAAGGACTACAACAAGTTTGTATATTGTGAAGAACCCAACACTCTACTTGAAAACAATGCTTAATTCCCAAGAAACAAAATGTTGTAACCGACAGTCAGGATGCAAATATCGACGGTCAGGATATTGATCAAAATAATGTGCAAGGGGATGAAGAACAAAATGAAGGAAAGAAATGATGATCAAGTTGATAGACAAAGAGTTGTACCTATACTTGCAAGATATGTAATAAGGAACCATCCAAAGATCCAGATCATAGGAGATAAGAAAGCTGGTACAAGAACAAGAAGTAAATCTTTAAACTCAAGTTGTTTAATTTGTGAGTTTGAGCCAAAATATGTCAATGCTGCACTTGATGATGAAGAATAGATAAGTGCTATGAATGATGAGATTGAGTAGATTGAGAAGAATAAGACATGGTCACTTGTGCCAAGACTAGATGACGAGAATGTCATCGGTACTAAATGGATATTCAAGAATAAGCTGAATGAGAATGGAGAAGTCACAAGAAACAAAGGAAGACTAGTATGCAAGGGGTATGCACAAGAGGAAGGTATTGACTATGGAGAGACCTTTGCACCCATTGCTAGGCTAGAAGGTGTAAGAATACTACTTTCTTGTGCTGCATTCAAAGGATTCAAGGTATACCAGATGGATGTCAAGTTAGCATTCGTAAATGGAATACTTGAAGGAGAGATATACATTGAGCAACCATAAGGGTTTGTAGATCCAGACAAGAGAAACATGGTATGTAGACTTCATAAATCCTTGTATGGATTGAATCAAGCTCCTAGAGCCTAGTATGAATGACTTCATTCCTATCTTATAAGTATTGGATTCGTAAGGACTAGTGAAAACAATAATCTTTATTTGAAGGAAGATACTGATGCTAACACTTTGATTGCTCAAATATTTGTTGATGACATCATATTTGGAGGCAATGATATGTTATGCAAATCATTTTCTAATGAGATGAGAAAAGAGTTTGAGATGTCTATGTTTGGAGAGATCAAGTTCTTTCTTGGTCTAAAAATCATTTAACAAAGTGAAGGTATTTTATTACACAGTCCAAATACATTAAAGAGGTCCTTAAAATATTCAAGATGGAAGATTCTAAACCAGTTGGAACACCGATGGCTACTGGATGTAAGTTGAAAAAGGAGGACAAGACAACAAAGGTAAATCAAACTTTATATAGATCAATGATTGGAAAACTCATGTATGTTGTACACACTAGACCAGATATTGCACATACAGTAGGAATAGTTGCTATATTTTTTGCTAACCCCAGGGAATCACATATGACTGCTATGAAAAGTATTTTAAGATATCTAAAGAATACCGAGGAATATGGCTTATGGTATAGAAGAGAAGGAAAATTTGAACTTAAGGTGTTTACCAATGTTGATTGGGCTGGAAATTTTGATGACCGGAAGAGCACAACTGGAGGAGAATTCTTTATGGGTGACAAACTTGTCACATGGATTACCAAGAAGCAAGGATGCATCTCTCAGTCTACTGCAGAAGCAGAGTATGTTGCTGTTGCTGCAAATTGCTCAAATATTGCATGAATCAAACAATTACTGAAAGGTATGCATATGAAGATCCTAGAACCAGTGATTATCTATTGTGATAACACCAATGCAATAAACATTTCCAAGAATCCAGTCATGCATGATAAGACTAAACACATTGCTATCCAGTATCATTATTTGAGAGAACAAGTTCAAGAAAAGGAAGTGACACTTGAGTATGTGCAATCCAAAGAACAATTAGCAGATATCTTCACCAAGCCACTGCCCAAGGATACATTTGAATACTTAAGAAAGAGACTAGGGGTAAAACCCTTGTGTACCAGTCAGTAAAATGACTGAAGGCTGCATAAGCCTACATATTATTAGAATATCAGTAATGTTGATGCAAGCAAAGAGATGAACTTCAAAGCTACATCTATATACATATAGGTATATATCAGCACTGATCACCAGAGCATATTGACATATTGCCGATGGATAAGGGAAATTCAAGGAATATATTATGGATGGAGAGAAATGATTGTTTGGTATAAATGTCAGATATTTGTAAGATATTTGTTTGGCATTGTTGTCAAAGGGAGAGAAATTATCCATATTATTAGATCTTTCTGGAAAGGGAAAGAGATTATCCATTATCACATTACTCCAACAGGGAGAGATTATATCCTTAGGGAGAGAAATTGTATGGAAAGATTATACAAAGGGAGAGTTGTTGACAAGAGAAAAAGATATCAAAAGAGAATAATAGTCAAGGGAGAGAAATTGACACAAGGAAAGAACACAACACATTAGAATACAAAGAGCTGCAAGAATCAAATCTAAGCTAAAAGAGAGCTTACTAATGCTAAGACATTTATCTGTTATCAGAACAAAAATATTGGTAGTTTGATGAATCTCAACTGTTATATTTCATATTGTATTAGAAATAGTATAGTGTGATAATATAGTATGTTGCCATCAAATTCCCCATAAAGTGACTCTAAGGACCAGGGGTGACCTATACTCCAGTATTTGGTCTTTTTAGGTCCCTAAGACAAGGATCCAATGATCCTATTCAACTTGTGCAACCCTTTGAACATAGTTTCTTTGTAATCCCAACTTCTTGCTTGTAGCTTTTTCAGTTAGGAAATTGGACATAGTTTTGGATTATCCAACATAAAATTCTAAAAAAAATAGGGATTTAGATACCCTTTATGCCCAAATGGATTATAATTAAACACCAAAACATGGAAGTGAAAAGAAGGTAGGAATACACTTAGTTTTAATGTGACAATTAGGCCTAATTAGGTCTGCATTTGCACTACAAGTGCTATTTCCTGGCAACAAATACCCTAACCAATGATTGGAACATGTGAGGGCATACATGAGGGTCTTCCACACTGATTTATAGGACTTTGTGAATTCCCAAAGGAAAGTTATGATGACTGTCATAATTCACTAGATGGTGCACACATGGACATGTACACCTAGGGCATCATGGCAAACCCATCTCCCTGAATTTTGTCAAACCCAACCTGCATAATCTTAAAGATAAATATAAAAAAATTATTTCCACCAAGGGCCATTAGATTCCCATGTTGGAAACAAGAAATATGCACAATTTTCTAAGAAACCCTGATTTAGGGCCTCTAAACGAGGCAGGGAAAGTAAAAATGAGATAACTTTCGAGGGAAAAAATATTAGCACATGGGACCAATTGTAAATGAAAGCTAAACCACAAGGATAACTTAATCTATTAGTCTTTCATTCAAATGCTTCCGTATAGGGTATGTGCAAGATCATGGTATGCCAAACCAAGCCCTTAAGTGGCAACAAAAATTTAGAAAATCAGGTTTAGGAAAGTTGACATAAAGATTTGAACAAGTTATCAATCTTATATAAAAAATGTGTAAGAAGAGAATCTGTATAAAATTGAATTTATTTTCTTTTCTACAAGCCATTTTAAAAAAAATATTCTATATGATGAAATTTCAAATTTATATGCAATAGTAAGAAAATTTCAAGAAAAAGATAAGAAGTAGGTTTATGTATGACCACCTTAAACAAAATAAAATGATAATATTTTTTTACAAGATTATATATCTAAGCATTAGACTCATGTCCGAATGTGATGCATATTTTTTTGTAATTTTTTTCTAAGTAAATAATTAATTATGATTTTTCTACTACAAATTTTCTAGAATAAAAAAATTTGTGTCTGACCACCTTAACTTAGTCTAAACTTCATCAAATTGAATTTTTTTTTTTTTAATTGTAGTAGGAAAAGCATAGAATGTGACTCATGTTTAGGATTTCAAAAATGTTATATTGTTTGAAAGTTATAGATTTTTTACAATCAGTCTATCAATCAGGACTAAAAGATAAGAAGTTGGTGTCTGTCTGACCACCTTAAACACAATCAAATGATAATATTTTTTTACTAGATTCTAGATATAAGTAGTAGAATCATGTCCGGATGTGATGCATATTTTTTTGTAATTTGTTTCCAAGTAAATAATTAATTATGATTTTTCTTCTACAACTTTTCCTGAATATAAAAACTCTCGTGTCTGACCACCTTAACTTAGTCTAAAATTAACCAAATTGAATTTTTTTTCTTTTTTTCTTATAGTAGGTGAAGCATAGAATGTGACACATCTTTCAGATTTAAAAAATATTATACCATTTGAAATTTATAGATATTTTTTAGTCTACCAATCAAGACTTCTTTTTCACATCACCACTTTTTAGCATACCATGATCCTACACATACCCTACATGTCCTTACAAAGTGACTGTTTCTTAGAATTGCAGGAAAATTGCTTGATTTTATTGAAAGAAATGCCAAAATTACATTAGATTTGCCTACCACCCGGCTATAATGGATTTTGTAGGCATTCCCAATGGTTACATATAAATTTTGAACTAACTAGCCATTTGGGAATTGATTTACAACTTTTAACCAAAAGTTGCTAAAAGTTGTATTGACAATTTTTGACCAACTTTGCAAGATTTTGCAACTTTGCACTCTAGATGACCAACTTGGTCCAAAACCAAATGTTATGATCCCTAATGGACCAAAACATTTAAAATAATGAAAACAATGAAAACATGATAAATTAACCTATTTCTAATGTTTGGAACACCAGTTGACCAAGGGCTTATTAATGTCAATCTTGGGACTAGGTCTTACAAAGGTGTGTCCAAATTGAAACCTTTAGACTAACATGTCCTATAGACTATTATGGACTTGAGCGAGTACAAGAATTCCAAAGGAGAACTTAGTTTGTCTAGGGTGCTCCTGCACCAAAATCACTTGCTAATTGAAATCAACAATCACATCATTTTCCATATCAAACCCAAAAATAGCTTCCTTCCAATTCAGAGCATGATTAACAATTGCTCAGAAGTGTCTAAAAGTAGCAAACCATAATTTTTTAACTTGTGAATAGTTCCAAAAAATATCTTTCACACTTTCAACATGATGGAAAAATGGACATTTAGCTGGTTGAATAATAATACATCTCAATCTATCCCCAACAGGTAGTTTGTAATGTAACATTTTCCAAGCCAGGACTTGGGCATCAAAAGCATATTTAGTTCCCCATATTTGAACACTCAATTTAGTCCAAAACTTGGAACTAAATTTGCATTTCCATTTTTTATTCAAACTAGAATCTGGATATAGATCTTCTTTAAAGGAAAGTGATTAAAATGACTGAATGAAAGCGATTTCCAATCCTTAAAGAAATAGCATTATCTTGGAATACATAATTTCATAGCAAGTTCAAAGGGAACTACTGATTAAATAAAAATTAGAAACTGTTTATAATTTCTATTCAGCCCATAATGATCTTTGATATAAGCCTAGGAAGTCCAATCTAACAAATTAAAATCTCAAAGTTCTTTGAATTGTCGAACCCCTTTTTTGAACAAGTAATGAGAATGTCTTGGAAAGAAAATGGCCAATAGCTGATTATGATAATTAATAAGTTTTTTTCACCATATTGAAGCTAAAGCAAAACTGAAACCATGTTGTAGGGAAGAATCATTCCAATCCAAAACATTAAAAACTTTTTTCCATGCATTCCATATAGATTGAAGAGTGAAGGAAGCTCTAATTTTAAAGAAGGGGACCATGAGCATTTTGTCAAGCTAATTCACATCTTGTCATTTTTTCTCGACTAAAGCTTCCACGATTCGTTGGCAAACTAAAATTTTCCATGGTTCCTCCCCACTAGCAGCTCTTGTAATCCATTTAGTAGCAAGACAAATCCCTTGTGTTTTAGGTTCAACAAGTCCACATCCACCTCTATGTCTAGGTTGAGCACAATGTGCCCAGGCTTAAGAAATGAACCCAACATTACCATCCAACTTAGACTGCAAAAAACTATGAATTATTTTATTCAGCTCCTCATAACCTCATTTGGAATGCATCCAACATGAAAAATAATAAACATGGGTAGCAATAAGAATCTTATTGGAAACTTGAATATTTACAGCTAAGGATAAGAATTTATTTCCCAAATTAAAAAAATTTTCTCAAGTCTATTTAAAAACTAGTCCCGCATATTTGAAAGAGAGACCCCCAAACAAAAGGGGATACCAAGGTATCTAGGGATAACCCTATGTTTAATTTGCCTCCACCCTTTAGGAATCTATTGAGGGGTATTGTCACTTTGAATCATAAGATATTCATATTTTTTGTGAGCAAGATAAGAGCCAGAAATACAGCAATACAAATTTAAAATATCCAATGCATTCTTCAATTAATCCTCAGAGTTTTGTAGAAACAACATACTATCATCAACAAAGTGGGAATTAATTAAAACCTTGTTCTAAGGAATATAAATTCCTTTGATCAATTTCATTTGATATTCCTTTTATCATATGCTTTATTAAAATCTAATTTGATTACTAGGGCATTTTGGCCTGATTGTTGAGCTCATTCCATCGTTTCCCATGCTAACATTAAATTATCAAGTATATATCTACCTTTAATAAAACCTGTTTGCTCCGCTTTCACAATACCTTCAACATTATGTTTTATTTTCAAAGCTAAAGCCCTCACAATTATATTATAAAATGTGTTTAATAAAGTGATTGGCCTCCAACTAGCAATTGTATCTTTATTTTTTCCCTTAGGTATAAGCTTAATAATGCCTTTTTTTTGGTATTAAAAGCTAAGGAACGCTTTTGTAGAGCTTCTAAATAGAACATATAAAAAGCATCTTTAATGTGGTTCCACATTATTTGATAAAATTCGGTCGAAAGACCATGTGGACTAGGAATTTTGTTAGGTTTCATAACAAAAGATGTACACTCAATTTCTTCCAAGAAGAGAATATAGTCCATGAATATGCTATAGCTTGGATCAATCTTGTTAGGAATACAATCATAAATACTTTCTT
This sequence comes from Thuja plicata, assembly GCA_018584345.1. Taxonomy (NCBI): domain Eukaryota; kingdom Viridiplantae; phylum Streptophyta; class Pinopsida; order Cupressales; family Cupressaceae; genus Thuja; species Thuja plicata. Next base: position 1,220,964 of record MU223519.1, on the reverse strand, counting down.
CCAAATCCTGTTGAATATCTGGTGCAAAATTCTCCTCCTTAAACAAAGTTTCATAAAAGTGATAAAAAAATTAATAATTTCATTGTATGTATGCCATCCATTTTCATCCAAAACAATATTTATTTTCTCCTTTTTGTGTTTATAATTAAGGTAATTAAAGAATAATTTAAAACCATTATTCCCTTGCTTAATCCAATGTATTTTGGCTCTGATTTTGGTACCTTGCCCTTTATAATGATCAAGTTTACACAGCTGATTTTCTGTAGTAGCAATATAATTATGAATTTGTTCATTATGAGGGTCAATATTTAATTATTTTATAGCATGTTCTAGCTTCTACTGTAGGCGTTTCTCTTTACATTTATGTTTCCAAGTCATTCTCCTTCCAAAGGATCGAAGAAAATCAACACACTGAGCTAGGGAAACATGCCATCAAACAATCTAGGAATCCCCTTCAATAGGTTTACGAATACAATTCCAACATTCCACCAAAGCTAATACATGTTCTAGCTTCCATTGTACGGATTTATTTTACATTTATTTTTGCAAGTCTTTCTCCATCCAAAGGACCAAAGAAAATTAACACATTGAGCTAGGGCAACATTCCACCAAACAATCTAGAAATCCCCTTCAATGGGTTTAGGAATACAATTCTAGATTCCCACAAAAGATGATACACATTCCTTTTTTTTGAATAGGAAGTACTGAGCTTGAAAGGTAATTGAGAAGAAAGGTCTGCACTTTGAGAAAGAATGAAGGATAAAATAATTGGAAAATGGTCAGATAAATTTGTTGAATAATCCACATGCACCCAATAACTAGAATCAGATTTTATCAGATTGATATTATGAGATAACTAAAATCAATCCAATCTACTAAGTTTGTTGTCATTACCAGGTCTATAATTACTCCAAGTGAAACAATTATTAGAATGATTGGAGAACTTATTATGAATTGGATCAACAACACCAAGCAAATTTTAGCAGTCGATCCATTTCTCAAATTCTTCTTGGCTAAGTTTAAGATAGTTGAACCAACTACGATCTTCATGGTGTTCCACCATATTAAAATCTCCTCCAAACTCCCAACTGGTATTGGGAATACTTTTGGAGATCTATCCCAAAGGATGGATCTTTCTTTTGGGTTATTAGGAGCATAAATAGAACAAAAACCCAAAGGTTGTTCAATGATAAAAGAAAGGGCCCGAACACCGGCCAGCTTAACCAGCACACTTTAAGAGTTAACTTGAAAATAATTTCCAAATGTATACACTTAATTATAATGAAAATGAAAGATGCTAATGCCTTCCAAAGATGCATAACAATATAAAGAAATTCATACGCTCAATAGATATATGTTTAAGCCGATTTAATTCCAAACACATAAAATTTTAAAAAAACACTCTAAGCAATCAACGCTTAGAGTGTGCTGGATAAGGCTAGCCCTTGAACACCGTTATGTGACAATGCCTCTTTCTTATTAATAACATAATTATATATCCACGGTTCCAATTCTAAAACTGCTCCACCACTACTGTCCTTATGTGAGGTGTGAATGAAAAGAGCCTCTTTCCAAAGGCTAAAAAGTGTCACATCTAGGCGTTTGTTGCTAATTTTAACCTCCTGCAAAAAAAAACATCTAGTTTCTATTTCATTACAGTATTTTTTACCTTAAATTATCAATGAGGGTGTGAAAGCCCTCTCACATTCCATGAAAAAACTTTTTAATTCATGATGAACCAGCAACGGAATTATCATCCTCTTGTGGCAAGGCTTCAAAGCGATTAGAGATGGAAATTGCTTGCACATTATTTAATTTAGCATTTGAATCAGAAGAAGGGTATTTTGACCTTTGTCTAGCATTAGGAGGCAGACAAACAATTTTTTTTACAAATTTTTTTAGGGATTTTAACTAACTTGAAGAAGGGGAAGGGGGTGAGGAATGATCATGAGAAGACCGTCGTGGACAAGCCGTAAGAGGAGAGGGTTATTCTTATGTAAATTATTCAATGTCGCTTAGCTTGTGAAAACGCTTTGGGCTCTTCTTATGTAGGTCTAATGTTCAATTCAAGTGCTTCGATCTTATTTGATCCATGATGCTATCAAGTGGTTGTGCAAATCCATTAGTCTCGACCCATTGGTACCCTAACTTGGCATAAAGGGTAAGCCTAAGGGAAGGTTTGGTGGGTCACAATGGGTTGTGTTACAGGAATACATGAGGCACAATAAAGAAAATTAAACTATAAAAATTTTAAATATATGTTCTCATTTTTTATGAGTTTAATTAAAATATTTTAATATAATTGTATACAACTTTTTGTTTTTGTTTTGTTAATTTTGAGGTATTATAATTGAACATTTTATAATTCACTAATATTTGAGAATCAAGTTAAATTTTATTGGGGTTATTTTTTTTATTATTCTATTTGACCACACATTATATTTCTATAATTATAAATTATTTTGGAAGATAGGTTTAGTTGGCTAGATATCAATTGTGAACAATTTTAAGCATGTAGGCAATACAATTTATTTGTTTAGAGATCATTGGACTGATGCAGCTCTAACAAATTTTAAACTTATTAGAATTTTTTGATAATATTTATGTATAATTATATTTTTAAAAAGTAATCACATTTAATTATGAGATCTCCTATGGTCAAACTTTATAAACATGCTTGTCATATTTTTCTTTAAAATTTACTTGTGTCACATTCATATACTTATATTTTTATATGCATTCTTTTCAGGTCACTCAAAGACAACTATTTCAATGGAACATTGCCTAATTTGACCAATCTCTCAGAATTAGAGACATTGTGAGTGTATTGTAAATATTCAATTAATAATCCTTTCTATCATGTCTTTTTAAAAAAAAAATTCTGTACATAATCTATCTTTATAAATATTCCATCTATGAAATTTATAAGGTGTATATTGTAATGCACACACAAAAGTAATGTTCAAGATGCACCTACCTCATGTATGAATAAATTTATATAATTAGAGATGCTACAATGATATCCAATTATTGAAGTGTACAATATTTATGAATTTGATTAACATAACTTTATCGTAGAGATTTATTTCTTATATGACACTATATAGATATGGTTATATTGATAGGTGTGAAGTATTGAATAATATAAGATATTTAGAAGTTGAAATAAATTTACAACTAATAAGATTGGTGAATGTGCAGGTATCCTGAAAAATAATTCCTTATCTGGCAAAATCCCAGATTGGTTATTTAGACTTCCTCACCTCAAGCAGTTGTATGTTTCTCTCATTCTTTTATTGTTCTTTGTTAGATTTATGTAAGCAATAAAAATGATTTGGCTTATGATCATTAGATTAATTTTCAATTGGAATTAAAATTATTACAATTTTTTTTATTAATTTCTTTATATAATTATAATTGTTGCAACTATGTATCTTTAATTATTAGATCTCCCATAAATTAATTAGTATTTCTTAAAACACTATTCTTATGTAACATTAATATGCGTATATTTACACCTTAATTTTATGAGATTCCTAAAAAATCATTTCGTTTTTTTTCTCAAAGAGATACTCTTTTTGTTCTGACTGGGAGTTACTTAATATGCTCAAAGTTCCTAGAGTGTATGTCTTTAGGAAAAAGGCCCTCAATTGATCCACACAATAGATGAAATTGGTCAGGAGTAACATTTCTTGTTACTCCCCACCATTTGTTAGAGGATAAAATTCAATTGTTTAATTTTGATTTATAGAAATACAGAATAATATATGGAACAATGACTTAGTTTTATGAGAATTATCGTGTCTTCATTTATCCTTGGACTCATTTTTTGAACTAGTTAATGTATCTTTTATGAGGGTCCTAGTTTGGATTCATGTATATATTTCAATTTGTTAATGCAAGATCTTGATTTTATTTAAAGGTTAGTTGAAAAGGTGCATGGTTTCATTAGATTTGATGAGGAGTAGTTGAGCTCTCAAAATATATTTGTGAGGGTTCGTGTGATGGTGGATTTGTCTAATTCTATAATCTACACCATTTACATCTATTTTTTTATGATGGTCTAAATTGAAGTTGTTGATTTCATAAGGCTAGATTTTTATTTTTAATTGAATTAGATAGGGTATAAATTAGTGGAATGTCTTTAAAGGTTTCTTATGATATTGTACTTTTTAATTAAAAGTATATTTTAAAAAGAAAGTGTTCAAATTTATTTTATGAATTCTTTAAAAAAATATATTCTATTATGTATCTCTTGCCTTTCATTGTTGGAAATGTAGAAGAATATAAAAGTGATGGATAACCTCTAAAAAAAATTGAAGAAGATTGCTTGAAGGAGATCAAGATTACAACACATCAAAATTTTAGATATTTTAAGAGTTTGGAAGTTGATATACTTCTAGATGATGAAATAGTTTGATTCCCACAAAATTCTTACTATATCAGAAAAAATCGGTCAAAAAGACTAAGCTTTATAATAGGTCATCTAAAAAAATGTAGGAACTTAAGTGCTAAATTTATACATAATTGATAAGATTTCCCTATAGATTTTTGACCCTCTTCTTTATTAAAATGGTAGAAGGAAGTTTCATCTTGATATTGAACTCTTATTAATCATCTTTTAGTTTGTATGACTTTTGCAAATTTCTTATGGAAATATGGATTGTCACTTATAGGTTTGTTAGACTCTTGATTCTATAGAAAATGAGTTTTTCACCTCTAGATTGTATAATCTTTATCTTTTTGGACATGAGAGCCACAGACTCGCTCATTTATGAATTGAAAAATTCAATTTCACATAATGTTTGTGTGAAATTATAATATAAATAGACACAAGGAAAAATTACAGATTAACATCTGTTTTCTGAATTCTACAAAACGAAATCAATTTGACTTTCTTGGGAAAGTTCTGATTATTTTAAATAACTTGATCTAAGTAGGCAATAAAAATTAGTTAGAACTTATAATCATTGGATAGATATGTTTCAATGAGAATTTAAAGTGTTAGAATTTTTAATTAGCTTCTCTGAACTATTGCATTTTTCGCAATTATTCACTTTTAATTTTAAGATTACTCTCATAAATAATCATTATTCTTTGCTTAATAAATCACTCTTGTATAATATTTCTATACTTATATTTGCATATAAATTCTTAGTAGGTCAACTCCTTCAATGGAATGTTACCCAATTTGACTAACGTCTACATGATTTGGATATTATGAGTACATCAAACCTTTAATTAATAAGTTTTTCAATTACATCACTTTGATTTTCATAAGCATTTTATCTATAAGATTTATCAAGCATACATTGTAATGCAGAAAAATATGGTCATATCATGTGCATAAAGATTGTTTTCAAGATGCACCTACTCCATGAATGAATAAAGTATTTAATTTAGAGAAACTACAATTTACCCTAATAGTTGAAGTGAACAAAAATTATAGAACAAATTATCATAATTTTATCATGAAAATATTATTTCTTACAAATATGATTATAAATACAGGTTTTGTTTGTAAACATAATGTATTAAATAATATATTGAGATGTTTAGAAATTAAAGTAAATTTACAATTATTAAGTTTGATGATTATTGTCAAAAAAGTATGCAACCTTTCCTAGATGGTGGTTAGTGACCAATGGCGACCTTGGGAAACATGAAAACAACCTCCAAGTGTGGGACTTGACAAGGGAGGTTGAATATTTGGAGAAGGTCAGCTTCCTTTACAATCAGGATGCACCTAAACTACTGCTTTTAAGGAAGCGGGAGAAGGATATGCTGAAAGGGAAAAGGTGATGCACCAGATTGATATATGGATACTATCTCTTCCTAGGACTTCACTTGACATTAATAAAACCCCAATGTACACTAATCTCAACTCTAATATACTTCCTAAAGACTTGTATACAGACAAGAACTAATGAGATGCTACAAGGAATATGTATTCACTTATCTCGCATCCATAAGAAAAGTAGATACAACATACAAGCTTAAGAAATAGGAAAGAAACATTTAGTATGAGGCAAGAACTGCATTAAATACAAGAATGGTGAGAAGAGGTAAAATAACAGGAATTTTCATCAATGGAAGGCAAAAAGAAACAGTTGCAGAGCATAGCTAATTTAAATGAATAGAGAAGAACACTGAAAAATATGTACAAACTTGCCTTTATACAGTCAAGCATAACCCAGATAGAACACTAAAGTTCAAACCCTTCACGGGTTGAGTTACAAAAGAAACTAGAAGAAATATGATCATAGCCAACAAATCAAACTCAGAAGTGACCAAAAGAGCAGTCACATAATTGAATGCCCTGCAACAAAGTCACCTCAACAATAACTATAGTCTCAGAAGTTGTTGATTTGTACCCAAATAGCATGAAATATTGCTCTGAGTCCATATCGCCTTAATGAGCATAGGAGGGGTAGAAGATCAGGATGAAACTCATCAGGTAGTAGTGGTGCCACTTGAAGTGGTTGAATTAGGAAAATATTTCACTGAGTGTAGCTGAGAGCAGTAATACTCTAATTTTTGTTTACTATTGTCGCCGAGAACCCCTTGAAACCAACCAAATCAATGAAACTGAGCTTATTGAATAAAACCCTGACGACCGTAACCTCTTAATCAGACAGTGGTGACATTTTGCAATTATACGCTATAAAAACCACGAAATGGTGGGAAAATTTTCCATTTCAGAACTTGCCAATCCACCCCCTTGTGAAAATATGAAAGTTTCACCATTTTACAACGGGCCAAAATGCCACCTGAGAATGCGTGAACATTCATCATTTCATGACTACAAACCATTCTTTCTTAACAATGTCGATGAAACTGGCCAAGGATCCATCAGCATAGCTAATCGATGAAAAATGATCATCAAAGAAAGGAAAATGTTCCCCAGTGAAGTATCCTAAAAATGACCAAATGAAACATGATCGTTTGAAAAGACCCAAAGATGTCTTTCTAAAATACTTTGCATATTAAAACAACTAGGCCAACATAGACAAGACCCCTAACCCGTTGTGTCAAAATTGACCCTCCAAACCTGATGATATTCTGATGGTGGGCTAAAATATAACCAACATTTCTAGTGACCTTAGGGGGTATTTGCCTGCTAAATGTGAAAGATCAGCAGCCTTATAATAACCATTGGGCATGGAGTCATAGGGGAAAACATAAAAATGCTACCTTTTGTAACTAAACAAAAACTCAAAACTTGCAGTCTAGGAGAACAGTTGTGCTCGTGCACTTCTTGGAAAGATAAAAAATACCAATTCTACTATGTACAAGATATTATATTAAAAAACCAAACAAATCCATTGACTCTCTTGTTGATGTAGCTACGCCTCCTAATCAATTTATTTCTTCTTTCATGCATTTGGACAACTAGATAGGGAAGCAAGCATAATAGACACACTGTTGCATTTTGGAGTGTTCTACCAATATTAGGAGAAAAATATTTCTCCAATATTGGAGGCTTATCATAATGATCCAGGCAATTATTCTCATTATCGTGATGATCTCCCTCTTGCTCCGCATTAAGCATGATTGGGTGCAACATGTTGATTTCTTATAGAGCTAGGTGCCTTATGGGACATCCTTCTGACGGTACCGAGTCAAAGAGAACAACTTTGACCATGTCTTCCTACTTTGCAACCTTTGTATCTTGCTCATCTAGATGTACTCCTTTTCATACTACAAATCATTCACTTTAGTTGAAAGAGAAGATGGATCAATATTAATGGAAGAGATGATGGCGTCAATTTCTTCAATAAAATCACCATCACCATCAATCTCTTTCGTGTCTGCTATAGTGATATACTTAGGTTGAACAAAATCCTCATGCACATAAGCACACTCTTCTTCAAGAATAGGAGTATCCTTGAAATCTCCTTGTATATTCTTTATGTCATGAGAGACATCCTGTTACAACTTATGTTCTTCAATTTCTATCATCTATAGAGAGGCCTCTATTGGTACAATCTTCTCAATATCCTCTTGTAGAGGCTTTATTTCTTGTAGTAGGGTAGATCTAGGAGACGATGGATTGATATCAATCTCCCTCATGCCATGAAAATTGTCCATGTCATAACCACCCTCATAATATCTCAAAGAAGCAATGAACTCTTCTTCTTGGACTATTTGTTCTGCTATGACATTATCAATAGGTTGAGGAGCAACCTCATGTACACCCAGGTGTATATCTTCAAGGGCTAAGATGTCATTTGAAACATCTAATTATTCCCTTACAATAAAAGAGGGGAGCTCTTTAAATGAGAGGACATGGTCCTCTACGTCTTCTTTGGTTTCAGTCTGCAGAGAGGTCTTTTATTTTACTATATTCCCAATATCCTCTTGCAGGAATTCCTCTTTCTTCTCCTCTTGGAGATGAGAAGGATCTGGGGGTTTAACAACCAGACAAGGGGCTTTGAAGCTTGGAATGTAAAATTTGGGAGGAGGGGCTTCCTCTCCAGCAAATTCTTGTAAGATATTGCTCTTGTCTTGTCTGAAGCTAGCAAACCTACACCTAGGAACCTCATATGCTTGGAATCTTGTAGCCAATATTCTTGCGATATCCTCATCAAATAGCCTATGTTTTATTTCCCTTTCCTGCTGCTCATTGTTATAGGCCTAGTGAGCCTTTTCCTCATAATAGATTTATTGAGCCTTCATACATATATGACCTACCTCACATATAATCTCAGGTCCTTGTGTATCACATGACCACTTCTCCTTGATTTTAAGAAACTCTTTGAACTGACTGACCATAAGGAGTGCTATATAAGAAAATTGCCCATTGTCTGGACCCGAATATGGATTATGAATATAGCCGAAAGTTAGGCCCAAGCCTAAAATTTCAAAGGCAAGGTTGTCCACATGGTCAAAGAGTTCTCATACTCTTGGATTAGACATATTGTTGTGTGGTTGTTCTAAAGATTGAGCAGGGAAACATGGGGCAACACTAGGTTGTAGCTCTGATTGAGATGAAAAAATGAGGATAAGGGGTGGAACTCTCATGATATGGGGTAAACATGAGGCATCTCTATGAAAGGGATCCATGTTAAATCATTTAAACAAATATTTTCATAGAAAGATAGAAGAAACATAAAATATTGGATTGTCTTATTACATCCCAACATTGTAACTACTTGAAACCAGTAGATATGCACTTGGAGTCACTATGGTGTTTAAATAAACTTCCTCCAAAGGATGATGGCACTGAGAATAACACAAATTCTAAGTGAATGAAACTTGAACTAGGTAACCAAAATATTTATGATCTGATTTATTCTTGGTCCTACTAGGCGTGCCAAAAACTATTGTCACAAAAGTCTACACCCTTTCCTAGATGGTGGTTAGAGACCTAGGTAACCTCGTGAAACATGGCAACAACCTCCAAGTGTGGGACTTGACAAGTGAGGCTGAACCTCCAAAGAATGACAACTTCCCTTACAATCGGAATGCACTTAAACTACTACTTTTGAGGAAAAGGGAGAAGGATATGATGAAATGGAAAAGGTGATGCATCAGATTGATATATGTATACTATCTTTGTCTAGGACTGCACTTGACATCAATAAAACTCCAATATATACTAATCTCAACTCTAATCTACTTCCTAAAGACTCCTATGCATACCAGAATTAATGAAATGCTACAAGGAAGATGTATTCACTTATCTACCATCCATAAGAAAAGTAGATACAACATACAAACATAAGAAACAAGAAAGAAACACACAGTATGAGACAAGAACTGCACTAAATACTAGAATGGTAAGAATAGGTAAAAAAACATGAAATTTCATTAATGGAAAGAAAAAAGAAACAATTACATAGCATAGATACTATAAATGGACAGAGAAGAAGACAGGAAATATGTATAAACTTTCCTTTAGAGGGTTTAGGCATAATCCAAATCAAAGACTGAAGTTCAAACCCTTCACGGGTTGAGTTACAGAAGAGACTAGAAGAAATCTGATCGCAGCAAGCAAATAAAACTCAAAGTGACTGAAAGAGTGATCACATAATATAATTCCCTACAACAAAGTTACCTCGGTAATAAATATAGCCCTAGAAGTCGTTGAGTTATACCCAGATGGCGTAAAATATGGTCCTAATCCCATATCGTCTTAATAAGCATAGGGGCAATAGAAGATTAAGACAAAACTCATTAGACAATAATGGCACCACTTGAAGTGGTTTACTTAGACATACACTTAACTGAGCATAGATGAGAGTATTAATACTCTAATTTTTGTCCCCCATTGTCATTGAGAACCCCTTGAAACCATCCACGCTGATGAAATTGAGCTTATTGAATAAAATCCCAACCGCCATAACCTCTTAATCAAATAGTAGCGCCATTTTGCAACTATACACTAGAATAAATAGCAAAATGGTGACATTTGGCCATTTTGCAAAGGGCAAAATCGCCACTTACAAAACTGTGAAAGGTTCTCGGTTTCTCAACTGCAAACCATTCCTTCGCTATGATGTCGATGAAACTAGAAGAGGACCCATCATAATAGCTAATCGATGAAAAATGATCATCGAAGAAACTTAAACATTCCCCAACGAAGCCTCCTGTGGATGATTGACTGAAACATGATCATTTTGGGAAGACCCAAAGATATCTTTCCAAAACACTTCACCTATTGAAACAACCAGGCCACCATTGAGAAGACCCCTGACTTGTTGTGTCGAAATTGACCCTCCAAACCCGATGACATTCTGATGGTGGGCTAAAATAGCCAACAATGACTATGCAGGCATCTTCAAAATAATTATTTATTTGCTAAAAATCTAGACTAGTTATCTAAACTCCCTTACCTCAAAGAATTTTAGGTCTCTCTCCTTTGTTGTAGTTTGTTAGGAGAAACATACTTAATAAGTATTTAAGCTGGATATTGTTGGATATATCTCTATTATCTAATAAAATTCTAGACTAGTTATCTAAACTCCCTTACCTCACAGAATTGTAGGTCTCTCTCCTTTTTTGTACTTTGTTAGGAGAAACATACTTAATAAGTATTTAAGCTAGATATTGATGTTTGAATTGTAACAGAGATATATCTAGTTCAGTAATTTTAAGGGTGTCATTCCGCAACAACTTCTCAACAACAAAAAAATTGACGTTCACGTAATTTTATATTTATTTTGTTGTATTTTTATGTGCATTATGAATTCCATTTTCTTGTTTTTCATTTGAGAATATTTGATAGCGAAATTTGATTTATATCCAGTATAGTTTCAATGGAAACAAACACCTTTGCCGCACAAAGAAATAATGTCATCATTGCTTCACTTCAATTGCACTTGGAGTAGTAGGAGCCCTAATTGTAACTTTCATTGTAGTGGGTATTATCATCTATCGAATGAAATTTAAAAGATCTTGTACTCAGCCAAGCCCTTTGGGTAAGGTTTTCACATATATGATACAATGCAATCCATATTCTATGTCAAAGCAAAATTCAATCTTAGAGTTTATGTTTCTAACTTATAATTAGAAGTAAACAAAATGTAGACTATCTGATGGTTAATGTAGAAAATTCATCAAAATCTCATGCCTTTACTCTTGAGGAAACGAGGACGGCAACATATAATTTTACCCATAAAATTGAACAAGGTTCATTTGGAAGTGTTTTCTTGGGCAAATTGCATGAAGGGAGGCAAATAGTTGTAATAGTACTCTCTTTTCTCAATAAAAATGGTGTTGGAAGATGTTGGAATTGGCTACTACTGATGCTTTTGGCATTTATGTTTTGTCACTGATATCAATATATGTTTTTGTGAAGGAAGTACATATTGGTTATGATGACTGACATAAGTGTATGAATATTGTATGAATGAATCAGAATAGGCAAAGATGGGGATATGTAGAAGGATGTATGATGATCCTATTTCTAAGGTCACTTGGCTTAATATTGCATATTGGATGAGTTACAAATGTTTTAGTGAAGACTGGTTTCTGGACTATGACAGTGATGATTGACATAGTGAGTCTCTGTGTTTTGAGTATATCTTACAGGCAATGATGATTCAGGTTATGTGAGCTTAAGGGATGACATAAGACATCTTCAGGAATGTTTTTATTGGGTCGCAAGTCATATGATTATTGATGACATCAGCTGTGGCATGTATTATGGAGGAGAACTATTTGGGGCAGACTTCAGAGATGTAGCGTGTATTGTGGATTGCGAGTGCGGATTACGGATCTTGGATTATATCTGATGTATTGTAATTGATGTATATTTGTTATAGTTACCGTGTGTATCTTAACAAGGAGTTAAATATTTATTTGTATATTAGGAAAGCTTAATTGGCCAACCTAATCAATTATTATAATAGGGTATATATGAGAGATCTTTTCTTTTGAAAAGATGTGTGTGTATGAAGAGAAGGTGATTAACAGAGATAGAGAAGTGTGGAAGCTGTGAAGCTTGATTGACTGTTGGATTTAGAGTAGAGGATATATTTATTGTACTTTATTGGAACTGGCCAAGCAAAAACAATTGCTATCACACAGTTCATTGGATTGTATATTTTCTATATACATTTGTTCGGATTGTAAATCCTTGAGGGTGGCTTTGACCTTCTTTGGGCAGTGTCCCTAGGCAGTGAGCCCACTGTTGTTCTTGACTCCTAACAGGGTCTGTCCTTTAACAAGGACTGTGTACTGTAATCCTGTAATAAGATCCTAACAGGGCTAAATCTTTTAACAGGGATACTATACTCTCAGTACATCATTTGTGGGTGCTAATTTCCACCGGTGTTTTACCTTTAACACGGTTTTCTCGACAACAAAGGATTGTGTTATTATGTTGGCGTTTGCTATGTTATCATTTGATTTGAAGTTTTGGTTTATGAAGTTTAATGTTTAATAATCTGTCTCACAACTGATTCACCCCCTCTCAATTGTGTTGGTGGACTATTATTCCTAACACATGGAATTGATCAATTCTCAAATGAGGTAATGCTTAGATTCCTAAAGCACTTCATTTTCCTTCTGTGCGGATATGACAAATCTTAGTGCTCTTAACTTTATGAGCAGGTTGACCTTCTGTCAAAAATCAATCATAAGAAGCTGGTGTCTTTTCTTGGGTATTCTATATGTAATGAATCCGGAGACCTCATGCTCGTCTACAAATATATGTCTGCAGGGTCCCTCAGTGAAAACCTTTATGGTAACTTCAAATATTTGTTTCATTCCAACAAAACACTACTTAAGTGAGAGATGACCAAAACATGCATGGTACTTTCTGTTTGCAGATCGAGAGGCACCAAAATATCCCCTTTTGGATTGGAAAACCAGGCTGAAAACAGCTTTGGATGCTGCACAAGGTTATTTTAAAAGCAATTTCTGATTTCATTATCAAATCCTTCATTTAAGTCATCGTGTTCAAAATTCTACATGAAAAGATTCTGCACTGAATTAAATTTTTTGTTTTTTTCTCAAATGGAAAACAATGCAGGCCTTGAATATCTGCACGTGGGTTGCACTCCAAAAATTATTCACAGAGATATTAAGACGTCCAACATTCTTCTAGATGGTAATTTGAATGGAAAACTGTCTGGTTGGGTAAGCGCTACAATATGAAATCTATTGTTCATGTTGCCAATCTGGCGTTGAGATGCATTGCAAGTGAGCCATATCAGTGAGGCTGAGGAGGAGATCAGAGAAGCTGTCACATTTTAGGAAAAGTATTATGAATTGCCAGATGAACTCTCACCCACGTTCGCTACCAGTTTTCCCACTTCCCCTATGACAGATATTGTGAAGAGTTTTGTCAAATGTTGCACCTATTAGAAATTGATCATGGGACTAAAACTTATTTTATTTGCACTTTTATAATTTTGGAGTTGAAACTCACTAAGTACGAATTTGATCCTTAGGTTTGGATCTAAACCTGGCTAATTTTGAAATGATGCTTGCAATTTTAGTTTAAAAATGTAAAAGTCAATAGAAAATTATTTATGAGTTTAATTAGTTAGGAGTATTTTTTTGACCAATTATGTATTATTGATTTAAAAGATTGGATGTGCTGGAAAATGCATTTTAAAGATTGACAAGTGAAGATCTTCTAATTATGAAGATCTTTAGATTTTATTATATACTTCTTAGTAAAAGTGAAGAAGACGCCATTTATTGAATGGATTGTGTGTTGTAAAAAATGATGTTGAACTTGATATAATATTTGAAAATTGGAGTAAAGATGTAAAGGGTAATAAAAATATCTAGTCCAAGAATAAGGGTTTTCAAATTCAAAGTAATGTAGTTAAGTTACTTAATATAA
>MU223519.1:1195692-1206081 GCA_018584345.1 Thuja plicata | reverse complement strand
TTATTATTATTTATTTTTACCTATTAAACAAAATATATGTATTTGAGATCAAATGATTTTCATGAACACCTTTGGAGTTGCAAGTTTTATCATTAGTTGGAGTGTACCTTATGATAAAGAGTAATAGATTTTGCTTGTAAGATTGATCAATATCATGAAATTCTACTTTTAAAAACATTTAACAATCATTATAAAATTAAAATTTTATTATATGTATAATAATTTTTAAAAAAATTGCTTTTGCATTTACTTTTTAATATTAAGATGTTATTTTAGAATATTTGAATTTGAATTGTGAGGTTTCTGATAATAAATTATATTGTATTTTTTGTATCATTAGTAAGATGAGATTTTTTTGTTTGCACCTAGTCTATGACATAGAAGAAGGTATGTTCTTGTCCATCATAAAAAAAAGGAGATGCTTCAACTAATGATAGATTACACAATATGATCCAAAACATTAATATAAAATTTATAAATCAATTTTTCTAATGAAATATTACAACTCATCTATATATACTATAAAAGTGAAGTTAAAAGAATGAAAGAGTTTAGATTTTTTATATTAACTATAGAGGAATCAAATCAAAACACATCAAGTATCAACGAAGAGTTCAACTCTGGAGGCAAGCCTCACACGAAGATCGTAAAAGTACGATATACAACATGATCAAAAAGTTACAGTAACATATATAGCATAAAAAAATGAGAGCCTAGTGTAGAAGATCTTAAAAGTTTTCAACCCAAGCGGTCCAGCCAAGGGGCCCTTCCATCCAAAAAATTCCTTTGTTTGCCTGGATTTGACCAATCATAAAAATCTGATCGCCAGTCGCGTTCTTGTTCTTGCTGATTTCCTTGTGGAGTTTTTTCACTATTTTTTTGAAAAGAGTCATATTGTCCATATGTCTACGATAGTCATAGCCATCCTTCATCTCAAAGACGAACATTGTAGAGTGCCCCAACTTGAGGAACCTGATAAGCTTTTCCCTCTCGATCATCATCGTAATGTAGACCTACGAGGAAATTCTAAAATGTGTGAGTTTCAATGAAGACTCAGTAAGAGATCTATGGATACCCTGATACCTTTCTTCATTCCTGCACTTCCAAAGCTGCCATAAGATGTTAGAAGAAAAAGAGTTTAGATTTAACTTATATTTATTTAGATATTATTGAAAATATTAATAATTGTAATTTAATTTAGTATTACCATTAACATTATAAAAATATAGATGAAGTGAGAGGTAGAACATACTTTTGTCCTTAGTGGAACCCTCTTGAGCTAAATGGATTTCTTGAGCATATATGTTTTTAAATTTTTTTATTATAAAATTATTTATGAGTTTAATTAGTTAGGAGTATTTTTTTTACCAATTATGTATTATTGATTTAAAAGATTGGATGTGCTGGAAAATCCATTTTAAAGATTGACAAGTGAAGATCTTCTAATTATGAAGATCTTTAGATTTTATTATATACTTCTTAGTAAAAGTGAAGAAGACGCCATTTATTGAATGGATTGTGTGTTGTGAAAAATGATGTTGAACTTGATATAATATTTGAAAATTGGAGTAAAGATGTAAAGGGTAATAAAAATATCTAGTCCAAGAATAAGGGTTTTCAAATTCAAAGTAATGTAGTTAAGTTACTTAATATAAATTAATGTCACAACACAAGCAAGATGGATTTCAAAGAGGTAGAATGATTGTAGGAAGTGATCTTGAGTAATAAATAATGGATGATTAATAGATACCAAATAATGGAATGACATATGAGTGATGTTTACTTTAATTTTAACACAATCTTTACAGCTTTAGTATGGTACTCTATCCTAGAGCACTTTAAATTATTATTATTATTATTATAGCTTGCCATAATTTTTGACTGCTTATGAAGAACTATTTATATTTTTGATATATTTTGATATTTTTTATGAATCATTATTGTCCCTATCTCAAATTTTATGAAAGCTAGATATGATGAATAAATAAACCATATTTAATTTCTAATTTCTATATTATAAAATATGTTGTGCAAATGTTGTTTTACTAATATTCTAAATGACCTATGTGCAGGTGCATTTGCGGGTTTCACCAAAATGATTCGAGAAAATCGGGTGCAAAGAGGTCTGTGTGAGACAGGTATGGAGCACCAGGCAATAAAATGGCATACAATCACTTGCCCGCTCTATAGGGAAAGCTCATCAGATTAAGTATATGTCTAAATCAAATAAATAATTTATTTAAATGATTATTAAAATAAGAGTAAATAGATGTAGCATTATAATGTGTTTTTGATTGCAGGAAAAATAGGTTTTAAATGGGGAGCCAAAACCCCTTACAAGCTAGAAACATAGATAAAACTTTGAGGCACCCCAAAAAGAGACAGGATTGGAAGCCCGACCGCAAAAAATCTGACAACAACAAAAATAAGGAAAAAAACCAACAGCCAAAAAAACCACAAAAAAAGTCCAACCACCAAACCCAGAATCCAGAGCACTATACCAGCTCCTTACAAGCCTCAGTGGCTTCCTACTTAGCTTCAGATATCTTCTTCATTGCTGCATTGAACTCAAAGAGTTCCTAGATTGTGTCATGAATTTTCTTCTTTCGAGTAGATCTAGTGCGTTTTCCAGGACCTTCATCATCCAGGTTGTCAGTAATGTCCTCTAGTTTGTTACCTGGCAACCCAGTATCCAACTCAGCTTTAATGGTCAGGAAACAATCCAGCCAAACCCATAAAGTTGTTGTAATCATGCATATTTTTTTTCATGGTATGCTCCAGGGTATCAATTCTGGCTTGTAATTACAGGACATTACTGTCATCATTACTAGTTATCTTGTCCTCCTTGGTGTTAGGGCCAGACTCCATCTAATTTTGCAGAGTATCCACCTTAGCATCAATGGCACGATAATTAAGGTGAAGGTTCTTGATTTCCTGGAACACCCATTTCATTAACCGAAAGGAGTACGTAGAGGTAGCTTTGGCTATTTGGAGAACCCCAAAAGGAGGGTCAATCTTATCATCTATGCCATCCTTTAGCAGTTGAACATTTCTTTCCTATAGATCCACAATCTTGATAAAAGGAATGTTCTGAGAATTACCAGGGACATTATCTGTCTCCTTCACAGGAGAGGTCAGCTCCTTGATAGGGGAAATGTTCTCCACCTCTGTAGCTTCCTTCTGAGTATCTTAATCACAACCCATGACCACTTCAAGCTTCGGTGATATCGGAACATCATGGTCTTCAGAACTATCATACTCAACTAGAATAGGCACCTTCTAACCTTCCTCATCCTCCTTCTTAGCCTCTCTATTTTTCCTACAATCCAAATCTTTTTCATTGTCCATAGAACCTGTCATTTCCTCATCTGTGATATCGTTCTCCTCCGAGACAGAGTTTGACACCAAGGAAGCAGAGTAACTATCTTCCTTTGTAGAATCAGCCATATTGTCATAGCCTTCCACACTATCAGCAGAGGTATCCGTATCCGTGGTAGTCTCCTTCTCCTTCTTAATTTTTTTGCCTGTAGAACTCTTTCTTTTCTCATTTCCATCCCTAATTCTTTTTTTACCCGACCCAGACTTGGACGGGGTAAGGGCATGGCTATCCCTAGCCCTCTTCTTGATGTGTTCTACAATTAAGAGGATCAACCCTTCATGAAGAATGGGTTTCTTCTCCTTCTTCTTATACTGGACTATGCTAGAGCGAAGAGATTTTAAAATAAAGAAAGGCAGAGAGACCCTAATTTTATGCTGAAAATGATAGAGCAGAACAAACTGGTAAGAGTGGGCTCTTTTGAACCTACCATCCAATGTAACATACTCCATGATCGCCACCATGACAGAAGCCCAAATGTCTTTGAACGAATCCACATCACAGCAACCCCCAGACTCTTTAACAAGACTTTTTTTCTCCTCCTTACTCTTTGGAAAATGTCGAATAGCTTTGCGAGAAACCTTGCTATCCCGGAAGAACTTAATTCCCTTTGTGCTAAGCCCAGATATCTCAGCTATGAAATCCTCCATGATTTTGACAATAATTCCCGCTATGGTCACCTCCCCATTTTTCCATGAGTCCACAAATAATATAGTGGCACTGTCTTTAGCCCCATGCAGTCTCTCCATATAAGCAGTAAGACCACCCTTCTCAAGGATTTCCCAGGCCTCCGAAATTATTTTCCATTTAACACAATCCTTCGGTTCTTTGCGGTTAAGACCTCCTCGCATGATCACATAGTTCTCAGAAGAGAAAGTAAACACAGAGAGGAAACAGTAATTCCGAAAACTGGAAACTTTGAAATTAACAAGGGTCAGCTTGTGTCTATACTTAGTGTTCTTGGGAAAGACAACACTTTCCGTAATCATTTCCCTCTGATTTTTTAAGATGTGTCTAATCATCATATTTTCTCAAGGTGCGCCCAATCTACCCTCATGCTTTAGGATCTATCGTAGGCCAACTTGGCTTTAATATCAATGGTCAGATTGGAATAATCATGCCAAATCATGATATCCCAGGCATTAACTGCAAAATTGGCCAACTCGTCAGCAATACCATTCGCCTCCCTATAGGTGTGAGAAATAATAACTTGATTAAAGGAATTAATTATGATTCTGGCCTCCTCGATGATATCTTTGATTTTCCATGATGGCTTTGTCTCATCACTAATACATTTTAAGATATTGAGTGAATCTCCCTCAATCCACACCTTCTGTGCCATGTGTTTTTTGACAAGTTTTAGTGTCTGAAGAAGGGCCATAGCCTCAACCACATGATTGGTTTGAACCCCAATCGGAAGGGCCATCGCAGCCAAGCAATTAGCCATGTCATCACGGATGAGGCCACCACAACCAGCCAGGCCCGGGTTACCCTTAGCAGCGCCATCAAAGTTAAGTTTTATCCACCCAGGCGAAGGGGAAAGCCAGATGACATTCTCCCCCGGATGATGTTTATGGATAATAGTTCTCAAACCCATATCACCAGCATTATAATCCAACATTCTACTAGAAGAAGCCTTGAAGTTTTCCTTTATACTTCTCTTTATTTTCTCAACAACCACTTTAGGAGGAAGTTCAATGTTTTTGAAAACTCTGTCGTTGCGTTCTCTCCATGAATGCCATATCACATGAGGAGGAATGAGGTTCCACAGATGTTGATCAATGGGGGAAGACACAGTTTGCCATTGGCTATAAAAGTTTTCCATTTTATTGGGGAAGACCCACTTAATCTCCCAGCATTATAATAATTCATTCCAAACCTCCCAAGCATAACTGCAATCAATGGGAAGATTATAAATAGTTTCCTCAGCATTTTTACAAAGAAAACATCTGTTAGTCAGCACCATTCCCCTTTTCTGGAGGTTATCAATGGTAAGAATTTTGTTCTGCAAAGCCAGCCAGAAAAAGATATTAATTTTAGGAATTAAAGAATTGTCCCAAACCTGAGCCCAAAAGGGGATAGGGTTCGGTTATTTTAATAACTGCTCCGAGAAAGAAGCCACCGTGAAGGTTCCAGAAGGAAGCATTCCCCAAAGGAGCTTATCCTCATTAGAGCTCTTAATTTTCCAGATCGAAAGATCCAGCATTAAGGGTTTTAATATCTCATCATAAATGGACAAATCAATCCACGATCCATTCCTCCAGTAATTCCTGACCATAGCTCCATGTCTCTAAATGCACTGATTAATGAAGGGTTGAAAAGTAGTAATAGAGTTTAAAGGATAATCTTTCATCCAGCAGTCATCCCAGAAATGAATTTTTCTGCCATTACCTAAAAACCACCTGGCTCCTTTAAAAGGCACATCCTTTGCATTCTAAATATTGTTCCAAATAAAAGAACCTTGCACTTTCTTCTTGGTATTCCAAAATTCAGAAATGTGGTAGAAGGAGAAGAGGTATTTCTTATGAATAATGTCATTCCATTCTCTTCTAACACCAAAAATTCTCCAAATCTGTTTAGCCAGCAGGGCCAAGTTGGTAGCTCTTATAGGGCATAATCCCAGACCTCCCCATTTTTTGGGAGTGCAGACCTTATCCCAAGCCACTAAGGCGAATCTTTTTTTCTCCTCGACACCTGACCACAGGAAATTTCTCTAAATTTTCTCAATGATATTAGCAAATTTACCAGGGATCTTAAATAGATTGAGAGCATAGATAGGGAGGCTTTGTAAGGATGCCTTGAGAATTTGAAGTTTGCCAGCTTGACTCAGGATGGCTCCTTTCCAACCAACCAGCTTCCTATTAAATCTATCAACAATACCTCCCTAGAAAGAATCTAGAGGTTTAAGACCAAGAAGGAGACCAAGGTAGGTAGCAGGAAGGGACTCAATTCTGCACCCAATAATTCTTGCAATTCTGTGTTGCCTTTCCTCGGGAGTATTAATAAAATATAAGGAGCTTTTATCCTAATTGACTAATTGCCTCGACCCAAGGGAATAGGTAGAAAGAGCAGTCTTGATAGTCTTGGCTTCCTGTATAGAAGAGAAGCCCATGAGGATAGTATCATCCACAAACTGTTCATGCGAGCAGGGTCTAGAGGTCGAGGAAGGGGAAAGACCCTTAAAAGACCCTATGTCAGCAAGCTTCTGAAAAAGGTGTCCTAGACATTCAGCTAAGATAGAAAACAAGATAGGAGAAAGAGGATCTCCTTGCCTTAAACCTCTGGAAGGTTTGAAAAACCTCGAAGGAGAACCATTGATCAAGATGGCAGCAATAGAAGTACTAATTAGCTGATAAATCAATTGAGTGAAAATTTCACCAAAACCAAATGATCTTAGAACTCTGATCAACAAATCCCAATCAACCCGATCGTAAGCCTTCGAGAGGTCCAACTTACGAAAGAAACCAGAGTTGAGAGATACCTGGGTTGAGTGGATAACCTCGTGAACCTTCAAAATAGAATCAAGAATCTGCCTACCATGCACAAATCCACTCTGCTGAGGGGAGGTAATCTGGGGCAGAAGAGACAATAGACGAGAGGTAATCACTTTGGATATGATTTTGTACACAGAATTGCAAAGACTAATCGGTCTAAAAGCATCCACCGATTCAGCACCAGTCTTCTTAGGGATCAAGGCCAAGAAAGTCGCATTGATTTCTTTAAGAAAAGATTTCAAGCCAAAGAATTCTTTCACCACATTACAGATGTCTATTTCAAAAATATGCCCAAATTTGTGGAAAAAAAACATAGGAAACCCATCGGGGCTAGGGTATTTGTCACCTTCAAAAGAGAAGACAGCCGCCTTGATTTCAACCTGAGAGGGGATAGCCACAAGAGCATGATTAGTAGCATCATTGATAATGGAAGGAATATTATCGAGAAGATCATTTTGATTCTCCATGTCAAGATTAGGATATTTGGATAACAAAGACGAGAAGAAAGAAACCATAGCCTCAGAAATTTCTTTATCACTAGTAACTTCCTTATCCTCCAATTTGAGATTTGAAATTCTATTAGAAGCTCTGTGTTTATAGGCAGATAAATGGAAGAATCTAGTATTCTTGTCTCCAGCTTTGAGCCAAATAGATCTGGATCTCTGCCTCCAGCAATCTTCTTCTTTGGATATAATATTATGAGTCTTAGCCAGGATGCTTTCTTCCTTATCCCTAAGTTCCACCATGAGACCCGTATGTTGTATAGTTTCCTGAATAATATCAAGATTTTTTTTAAGCTGAATTTTGGCCTTAAAAATATCACCAAACACTATTTTGCTCCAAGTCTTAACATTTTGTTTCACATTGAGAAGTTTCTTAACTACTCTAAACATAGCAGTACCCTAAATTTTAACCTTCCACCAGTCTTTAATATTCTGTTCCATCTCCGGATGGTCCACCCACATTTTTTTAAACCTGAAGGGTGGGTGGCCCTATTTAGTAATTGGATCAGCAATAAAGCAAATAGGGAAGTAATCCGATCCAATCTTCAAGAGAGAAGATAGCGTACAACAAAAGTTTTTAAGCCAACAGCCACTGATCAGAGCCCGATCTAATCTAACTTGAATGAGTTCTTGGCCAACCCTTCTATTAGACCAGGTAAAATTGACCCCCTGAAGCTCCATATCAAAAAGAGCTTGATTATTAATGAATTCCATGAGATCCATTCTGCCTTCCAAAATATTCTGGTTACCCACTCCACCAAACTTCTCATTGTCTTTTAGAGGGCAGTTGAAATCCCCAATGATCAGCCATGACATATCCAAAAAGACTCTCCTATGGTTTTCAATTTTCCTCCAAAAAAGAGATTTACCCATTTTAGAGTTGGGGGCATAAATGGTAGTAGCAACCCATTCAAAATCCATCTTAAAATGGAAGAAGTTTAAACTGAGGCAGTTTAAATCTTCTAAAACCATGAAACCTCTCACATTATTCAAGTTCCAGAAGACAGCAACTCCCCCTGAGGCTCCTTCAGAGCTAAAACCAGCCACCCCATTATTTTTAAAAATTCTAATTTTTTCAACCTTCTCTTTGCTCATTTTAGTTTCTTGAACAAAACTTATATCAGGTTTGTGATCTCTAGCTAAATTTCTGAGAATGTCTTCTTTATGAGGGGCATTCATCCCTCTTATATTCCATGATATGTACTTCATTTTTTAACCGGAGTACAGATACCCTGAATGGTCAGTTGCTTACCATCCGCTACATCCTTTTTACTTTCTCTCTCTCTGACTTCTCTATTGGAATGTCTGCCTTGGGTCTTTTTGTGGGATCCAACATCCGCTTTTAGCTTGTGTCCTCCATCAGCTTTACTTTGAGTAGTGACTCCCTTTGATCCTGGAGTGGTAAAATCCTTATTCTTCTCTCTCCTATTCTGCTTCTTCCCTTTTTGAACTGTCCAGGGTCCTATCCCATCCATAGGTTCTTTGCTTGCATTTATTTCTTCATCACTGGACCCTGACAGAGTATTAGGAATAGAGGATGAGTCATCTTCCTCAGATTTAAAATTTTCAACAATAACTTTATCCTCTGGTTTTCTCAGACTAGAAACCTCTTTTTGAAAAGGGACCATCACCACCATTTGAGTTTATTCCTCATCTGAAACACCCAATCCAACCAAGTTTTCAGGGTTCTCTGAGGGGACAGGGATCTTCTGGATTTTGTCATTAAGATCAACCGCCATTTTTGAAACTTCAACAGAGGCCGAAACATGTGACACCGGTTCAGCAATTTCCCCTTCCTCCAAAATAGGAGTCGCGTTAGACTCCATTTTCTCCTTCGATGCTTCATTGTTACTACTATTATCACCTTTAACCTCTTTCCAGACTTGTCTTTGTTGTTCCGCCACAGCTGGCAGAGAGACCTTAGGAGTTTTTTTTGGGCAATGTTTAGCCCAGTGCCCCATTTTGTGACAAACAAAACATGCAAATGGAAGCGATTCATAGGACACCTCTTGTTTGCACTGCCCCAATTTAGAGTTAATATTAATATTTGAAGGAAGATTCTCAAATTGGGTAAGATTGACACAGATTCTAGCAAAAACAAGTCTGGACTTGGCCGTTGTCATGGGATCAACCGAAATGAGTTCTCCCCCAAAAGATGAGGATAATCCTTTAAAGACTCCCTCATTCCAATATTCTAGAGGCAAGCCAGGAAACCTAACCCAGACAGGAATAGCCTTAAAGAAATCTTCAGAGTAATTTCAGTTAGGAGACTATTTACGGAAAGCAACAGCCGTCCGGCCAAACATCCAGGGACTACTACATAAAACATAATCCTGGTCTTCCTTATTAGAAAAGGAAAAAGAAAGAAAACCCTTAGGCAAGGTCGCAATGTCCACATGACCTTTCAATGCCCATTTCCTTGTAACAAAAGTTCTGACTGCTTCAATATTAGGTCTAGGGCCAAGAAACTTACCAACAAGCGTAAATTCCATGGCAGAAACAAATCGATCAACCATTGTGTCCGGGACAAAAATGGCAACTTCTCCCTCCTGAAGAAAAGCTTTAACCGGTTCTTCAGAGGAAAATGAATCAACCTCCTTTCTTGCTCCCACAAGGTCCGACCACTTTTTTGGACTTTGAGGGCTGACTTTGGCTTCTCCAACTCCTAGAATACTTTTTGATCCCACTAGTGGGTCCTGTGAAGGAATATCCTCATTATTCATCACTTTAGGAGACAGACTGGGCCCTTCTCCTAAAGTATTCTCACTAATAGGCCGAGCCCCATTTAACGTTGCTTTCAAGGGAGTACCCGTGATACCCCTATCCAAAGAAGGACAAACTTGTTACTCCACCGAAGTGACTGACACCCCAACCAGTTTTGGGATAGAAAACATCCCCAGAACCAAAGGTACATGTTCAGGGCTACTACCTGAACCAGCACCAGCAACCAATCTGCCAGAATCCTACTTGCAGTTTGAATCTCCATCTTTCCCGCTCAAAACCCCTTCTCTCCTGC
>MU223519.1:1165673-1184821 GCA_018584345.1 Thuja plicata | reverse complement strand
TCCATTGACTCTCTTGTTGATGTAGCTACGCCTCATGATCAATTTATTTCTTCTTTCACGCATCTAGACAACTAGATAGGGAAGCAAGCATAATAGACACACTGCTGCATTTTGGAGTGTTTTACCAATATTAGGAGAAAAATATTTCTCTAATATTGGGGTTTTATCATAATGATCCAGGAAATTATGCTCATTACTGTGATGATCTCCCTCTTTCTCTTCATTAAGCATGATTAGGTGCAACATGTTGATTTCTTATAGAGCTAGGTGCCTTATTGGACACCCTTCTGATGGTACCAACTCAAAGAGAAAAACTTTGACCATGTTTTCCTGCTTTGAAACCTCTTTATCCTGCTCATCTACATGTGGCTTTGAAGGTATGGCTGATATATGTGCTCCTTTTCATACCACTGCAAGTCATGCTCTTCACTTGAAAGAGAAGATGGATCAAGATTAATGTAAGAGATGATGATGTCAAGTTCTTCAATAAAATCACCATCACCATCAACCTCTTTCATGTCTTCTATACTGATATACTTAGGTTGAATAAAATCCTCATGCATATAAGCACACTCTTCTTCAAGAATAGGAGTATCCTTGAAATCTCCTTGTATATTCTTTATGTCATGAGAGACATCCTGTTGCAACTTATGTTATTCAATTTCTATCATCTATAGAGAGGCCTCTATTGGTACAATCTTCTCAATATCCTCTTGTAGAGTCTCTCTTTCTTGGAGTAGGGTAGATCTAGGAGACGATGGCTTGATATCAATAACTCATGTTTCAAGTTTGTGTTGATCAATCTTACTCATGCCATGAAAATTCTCCATGTCATAACCACCCTTGTAATAGCTCAAAGAAGCAATGAACTCTTCTTCTTGGACTGTTTGTTCTGCTGTGACATTATGCACAGGTTGAGGAGGAACCTCATGCACACCCACGTGTATATCTTCAAGGGCTGAGATGTCCTTTGAAGCATCTAATTCTTCCCTTACAATAAAAGAGGGGAGCTCTTTAAATGAGAGGACATGGTCCTCTACTTCTTCTTTTGTTTCAGTCTGCAAAGAGGTCTTTTCTTTACTATCTTCCCAATATCCTCTTACAGGAGTTCTTGTTTCTTCTCCTCTTGGAGATGATAAGGATCTGGGGTATAACAACCAGACAAGGGGCTTTGAAGCTTGGAATGTAAAATTTGGGAGGAGGGGCTTCCTCTGTAGAAAATTCTTGTAAGATATTGGTCTTGCCTTGTCTGAAGCTAGAAAAATTACACCTAGGAACCTCATATGGTTGGAATTTTGCAGCCAATATTATTGCAATATCCTCGTCAAACCGCCTATGTTTTATTTCCATTTCCTACTGCTCATTGTTATAAGCCTAGTGAGTATTTTCCTCATAGTAGGTTTATTGAGCCTCCATACATATATGACCTACCTCACATATCATCTCATGTCCTTGTGTATAACATGACCACTGCTCCTTGATTTTAAGAAACTCTTTGAATCAACTGACCATAAGGAGTGTTATATAAGCAAATTGCTCATTGTCTAGACCCAAATATGGATTATGAATATAGCCAAAATTTAGGCCCAAGCCTAAAAACTGAAAGCTAAGGTTGTCCACATGGTCAAAGAGTTCTCATACTCTTGGATTAGAAATATTGTTGTGTGGTTGTTCTAAAGATTGAGCAGGGAAACATGGGGCAACACTAGGTTGTAGCTCTGATTGAGAAGAAAAAATGAGGAGAAGGGGTAGAACTCTCATGATATGGGGGAAACATGAGGCATCTCTATGAAAGGGATCCATGCTAAATCATTTAAACAAATATTTTCATAGAAAGATAGAAGAAACAGAAAATATTGGATAGTCTTATTACATCCCAACATTGTAACTGCTTGAAACCAGTAGATATGCACTTGGAGTCACTATGGTGTTTAAATGAACTTCATCCAAAGGATGATGGCACTGAGAATAACACAAATTCTAAGTGATTGAAACTTGAACTAGGTAACCAAAATATTTATGATCTGATTTATTCTTGGTCCCACTAGGCGTACCAAAAATTGTTGTCACAAAAGTCTACACCCTTTCCTATATGGTGGTTAGAGACCTAGGTAACCTCATGAAACATGGAAACAACCTCCAATTGTGGGAATTGACAAGTGAAACTGAACCTCCAGAGAATGACAACTTTCTTTACAATCAGAATGCAACTAAACTACTACTTTTGAGGAAAAGGGAGACGGATATGATGAGAGGGAAAAGGTGATGCATCAGATTGATATATGGATACTATCTTTGTCTAGGACTGCACTTGACATCAATAAAACCCCAATATATACTAATCTCAACTCTAATATACTTCCTAAAGACTCGTATGCAGGCTAGAATTAATCAAATGCTACAAGGAAGATGTATTCACTTATCTAGCATCCATAAGAGAAGTAGATACAACATACAAACATAGGAAACAAGAAAGAAACACACAGTATGAGGTAAGAACTGCACTAAATACTAGAATGGTGAGAATAGGTAAAAAAACATGAAATTTCATTAATGGAAAGAAAAAAGAAACAATTACAGAGCATAGCTACTGCAAATGGATAGAGAAGAAGACAAAAAATATGTACAAACCTTCCTTTAGAGGGTTTAGGCATAACCCAAATCGAACAGTGAAGTTCAAACCCTTCACGGGTTGAGTTACAGAAGAGACTAGAATAAATCTGATCATAGCGAGCAAATCAAACTCAAAGTCACTGAAACAGTGATCACATAATTAAATTCCCTGCAACAAAGTCACCTCATCAATAGCTATAGCCTCAAAAGAAGTTGAGTTATACCCAGATGGCGTAAAATATGGTCATGAGCCCATATCGTCTTAATAAGCATAGGGGCAACAAAAGATTAAGATGAAACTCACTAGACAATAATGGTGCCACTTGAAGTGGTTTAATCAGGCATACACTTAACTGACCATAGATGAGAGTATTAATACTCTATTTTTTGTCCACCATTGTCATTGAGAACCCCTTGAAACCATCCACATTGATGAAATTGAGCTTATCGAATAAAATCCCAACCGCCATAACCTCTTAATCAAACAGTAGCACCATTTTGCAACTATACACTAGAATAAATAGCAAAATGGTGAAATTTGACCATTTTGCAAAGAGCAAAATCGCCACTTACAAAACTGTGAAAGGTTCTCCATTTTGCAACTGCAAACCATTCCTTCACTATGATGTCGAGTAAACTAGAAGAGGACCCATCATAATAGCTAATCGATGAAAAATGATCATCGAAGAGAGTAAAAAATTCCCCAACGAAGCCTCCTATGGATGATTGACTGAAACATGATCATTTTGGGAAGACCCAAAGATATATTTCCGAAACATTTCACCTATTGAAACAACCAGGCCACCATTGAGAAGACCCCTGACATGTGTCAAAATTGACCCTCCAAACTCGATGACATTCTGATGGTGAGATAAAATTGCTTACAATGACTATGCAGGCATCCTCAAAATAATTATTTATCTGATAAAAATCTAGCCTGGTTATCTAAACTCCCTTACCTCAAAGAATTGTAGGTCTCTCTCCTTTGTTGTAGTTTGTTAGGAGAAACTTAATAAGTATTTAAGTTGGATATTGTTGGATATATCTCTGTTATCTGATAAAATTCTAGACAAGTTATCTAAACTCCCTTACCTCAAAGAATTGTAGGTGTCTCTCCTTGTTGTACTTTATTAGGAGAAACATACTTAATAAGTATTTAAGCTGGATATTGATGTTTGAATTGTAACAAAGATATATCTAGTTCAATAATTTCAAGGGTGTCATTCTGCAACAGCTTCTCAACATCACAAATTTGACGTTCAAGTAATTTTATATTTATTTTGTTGTATTTTTATGTGCATTACGAATTCCATTTTCTTGTTTTTCATTTGAGAATATTTGATAGTGAAATTTGATTTATATCCAGTATAGTTTCAATGGAAACAAACACCTTTGCCGCACAAAGAAACAATGTCATCATTTCTTCACTTCAATTGCACTTGGAGTAGCAGGAGCCCTAATTGTAACTTTCATTATAGTGGTTATTATCATCTATCGAATGAAATTTAAAAGATCTTGTACTTAGCCAAGTCCTCTGGCTAAGGTTTTCACATATATGATACAATGCAATCCATATTCTATGTCAAAGAGAAATTCAATCTTAGAGTTTATGTTTCTAACTTACAATTAGAAGTAAAAAAAATGTAGATTATCTAATGGTTAATGTAGCAAATTCATAAAAATATCGTGCCTTTACTCTCCAGAAAATGACAACGGCAACATAAAATTTTACCCAAAAAATTGAACAAGGTTCATTTGGAAGTGTTTTCTTGGGCAAATTGCATGAAGGGAGGCAAATAGTTGTAATAGTACTCTCTTTTCTCAATAAAAATTGTGTTGGAAGATGTTGGAATTGGCTACTATTGATGCTTTTGGCATTTATGTTTTGTCACTCATATCAATATATGTTTTTGTGAAGGAAGTACATACTGGTTATGATGACTAACATAAGTGTACGAATATTGTACGGATGAATCAGAATAGACGAAGATTGGGATATGTAAAAGGATGTATGATGATCTTATTTCTAAGGTTTCTTGGGTTAATATTGCATATTGGATGAGTTACAAATGCTTTAGTGAAGACTGGTTTCTGGACTATGATAGTGATGATTGACATAGTGAGTCTCTATGTTTTGAGTGTATCTTACTGTAGACACCTAAAATTGACCAAGTGTACATCCAACATGTTAAACTATAAATCTCAGCCAAATGCTTCAAAATATCATCAAATGGACATTTAATCAATGCAAATCAAATGGAAAAAATTTAAATCAATTTAAAAGATCAATTAAATCATGAAATCAATTAATTAAATTCAAGCCTAAAGGGATTAATCAAATTATGCAATTGATTTTTCAATTGTATAAATCAAATCAAATGGGATCAAATCCAACCCAATCACCCTTCCATGGCTAATTTAATTAAAAGATGGAATTATTTAATTCCTAATATCTTTGAGAGAAACTAACTTTCCCTCCATTTGAAAACACCTCAAAGCTTTTGACTTAACTAAGCTTTGATCATGATCAACTCACTCTACCCCCTACCCTTTGGAAAAAGCTATAAATACAAGCAATTTCCTTTGTTTTTGGGATCCAAGAATTTAAGAGAAAAAACATCCTTATTATAGGAACATTGAGAGCATATTTGAGGATAATTTGAGAGATTTGAGAGAGTTTTTAGCATTTGCATCATCATTTAGTATCATGTTTAGGAGCATTTTCTAATTTCTTTCATGATCTTGGAGCATTTCTAAACATTTTTAAGCATTCTAGCTAGATTTGAGCATTGAATTCCATACATATCTCATTTTAGGATTGTCCTTGAGAGAGATTAAGCCTAAGAGCTCTCTTAACAAAGCTTGGATAGAGAACCATGAGATGATATAGATTTAGCTTTAATTCTTTAGATTAGTTTTGTATTATCTTCCATAGAATTGTAGTCTTTTATCTTAATTTCATGAAGGTGTATTTTCTTACACACATAATGGCACCCACCGTGGGGCTCTAAGCCTCTATTTTAACATTTGGTCTGTTTTATTTGTTGTTGGTGTTTTTCTTGCAGAAAATAGGAGAAGAGCCACATATACAATGCAAAGCGCCGCTTACAAATGCCAAAACACCGCTTGAAAAGCTTGATTCATCTCTGGCTTCTTCTCTGCTGCCGCTTGGGAGATAAAGTAGACTGCCTGTTAGATAAATTGGAACAGCTGTTAGAAAGTGCACCACCTGCTAATGTTCAACAGCCGCTTACCAGCACTTTCTGACCACTTCTTATCATTTCTGCACTGCTTGATATCATTATTTTACTGCCTGTGAAATTTTAAGAGCCGCGAAGTAATAGTTAAAAGCCGCTTGTAAAGTTTAAAGTGACGCTTGCTAAAATTTGATAGCTGTTGTTTAGCTGTTAAATGCCGCATATTAAATTTTTCTTCAAATCAATTTTCGGTTGATTCTATCACTTTTCTAGCTCTCTGTGTTTTCATTTTCTGTAGATGAAAAATCACCCCCAAGTGCAGAAACCAGTGAAGCGGATCACAAGGCCTAGCAAGGAGGTAAGAGCTAAGACCAAAAATGATAACGAAGTTCATAATGCAAATTTATTAGAAATCTTATTTGAAGAAGAACACTTATATGATCATTATGTTAAGGTGTTTTTTGCTTATAAGAGAAAATTTCCTACTCTTTGAGTAAATTTGCATTCTTATGTTCTTTAAAAGTTTTCATTAATAAATCTTTCATTTGAAAAGGTTTTTAGGAGTTTTTGTGTCTTGTAAAGGTATTCAAGTTTTTCTTCACTTTTTTGTGCTTTATGTTGACTAACTTTGTTGGAGGAGATGGAGTGGGAACGATCGCCACTAGGTGAGTAGAAAAAAAAGAAAAAACTCAATAATGTGCATAGCCCTTTTGCTAGCTTCGAAATTAGGTATTCCACTCATCAAGCTTGCATTTGATTAAATTGTGGCATTCTTTGAATCTAGAATAATTAGAAAATCCTTTATTTTATCCAAATTGAACAAGCATTACGCATATGCTCTTCACTTTTCGAAGTGAATCAAAAAGCCAAATGTGCAAAGCCAATTTGGTAGAAGGACAAGGATAGGCAAATTGAACCACACATTTCCATTCTAAGAACCTCCTTGTCAAGAGGTTAAAAATGAACAAACTCGTTTAAAGTGTTTGGAACGAAAGGAAGACAATAGGGATATGCTCTTCACTCTTTGAGTGAATCAAATTGCCAAACTTGTTGGACAAAGTTCAAATTCCCTCTTTTATGAACATGCTAGCTAAAATAGAGATTTAAAGCGCCTGCCTCCCAAGATTTTCCTTACAAGGATGGTGAGAGGGAACGACCCAAAGTGGGAGATATTTGATTTTTGCCACAATATCATCTGACCCACTATAAAATAATGCACTTTTCCTTAATCGGAAAGTGACTAAAACTTGTGAAAGCCATCCTCACTTCCTCTAGTAGTCCTTCGGGATTGCACAAAATTGTACTTTTGTGCATGTGGGAAGCCCTCAAAGGGGTAAAGGATCTTAACAAGGTTTAGACCGGAATAGGTTGAAACTCGATAAATTAGTAGACCTACCTTTTTTAGAGCCATGTTTAAAAGCCGAATTTGTTGAGGCTAGGGTAGACTTCTTGGAAGATATTCTTGTATAAACCATGTTAAAACATCTGAGAACATACACTTTAGTGTGGTTTTAGGGATATGATGCAACTCTTGTGTGGGTGCTGAGTTTTTATTTCATTTTCATGCAAGAATACTGTTTGATAAATCTAATCATAAACATTAAAAGTTTAAACCCTGAAAACACTTTTAAAATTGACAAAATCAGTTCTGATCAGCAAGATGCCGTGTAAAATCATCAAAGAGCTGCTTACAAAAAAAGCTGGGTTGCCTACCAAACTTAAAATGCCACGTGATAACATCAAACAAACATGTGTTCACTAGAAAGAGTTACGTAACAATACTTCAAAACCGCCAAGAAACAAAAAAATGCCACCTGCTAACTGCAGATTGTCACGTATAAATTTTCTAGTAACCGTGTATCATCAGTAAAAGGCTACCTACACACAGGTAAGAGCCACCTGGAATTTTTAAGAGGCAAACAGTGGGTATCTGCCGAAAGTTTCAAAACTAGAAAATTTGATTTTTGGATACCCTTTTTGACGTTCTATCACTGAGAATCCCAATCTTGATCAAAATCAGCCATTTGTGGGCATTTTGTGATTTTATACTCAAATTGATCACTTAGTGAGTTTTTGAGAACTTGAGATCCTCATTTCAACATATGCTAATGTCAGTTTTCACTCGATCCCGTTACATAAAAAATACCCTACAACCAGATGGGTCCTATTTGAGACAAGAGTGTCCCTTCCTGGGTGAGCCTTTTTCCACAAACCCTGTGCACAAACCAATCAAAGCAACAAAACCAACGATGTCTTTTCCATTTGGTCATATAGATCCTGATTAGATTAACCACGTGAACAAGGAATTAAACAAACAAGGAAATGTTGATCCTAATAACCAAGGATCCAAAACCAATCTCAACGGAAGGACAAACATAGACCCTAACAATCAAGGGATGAATAACACCAACAATGGGGGTAATTTGGACCCTAATGAAGAAGAGCTAACCAATGAAAAGGTAACCGAGGCTATGCAAAGCCCTTTCTTCATGAAACTTGTGGATAAAGCATTGGAAAAGGATAAAGAGAAATACTTCCTAGACCTAGCACAAACGGATCTTAAGCTTCCACACGATTATGATTTTTCCAAACTCAAGAAAGAAGAAGTAGAGGCCAACCCCATTGATATCATGAACAAACAATTCTAGCTTTTTCAACTACAATTAGACACATTGAAGCAAGGTGGGGCTCCTAAACCTTTTTCTATTGAAGCCTTGTGTCCTTTTCCTTTTGAAAAGTCCTTAGTCATGATACCATTTCCAACAAATGCTATTTATCTGAAATATGATAAATATGAAGGGACCTCTGATCCCCAAGATCACCTAAGGGAATTTTGTTCCCTAAGTCTAGAGTTCATGCATGACACAACTTACCTTATGAGGTTATTCCCTAGAAGTTTGGGAGGCATGGAAATGGAGTGGTTTTCAAAATTACCCTCTGGTATTAGGACCTTTGAAGAATTGGCTTCTAAATTTGTAACCCAATACTCTTATAACATCAAACGTGAGGTTACAATGCTCAATATTTGCAATACAGAAAAAAGAGATGGCGAGGGGTTCCTACTTTTCCTACAATGATGGAGAGCGGTATTTGCTAGATACCCTTGAAGTGTACCTGAAAATTTAAAGATGGGTATCTTTGTGAATAGCTTGAATCATGAAATGAACTATCGACTAAGACTACAGTGCCCTAGATTATTCCAAGACTTAATCGAGAATGGGGTGACAATAGAAGAGGTATTGGTTAAAAGTGGAGAAATAAAACTCTACAAAGAGAACAAAAATAACAACAACAACAATAACTCCAACACCAATCAAAATCAAAATAACAGCAACAACAGCCAATATTGGACAAGGAATAACAAAAAAAATAAAGGAGTGGTTAATGATGGAGTGGTAGAGGCTAATAATTTAAAAGCTACCCCTTTCAACCTCACTCAAAACTCAGCTCAAGCCAATAACATGGATCAAACATCTAAGGTACCCTTCAACAACAACACTAATAACAACTTTGGGAATAACCAAGGGGCCTCTAAGCCTAAACCGTTCTTTGCACCTACACCCAAAAGAACCTTCACTACTTTGGGTGAACCATTGGAAAATGCATTAAGGACACTTATTGCTAATAATATTATTGATCTACCAAAGGCTCAACCCTACGAACCACATATCAAGCCACATTGGTGGAATGAGAACAGCCATTGTGACTATCATCTAAATAGGAGACATAAGACCAACAATTGCCTATGTCTCAAACATGTGGTACAAGATCTTATAGACAATGGTGTGATAAAGGTGAAAGGACCTCAAAATAATGAAGATCACACAACTTTTAAAGCTCCTTTTTATAAGCATGAAAACCGAGAATCTTCTAATTCAAACAATGGAGGAAATAATGCAAATAATGTAAAAAGCGGTCATAATGTCAACTTTGCCCATACTTATGACAATACCATCAATGTTGTTGTGATTAAAGACCAACCTATTCAAGGATCTGCTAATACCATCATAAGGGGGAAAGCCTCAAAGGTTACCTTAAAAGGAGTTACTCCTATTACTATTGGTCCCAAAATACCAACTATTTTGGCTAAACAAACACCACCCACCACAAAGCCTTATAGTTTGGTGGACCAATTACAAAAGACTCCTGCCCAAATATCAATTTTGGAATTGTTAAAACTATCTCCTAATCACAAGGAGATTTTGGAAAAGGCTTTATGTGAGACCATGGTTCCTATAAACTTGGAAGAAGACAAATTTCAGAACATGGTGGGACACCTCATAGCCCCTCATTGCCTTTCCTTTTTGGAACAAGATGACATGTCTATCACACATCCTCAAAACTTACCCTTGCACATAGAGGTATTAATCCAAAGACATAGGGTTAAGAGTGTACTCATAGATGGTGGAGCTGGCCTAAATATTTTCACTTTAAACCTTGTCAAGTCATTAGGTTTATCCGAGTCTTCCATTGATCTAAAGAAGCAAATAACTATTAAGGCTTATGATGAAGAGGAAAGATCTTCAAAGGGTATGATCATTCTACCAATTCAAGTAGGACCTATAAAAAAGGACACCATATGTTAGGTCCTTGACATGAAATTGACCTACAACATCTTACTAGGAAGACCTTGGATACATGAGATGCAAGCGATACCTTCTACATATCACCAATGCATGAAATTTCCATACCTAGGGGAGGAGATCAAAATTGGGGGGATTCAAACCCATTCCAATATTGCAATGCTTTGAATCCAAGTCATGAATTGTATATTCCTCATAATAGGGAAAGAGTTATTCATAATTTTACCATGGAAGAAGCCAAAGAAGAAAAACCAGAACCAACACCAAAGGTCACATCTACTCCTAACCCTATTCAAACTAACTCAACTACATCGACTAAGGGAAAAGAAAAGATGAGTTATGAGGGTTCAAATTCAAAGGATACTTTAGTTGAGACTTCAAAATTGAGATTGGAATCTTCTAAACCCACTAAAGAAGAAAGAGAACAAACTAAGAAAGATCATTATGAAAAGATGAGTGACCTAATGCATCAATTTGAGAAACAATGTAAAATTAAATCAAAAGGAGTAGGGGAATATTCTATTTCCCTATTTGATTTACCTACATCTCCAAGGACACATGGGAAACCATCCAAAGATCATCAACCTCATAAATACAATTCTCATTTTGTGAGAGAATGTGACAAACAAGAAATGGATGAAGAAGATGATGAGGTATTACAATGGCTCTATAAAGAGGATGATAATTCAGCTAATCCCAATGAAAGGGTGCAACATATGAATATCCAAAATGATCAATATGGAAAAGGATTTGATATCATGAGGAAAATTGGGTATAAGGGAAGAGGACCCTTAGGAGTTCGACATAGAGGGTTGTTAGAACCTATTGAACCCGTTTGGAGAGCCAAAGAAGAGAAAGCTGGCATAGGTTTTCAACATAAAGGAGAAAGTTCAAGTCCCATGCATGATTTCCGTGCACATATCCATATGATAGGTTCCGAAAGTGAAGATGATTCTAAAGACTATGAGTGGGATTCCTTGTTCGAAGAATCTTTTCATGACATAGAGGTTGATACCATTCACACTTGTGCAATTCCTCCTAAAGTTGAGAATGAAGAAATTATGGCTCAAGGTTCGAATTCAACTCAAACAACAAGTGAACATCAACAAGTCAACATAGGAAAAAAACCTCTTTTTACTCAATGGGTAGGTGAACCTTGGGTACCTTCATGGGTGGGAGATTCTACCCTAGTGTTTAATCCACATGCTTTTTATCCCATAGAAATCTTAGAGGACTCTGATGGAGAGGATTTTGATCCTTCTTCCATGGACCATCTAGAAAAGGCACATGTCATAGACCTTGATGATACAATATATGAACCATCTAATGAAGTCATGTCCTTAAATCCTTCAAATGAGAACCCCTTCAATGATTCTTTGTCCTTAATACATCCTGAACTTATCGATTGGGATATGTCCGAGTCAAATGACTTACTGTACTTCCCAAATGAGAATTCAATGGCCTTATACCTCAATGCAATCAAACCCAATTCTTCCACCAATGAACTCACTCTGAACATTATGATAGGGGCAGGTGTTCAACCTTTTAATTCAAAAAATGAAGAAAAAATATACAAAAAAAATGAGACGGTCTAGTGGTGAAAACCACCATGTGGCAGTGCTATACCCAAAAAAAGTAAAAATAAAGGATGTTTCCGAAGGTGAAAACCCAACTGTGGCACCTAAGGGAGAGAGGTTGGACACCTTTCTAGCTCAAAAAGATGAAAGGTCACCTATACTTATTGAACCTACATAAAATTATTCACAGAGATATTAAGACATCCAACATTCTTCTAGATGGTAATTTGAATGGAAAAATGTCTGGTTGGGTAAGTGCTACAATATGAAATATAATGTTCATGTTGCCAATCTGGCATTGAGATGCATTGCAAGTGAGCCATATCAGTGAGGTTGAGGAAGAGATCAAAGAAGCTGTGACATTTTAGGAAGAGTATTATGAATTGTCAGATGAACTCTCACCCACGTTCGCTACTAGTTTTCCCACTTCCCTATGACAGATATTGTGAAGAGTTTTGTCAAATGTTGTACCTATTAGATATTGATCATGGGACTAAAACTTATTTTATTCACACTTTTATAATTTTGGAGTTGAAACTCACTAAGTATGAATTTGATCCTTAGGTTTGGATCTAAACCTGGCTAATTTTTAAATGATGCTTGCAATTTTAGTTTAAAAATGTAAACGTCAATAGAAAATTATTTATGAGTTTAATTAGTTAGGAGTCCTTTTTTTGACCAATTATGTATGATTGATTTAAAAGATTGGATGTGTTGGAAAATGAATTTTAAAGATTGAAAAGTGAAGATCTTCTAATTATGAAGATCTTTAGATTTTATTATATACTTCTTAGTAAAAGTGAAGAAGACGCCATTTAATGAATGGATTGTGTGTTGTGAAAAATGATGTTGAACTTGATATAATATTTGAAAATTGGAGTAAAGATGTAAAGGGTAATAAAAATATCTAGTCCAAGAACAAAGGTTTTCAAATTCAAAGTAATGTAGTTAAGTTACTTAATATAAATTAATGTCACAATAGAAGCAAGATGGATTTCAAAGAGGTAGAATGATTGTAGGAAGTGATCCTGAGTAATAAATAATGGATGATTAATAGATACCAAATAATGGAATGACATATGAGTGATGTTTACTTTAATTTTAACACAATCTTTACAGCTTTAGTATGGTAATCTATTCTAGAGCACTTTAAATTATTATTATTATTATGGCTTGCCATAATTTTTGACTATTTATGAAGAACTATTTATTTTTTTGATATATTTTAATATTTTTTTATGAATCATTATTGTCCCTATCTCAAATTTTATGATAGCTAGATATGATGAATAAATCAACGCTATTTAATTTCTAATTTATATATTATAAAATATGTTGTGCAAATGTTGTTTTACTAATATTCTAAATGACCTATGTGCAGGTGCGTTTGTGGGTTTCACTAAAATGATTTGAGAAAATCGGGTGCAAAGAGGTCTATGTGAGACAGGTATGGAGCACCAGGCAATAAATTGGCATGCAGTCACGTGCCCGCTCTATAGGGAAAGCCCATCAGATTAAGTATATGTTTAAATTAAATAAATAATTTATTTAAATGATTATTAGAATAAGAGTACATAGATGTAGCATTATAATGTGTTGTAAAAAGTTGTTAAAATTTATATGGAAATTTTTTATTGAATTTTTTTCTTTTATTATTTATCATTAATTTTTGGTTTAAAGGTATACACATTTCAGAATAGATTCACTTGGCAATCTTCGGTGGTCTTTTCTCTGCTAGGGTTTCATGCATACATCGTCCTATCTATGTCTTTTCTCTGAGCTTTCCATCTGTCATACCGCATTTACTACAGAATTTTTGCATTAGGGTTATCTTTTAGTATGGCTCCGGCCAACTTTGGCTCAGCAGTTGATGCTGGTGCACGAGTTGAAGCTTTGGAAAGCCATTGTGCCTCTTCTGAACAAACATCCTTGCAAGTTCATCTCGAAGGTCTTTCATGAGGTAACCCTGATATTTTTCTTAATCTGCGAGAATTTGATTCTGCATGTGAATGGTTAGAAAAGCATACTCTGATTAGGTATTTTGTGGGTCGTACTCCTCCTAAAAGTATCCTCAAAGATTGGATAAACAAGAGCTGGACCCCTCATGGCTTCCACCTTGACGGTGTGCAAAACCTTACCAAAGGTTTTTTCCTTTTCCGTTTTACTAACCCTTCCCAGGCGGAAGCAGTTTTTTAGCCGCAGGCCCTGGACTGTTAGGTCATCCCTGCTTGTTTTCCAAAGATGGTCTCGAGACTTCACAGTCTTGGATGATAAGAAACTTAGGGTTCTTGTTTGGGTTGAGTTTCCTGGTCTCCCTTTTCCATGCTGGCCATTTATTGAGTCCATTGCTAAAACCCTTGGTAAGGTCATTGTCATGGAACATGACAAATTTTTCAATGCCCGTCCCTAGAAGTGTGTCTGTGTTGAGGTCAACCTTTCTAGGGACCTCAAGGACACTATTTAAATCCTGGTTGGTTCTCTCACCATTTCTCAAAAAGTTCTCTATTTGAACCTGCCCAAAACCTCTTATCGGTGTCAATCGGTAGAACACAAGATTAAGGATTGCCCGCTAGCTACCCATCAGGTAAAGCCACTGCCAAAGGAAGCACCGGCCAAAAATACAGAAGCTAGAAAAAAAGAAGAATGGACTACAGTTTCATGAAAAGGCATGAATGCCTCAAGCTCCAAGATGACACAAGCCACTTCCGTTGTTGTGTCGCCTATGGAACCTTTGGTTGGAAAATCTCCTCCTTCCATTGATGCGCCACTACCGCTTATTTCAAACCCTGTTATTCAAGGGAAAATCTCTGCCATGAAGCCTTCCACTCAGGAAGTGGTGCTCGCGCCGCCAACAGATACTTTCGATTCCTCCCAGTCTTTGCGTTGGTCTTGTAGTCCTGATGGACACACAGATGGCCCAGATAAAAGGTTGTTTACCTCTTCTAGAGATTTACTCCTCATCTTTGGCTCTATGCCAGCCTTCTTGCAGAATAGTTTCTCCTCTCTTGGGGACGAGGAAACCATACAAGAATTTTTATGAATTTTTTGTCCTAGAATGTGCGAGGTCTAACTGACCTCTCCAGAAAGTACTATGCTCATGATACCCGTCACAAACTTCACAGTCTAGACATGTTATGTTTATAGGAGGTTAAAATTTTTGGGTTCCTGCTTAACTTTGCCTGTCATGTCATATGGCTGGACGACATTGTTTTTTCTTCTCAGCATGAAGCTGGTAAAGGTGGTGTCATTACTATTCTGTCCCCTTGCCTTCATTCTTTTGTTATTGCTCATGGATCTGATCTGATGCAGCATGTCACCTAGATTTTTATTTCTTTCCATAATCATTCTTTTGGTATCATTAATGTTTACACCCCCAATGATGTTGTCGAAAGATCTCAACTTTGGTGCTGGCTAGCAGACAATCTACCTCTTGCTACTTGGGTTATGTGTGGGGATTTTAATATTGTCGATCTGGCCTCTAGAAAGGAAGGGATTACACCTTTTTGCTAGATAGCTGGGTAGAGAGAAGCTTGGTACCACATGCACAATAAATTGGGCCTTTTTGATCCCAATGCTAACCATCGCCAGCAGGGTGGGGTTGGGCATACTTGGTCTAATTTTAGAGCTAGCTCTGATCGTATATTTAAGAGGCTAGATCATGCTATGATAATAGCTCAATCTTTTTTCTCTTTTTCTTAAGATCGAGGCCTACCTATCATTCCTCTGATAGATGTAACCTTGTCAGATCACTTCCACATTTATTTTACCATCACTTGGTAGTCCTTTGCCAGAAGGGCTGCCCAGACGCAGTTTTATCTCAACATGTCAGTGCTGACGCATGCCTCCACTATTGCTCACATTCTTCAAGTTTGGAATTTAGAGCCTCGGCCCCACACTCATCTTGGTTGGATTCAATGGTGGAATGACACCATCAACCGTACTGTAAGATTTCTTCACATTTACGTTTGTCAGTTAGCCTATTACAGGAAGCATGCTTATGAAGCTAGTTCACTAAGGCTCTTCGCAATGCTGCTGGTTCACTTGAATTGAACCCCTTTGATTCTACACTCCAGCTTAAGATGGCCCAACTCCGATATGAGAATAAAATTGCTGATGTCTATGCTGCTCATGGAGCTCAAATCGAAGCTCGCTTCCGACCATTCTTCATGATTTTGTTTAGCATTATGAATAAGTGTTTGCATCGCAAGGTAATTTTGTTGCGCGTGAAGAGGCTCTGAAGGCTTGTATTGCTTTTACTCCAAACCGCATAGCAGTCGAGTAGCATACCTTTTGTGAGCAATTGCTTACCATCTCTGACCTCAAAGAAGCATATTTTTCTATGGCCAATGATAAATCTCCAGGATGCGATGGCTTCCCCTTCGAGTTCTACAAACACCTTTGGGATGCTGTTGGTCCTAACCTGCACAATGTCTACCTCGAGGTCTTTCACAATAAAAGTTTGGGTACTTTAATTAATAAAGGGAATATCAAATTCATACCTAAATCTGGTGATCTAGAGGATATCTACAACTAGAGGCCCATCACCTTGTTGCTAGATAATTTCCAAAGCGTTAGCTGTTAAAATCAGACATCTCCTTCCCCTTATTGTTCGCCTTGAACAAACTGGTTTTATTAAATCTAGGTATATTATTGACAACATTATATTTTTCTGGGAAGGGATGGAATGGGCTCGCCAATCTAAACAGGCTACCCTATTCCTTAAAATTGATTTTAGTAAAGCCTATGACCGCATTGAATGGCCTTTTATTCTTGCTATGCTTCAAGCTCTTGGGTTTGGTCCTCACTTCCTGCAGTCTGTGGAAATGCTTTTTGGTGATGCCTCTGCATGCATTACCATCAATGGGTCTCAATCTGATACTTTTAGGCTTTTTAGACCCATCCAACAAGGTTGTCTGTTGGCTCATGCCTTATATGTGCTTTCTGATGAAGGCTTTAGGTATTTTCTTGCCAACTCTGTTTCCTCTGGTTTGGTTCATGGTTTTTCCCTTCCTGATTCCTCTTCCCAGCTTTTTAATTGTCACTTTTCTTATGCCTCCTTTCTCACACTTATTGAGGATGAGGAGAACATCTCCAATGCCTTGTAGTGCCTGGACACCTTTTGTCAAGCCTCTGGATCTGCTATCCAATGGTTTAAAACTCTTTGTTTCAGACAGTATTTTCTTCTAGCTCCTACCTGGCTTAATAATTTTGGCTGGA
This sequence comes from Thuja plicata, assembly GCA_018584345.1. Taxonomy (NCBI): domain Eukaryota; kingdom Viridiplantae; phylum Streptophyta; class Pinopsida; order Cupressales; family Cupressaceae; genus Thuja; species Thuja plicata. The sequence continues at coordinate 1,167,634 of MU223519.1, read as the reverse complement.
AATGGGTTCAGCATGGGGAAGTTTTCCACTTCCTGGGCATTCCCTTTGCTTTCCATGGCTCCTCTGTAGATTTATGGAATGCTGTGATTGCCAAAATTGAAAAAACGTTGCAATATTGGATCTGCAAGCCTCTTTCCCTTGCTGGAAAGTTTTAGATTTGCTCCAAAGTATTGGTTGCTACTCATGTCTAATACTCATGTTGGGCTCCCTCTAAGGCTTCTTATCTCAAGCTAGAATGTCTGCTCAGAGATTTTGTTTGGGCCTCTGGTGCTGACGGCCATGGGTTCCATAGGGTTGCCTGGGAGTTCTATTGCCTTCCTCATGATTCTGGAGGCCTTGGCCTACTCTCCACTCTGAGGTAGGGGCATGCTCTCTGTGTGAAGTAGATTATCTATGCTCTTACTAGTGATGAGTCCTGGAAAATTCTTGTCAGGCACTGCATCTCTTCTAGATTCCCAGTTCATAGGCTGGCTTGGAAGGGCATTGGTCTCCAGACCTTGCTCACTATGAAAGAACCTATTCAAATCCAGGGTACCTTCATCATCAAGAGCATTTGGAAATCTTGGGAAACTATTAAGCCCTGGCTCCATTGGGATGGTGATGCCTTTCGCAATGGTCTTTCTTTCAATCAACAGAGCCTCTGGTGGTCTCCATTGTTTTCTATTCAAGGAATCCCCCTAGCCAAGACTCAAGGGACTAGTGCTCTATGTTTTTTCAAATGTGGCATCCAGACACCCAATGACCTCTTCTCTAGAGCCTCTATGGGTCTCCGTTCATGGGAGGATATGTAGGTGCAGTATCGTTTGGCTCGCTCTGATCGCTAGACTTTTGATCTTTTGGTTTCTATGATTCCTGCCAACTTGCTTCATAAGATTGGTATTCAGTCTGTCAGGCCCTGGTGGAAGGATTGGAAATGGTATCCTGCCATGCATTTCAGTAATTACAAACCAAGGCTGGGTTATAGGTGGTTGTGCCCCCATCTTTCGATGGTGGATACCCTTAATGAGATATGGCATCTTCATTCTTCCACTTCTCACTAGAGCTCTCGCTTTCAAACCATCTGGGCTGCCATTATGGAGCCCAAATTGGCTCTTTTTTCTTAGTGTCTACTTTTTCAAGGGCTCCTAGTTGGCCCTAGTCTCAAACATCTGGGTGTTCATGACCCTCGATGTCCTTTCTGTGGTCACCCTGCACATTTTTTGGTTTTGTAGGAAATCTCAACAGTATTGGCAGTGGATTCATGATTTCTTCAAGCGCTTTTGGCTTGAACCTTTTTCCTGGCACATGATTGTCTTAGGAGATTCTCCTAGACTTTCCTCCATGTTTACCCAGATTTGGCATACTTTCAGGATGGATATTTTGGTCACTTTATGGAAAGATAGGAATGCTGTTATTTTTTCTCACAGCTTTCAAGTTCAAGCCAATAAAGTGGCTCTAGAAGTGGCTCACCTGCAAGAGCTACTCAATCATTGGGGCAATTCTCCCTGCACTGTTGCCAGGGTTCCTCCTGATGCCATTTCCGCTGAAGGTACTCCTCCCAGAGGCCACCACCATGGGTGCAGCTCCTTGGCGCGCTGCTCACGCACCCCATGGTCTTAGGTGCCCTTCCGCCACTCTTCGAGAGGTGGCAGCGACAATTGGTGGCGCCACTTGACTTCTTCACCTCACCGTACTTCAGGGTGGTCTCCAACTCCGGCTTAGTCTGCCCCTCCTGATGCGCCTGGTTCTCGTCGTGGCTTTGATTGGAATCTTGCCACCACTTCCAAGTTTCCCCGTTGGCTTTAGCCATTTCTCCACCCAGGGTAGAAGAGAAGATAAAGAAGAAGCTGCAGATGATGGATGGTCGCTCCCTGACCCTCCTGTTAACCCCAATGATATGTGAGGTTCTGATGATAAAGATCCTCCTCCTTCTGCCACTGCTCTTGCTGCTTAATGGCTTATGCCATTTTTTTTTTATGAAT